>VWZN01012737.1:175275-245117 GCA_013396955.1 Regulus satrapa | reverse complement strand
CCTTCCTTCCTTCCTTCCTTCCTTCCTTCCTTCCTTTTCCACATGCCATCCTTCCCACAAGAGCATCGTTCCCTCGGGGCCAGATACCAGATATTCCTGAGTATGGATTTTTCCCTGTCCCACCTGTGCAGTCTGATCAGCCACCAAGACCTCTGCACTGATCTTCTGCACCTGAGAAGTGTTCAAGGACGGATTGGATGAGGCTTTGAGCAACCTGGTATAGTTGATGTCATCCCTGCCCTTGGCACAAGGGTTGGGAGTAGATGAAGGTCCCTTCCAACCCAAGCCATTTCACTGCTTTGTGAAACAGATATGAACATTCCAGGACTTTGGGAAACAGAGAAGGTTGTTAGTCTCTGTCTTCCCCAAACACCACATGATTTGCACAGCATCTGAAAAGTCCATAGACCTCTGTGTTGTGGAGGAAATTTTCCCTTCACTGGTCAGCAGCATGGCTGGCGTTACCCAGGGACAGAGTTCATAGGCATAAGACAGCAGCAATCTCCCTCTTTACTAGATTTCAACCCCTTGGCTCGCCACACCTCACATCTGCTGCCGGCTGCAGGAGCCAACTGGTCAGAGGGCACGCAGAGATCCTGGGAGGGTGGTGCTTTGCATTCTACAAGTGGTTTTGGGGAAAGCAGCGAGGCAGATGGAGTCAGTGGAGTCATAGCCTCATTTTCCTTGTGAGACGAGAGACAGCAGAACTGGTGACGCTGATGTCTTAGCAGGGAAGGGCAAAGGATAACCCTGCCCATGAGCTGTGCTAGTCTGCAGCAAATGCTGATGGAGCTGGGTGACAAAATATTTTTGGACAAAATGTTTTTTAAAATAGACCAAGCCGTTCACAGAAACTTTTCACTTCAGCCGAACTCCCCTAGTTCTTGTTTTGTTTATAGTTCCGCAAAGCCCTCAAGTCAAATTTGGGTCTTACAAGGCAAAAAAAAAAAAAGAAAACTAGGGATTTCTTCTAATTTTTAGAAAGCCAAACATATTTCACAAAATCTGGCTTTGAAAGTTGATTTTGGAAGAAAGGGAGGACAGGTTGCTTCCAGCCTATACTCCTCTGGAGTATTCACTCATCAATAGGAAAAAAAATAAAAAGGAAAAAGTGAAGCCAATGGCAGTTGCACACAAACTTGGAGAGGCAGAAGGAAAATGTCAATGCTATGTCACAGCTCTAGCTGGTACAAGACAGCTCTTAAACAGAGATATGAAAGGGCTGTTTGGGATCATGTACCCTCCATTCCATAAATTACAGCTGAGTTGACGGGGGTAGAGCAATGCTGGGCTGGTCAGCGGTTTTGGGAAGAGGTCCCAGATGGTTCCTATTTCATCCAAAGTGGGTCACCTGCCCCACCTCCTGTTCCCTCTCAATTTCAGACTTGGCATTGTCCAGCAAAATCTTTGGGTGGTGGTGGGCACCTTGCTGTGGCCCTTTGATCTCTCCCCCTTGCCTTTCTGAGTCCTTACTTCTGAGGAGACATTTGTGTGGTGGGTAGAGCCAGGGGGATGGAGACAGCCGCCCCCCTTGTCCCACATCATTCAGAATCCCATGGCATCGAGTCCCTGTGGGCCAAAAAAGCACTGGCACGATGAAGCCGGGCAGGCTGTCCCGTGGGCTATAAATCATGCCTGCACATTCCTTCAGCGGCATTTTGTTCAGGACACGTCCCCCCCTCAAAAAGTATAGCAAGCTTGCCCTNCCCAAAAAGTATAGCAAGCTTGCACTCCCCCACCTTCCCACTCCTCCCCGACCAAGCTCCAGCAGTCCCCATCCCAGGGAACAACACTCAGCCCCTTCTTGTAATTTTTGAGCACGAAGAAGCATTAAATTGTAATCTACCTTCTTGGCACTCTTTCTCCTTCTTTCCTTATTCTTCTCCATCCCCAGTCTCCTCATCCTTCTGGGTCCATAAATCTTAATTGTGTCTGTGACTTGGGTTTTCATTTCCCCTTTCTCTTGCTCTCTTTCAGTCTTGATCTTTCTTTTTTTTTTTTTTTTTTTTTTTTTTTTTTTTTTTTTTTTTTTTTTTTTACGATGTTAATTAATCATATTTAGGCCTGGTCCCAGCTGTTACCATAAGGAGAGTCCCTTGCCAGCCCCCTCTCCCCACCCCCAGCCCAGATGCATGTCACTTTAGGATAAATCCAACCAGTTGGAGGAGTTCTTTGGTTGTGCAGCAGCAGAGGCACTGGGTGATTGGTCACGCTCCCTGTGCCACCTCTGTGACATGCCATTTGCAGCACTGCTCCCCGGGCATGATCCACCCTATCACCGTCTCTAAGGGGTTCCTGCTCCAGAGGAAGAGTTCAAAAACATGCTGAGGGATTTTGTGAGAAACAGGACCTGTCAGCCCAGCCTTACGTGGGTGGGACCAAGATGTGATTGAGGGGCTCCTGTGCCCGAGGCCTCATCCTGCCTGGAAGGGGTGCAGAGTGGAGAGACAGGGCCATTGGGAAAGCAAATGGGGGAAACCTTGGAAGGCTTTCTGGGAGGTCCAAATGTAAGATCAAGCCCTGCAGTCTTACCTGTTCTTCCATCCCCTCCCTTCTCTGTGGCTGGCGCTGCTCCCTTGGAGCAGGAGCAGTGTTTGCATCAGCTGACAGGGCTGGCACATCTCTGTGCCACATGGCACCCCATCTCCAGAGGTGACCTTGTATCTGACACTGCTGGGACACATGGGGACATGCAGGGAGGTGGCTCAGTGTGCTCATGCTCTCCAGAGCCTGTTGCCAGTGGATAGTCAGTATTAAAAAAAAAATAAAATCCCTCAATGTGCTACTTAGGATGGTAGGGAATCCTTGCCTTGGAAAGACAGAGGGCTGAAATAAGAGAGGTGGGAAGGGTCTAGCATGCCATGACATAGAGGATGTGCAGAGGTCCCTAAGAAGGGGCAAGGAGGAAAGGTGGGATGCAGGGAGAGAGCACCAGGATACAGAGAGAGCAAAGGGTGCCTGAGCAGCAGTGGCAGAGCTGGCACTGGGGAGCTTTGGGAGAGATGCATGGAGGGAACCAGCAAAGGGAGCAGGGTTGGCCATCAAAGGCTGGACTATGTACCCCAGCTGATGTGTGAGTATGACCAAGACATGGATTCAACTGGCTTCCAGCCACGGCCCACTGGCACTGGCTCCCAGAACTTCCATAAGTGCTTGCCTCTAGTGCCCAGTGCTTTGTTGCTTCCCAGTAATACACCAACCTGTCACACCAAGGGATCACATGGGCCAGCAACGTGAAAAGCCCATGAGGTTGCCCCTCTCTTGCTCCTCATGCCAGGTGTGCTCCCCAGCACACGTTTCAGCTCCTTGCTCAGGCTGTTCATAGATCCCAGGTTGTTTCCAACCATTGCCTGAAAGGTGTATCCCATTCCTTAGTGCTCCTGGTTTTCTGGAAGCTATCTTGAAGCTCCTTGTTTGCCTCCCTTCCCTGACGCCTGTCCCTCTAAATTATACCCTTTCAGTCCCCCATGACCGGCTCCTAGTGCTAATACCCCTCAGATATTTGCAAGCTATCACCCTGTCCTCACTGTGTCATCGTTAGGTTAAGCTCTTGCAGTTAGCTCCTTCAAAAGTTCCTTGTAAATCTTTCCCTTTACACCTCTGCTTGTTTTCATAGCTTTTTCTGAATGTCTTCCAATCATGCTAATGGCTTTCAGGTCATAGGCCTGGAAATGACCTTTGGAACTCTACTTGGGCCAAACACAAAGCTGCTAAGGGGTTTTCTAGGCTGATCCTTCCCTCTGTGCATCTGTGCTCAGTCCCAAATCATATCAGCACCTTTCCCATGGCAGTCTCATCTTTACTGGCTACTCATGGCTGTGCCAGTGTTCCAATACCAGCTAAACCAATGTAGACTGGGAAAAAAAATACTAACATTCCATTCTGTTTATTTCATTTGGAAGAAAGCCAGACTGTTTTCCTTTAATCTCATAGGAGAAGAGGTGGCAACTCACATGAAAAGTAGAGCAGGTGAAAATAGATCAGGATTCTTTCCCCCAGTGAGAAACTGAGCCACCAATGGGTATTTGAGGTTTGGGGCTGGAAAGAACCTGATGGGGCCCATCTGTTACTTTTCCCTTTGCAGATCAGCTGTGTTTTCCCAAGATGACCTTCATCTGCTATTTCAAACCCCAGGTCAGAGTTCCCATGGGCTTCATCCAGCTCCCACTGGGAATGAAACCGGGTGCTAAATATTTTGGTGTCATTTCACTATCTGTTTCTGTCTTTACTACCACCTACAGGCTTCAGGAATGAAGCAGCCTCTTCCCAGATCATTAACAGGGATCTTAATTAAAAGCTGTCATAACACCAGGCATCATTTCTGGAAAAGGGTAGGCCACTTTGGAGATGGGTGACAGGGTCACACTGTTCTAGTTTTCCCATCAATAACATCCTTTTTTTAATCACTGACTCCATGACTCATTGTGGCTCCAACTCATTTTAGCAACTTGTACCTCCTGTAACCTTTTCTGTCCTTGCTAAAATTTTGACCAGTTTTTAAAATTGAAAATGCCCCTTTGAAATGAACAATTCAGAACTGATGAAACAAAATATTGCAGGTTGTTTCTATCTCCTCTTGAGTATTTACCATGGTGAGATATTTTGGAGTTTTAAAGCAATATTCTCATAGCAGGTTTGGGGAAGGGATGAAGTGGTTTCCTAATATCCACAAAAAAAACTTCCTTAGATTTAGATGCCATGCAGACAGAAATGTCAGGCACATCCAGGCCAGAAAGTTCCATGTTTTGTTTAAAAAAGGACTCAAAGCAGGCTTTGTTCTTGTCTGAGGCTATTTGTGTTCCAAAAGCACTTTCTCACAGTAACCCTAGATCCAGAATACTCCCTCTAGAAAAGGGAGGTGAGAATAATCAGTGGGTACTCTTGGTTTTGCTTCACTTTCATTCACTAGGAATAATAACTCCTGTGCAAGATACGTTGGGTTTTACCTGACTGCTTCACCTTCCCTGCCCCATGCCAGCCCCCCTTTGTGGATTTTCATGCCCCATTTTCCTGTGATTTTGCAGCCTGTGAGAGCAGCCGTGTCCTGTCCCCACTGACACAAAGAGATGAGCCTCTGTTCAATGTACTCTAATCCTATCCAACCTTCTGCACCCTGTAAGTGGGTAAAAGTCTTCACAGAGATTGGTTTTTGTCCTGCCCCTCGCTGTTTTCAAAGCCAAGCCCCACTGGGACCCCAACTCACGCAGATATTGAAGCACACACTCAAACCATGACCACATGAGCTCTGCCACTGCTCCCAGAGGACTTCAAAGGGTTGGGCCCACGTGCTTAAAAGTGAACAGGTGTTAAATAAGCTGCTGGATCAGGGCATCAGTCATCGGCAAGGCAGGGGGCACTGGATATATCTTGGGATAATAGACCACTTTGCTACATTTACACAGGCCTTTGCAACAGCCAATAAATCAGGCAAAACAGCTGCTACTAAACTATGCAGAGACTTTGCCCCTAGACGCAAATTCTCTGGAAAGATCAGTCATGATCTGGGCAGGGGATTTGAAGCTGGGCTCCTGCACACCCTGTAGCCAGACTAGGGATGGTCAGGACAGCCCACCCTGCAACCCCACAGACTAAAGAGCAGCTGGAGAACAGGACCTGTGGACCCATGCACCCAGCCAGCAGGACTGAACGCTGTGCCACTCTGTTAAAGCAGGCAGCATCATCTGAATTGGCTCTAAAACATTTTGGGATCTGCAGAGCAGGAGAACAGCAGGAATTTGGGACATGGGTCCTCAGTCTGACTTCACTAGCTACTCCTTAGATCCTATGATTTCAGCCATTCACTCAATTCCCTGCTCTGTTAAATGATCCTCTCCAATTCAGCCAGCAATTCGCTGGGCACAGTTCCCCAGGGTGTGTTCTCTTTGGGCTTTATCACCTGTGGCTATGAAGCAAAAGTGAAAGAAACCCCCAGTAGTCAGTGAGACCCCAGGGACACACTGTTGTAGAGACAGCAAGAAACAGCTTCTGGAGCAAGTAGCAATGGATGAAAAAGGCAGAGTGAGAAAAGCCTGAGTGCAGCCTGAACAGAAAGAAGAAAAGAGGACAAAGACCCATTTTGAGGGGAAACCCCAAATGAGAGAGGTCTACAAGCTCCTCAGAGCCTACCTTTGGCATGAGGGCTACTGCTGCTCTCTGATCCCAAAGACTCATTTCTGCTAATGGGGAACGATTTGGCTTGGCCAGGATTCTCAAGGTGGTGCCAGCTACCATCTTGTTCCTACCCACATCAGATATTTCAGGGCATTGCAAACCTGGAATGCATACATTGTGCCTCAACTATCACCTAGGCACTGTGGGGGCTGACAGAGCACAGCTGCTGGACCAAGCACAGTGGCTGGTGCTAGCAGACCATGTTCCATAGGAAATCTCTGCTCAGTTTTCCAGAGCCTGGCAAACATTTCAGAGCTGCTGAAATACTTGCAACAAAATGGGGGAAGGATTTTCTTTGCAGGACAAATATCACTTCCCTGTGTCGCTCCTTGTAGGAGCTCAATCCAAAGCCTTCAGATATGAACAACAGTCTTGGAAAGACCAAGCAGCTCATCTGTGAGCTAAAGCCACTAGCAGCGAGAAAACACACTGCATGATATCAATTCATCAGGCAACAAGTTTACCCTGTATGAGAGGGTAACACACACTGCTTTCAACCTGGGTAAATATGTCCAAGCAGGAGAGGGCAGAGAAGATTATGAGAGAAGATTATTTGTGTCTTCTTCAACCTCAACCCAGGAATGCAGAATGACTCCCAGAAAGCTCCTTCTGGTCTTTTTCCCTGCTGTTTTTCTGCCTCTGAGTTCATCCCCCTCAAAAAAACCCAACAATCTCCAACTCATTCTTGTTCCTCCATCAAAAAAGTGTACAGCAGGGCAGTTTTGCTCCCCTGTTCATGCATTCTTTCACAACCATGGGTTAGAGCAAAGTTTTGCTCACGAAGATGAAAGTCTTGATGCTGTGGCAGAGTCTGGTTGGGAATACCAGGCTGCAGGCTTAGGTACAGATGATCATGTCCAATATATTCATTTTAGTGCGATACCCCAGAAAACTATTTGGGAACTTGGCATCAACCATCTACTTACCATCTACCTGAGTAGTCTCTGGGCCTTATTTTTCCATGTTTCAGGTAGCCTGATATATCTGTCTTCCATTTTAAAATGTGGTCTTGTCTAAACACCTAGTCCCATTTCTCTCTTGCCAGTCCCATTTCTCTCTTGCCACCAGCAGCCAGGTGTCACCCCTTTACCTGTCCATTCCCACACAGCATCTCCCTCTCCACAGTCACAGGTCCATCCTTGCCTACCTGTCTGTCTGTCCAACAAGGGAGCAAAGGTCAGTGAGTTTGGTTAGGGTGGAATCAGATGTCAAAACCCAATTGCACCTTGCCCAGCTGCCTGTTCTTACAGAAGAGAAAGACTGAGATGGAAGCCCCGTGAGAAAATTTGGAAAGAAAAGTAAACAAGTCCAAAATTTGGGGAAGATAAAAGATGATAAACGTCCATCTCTTCACCAAACTTTTCTTCCTAGCCTCTTGCTGAACCCAATTACCCAAACTAAAACGAATGCTCTGTCGTATGACAGACTTTTCTCTTTGATTAAGGACTTCCAGGCTTCTTGCAGGTGATGCACTCTATAACTCATTGTAAAGATGGCTGCATTTTATAACCAATGAGTTGCGTGGAGTTAAGGGCTTTTTTTTTGCCTGTCTCCCCACTCTTCCCTGTTTCCTTGCTCTCCAGTTCAGACCGAACTGGGTTTAACTAGGCCTGAATAATTTAATAGACTCATTATGCTCCTGTGTTTTTCCCTTACTGTCAACTGTAAAATCCATACAGTAGCTTCGGGAAATGGGGCTAATTTGAATTGATAATAGGAGACTCTGGAAAAAGTCATCTATTGCCGTGCAATGGTGGAGCAGATGCATGCTAAATCTTGTATAATGAAAGAATATGCTGGTGTCAATTATGTAAGAAAACGACTTTACAGTGGTTTGAGGCAATGGGTTAGCATTCTGCTTGATATTATCACATAAAGAAACACCCATCAAAACTTCTCATAAATATGGAACGGCAAGTAAGATTACATTATAAATTTGAATGTTATGAATGTGTATGAGAGAGACAGATCGAAGCAGGATACCCACCTCTCATAACTGGAAGTACAAAAGAGCCATATTTCAACATTTACACAACACCATCGTCAGGAGGGAGGACCAGGAGAGGGACCCGGGGCTGTGTCCTTCCCCTACCTGCCCCAGAGCCACTGTCACAACATTTGCTGGGGAAAAGAACTACTGGGCATCTTCTCTTAGTCACGTGCCTGCGTGAAACAGTTATTTGTCATCAGGCAAGGTGCCTGGGAAGGTGATGTTGCTGCTGCAGGTGTAGGGTGGCTTTCACTTCAAGAGATGTTTGCACAAGGATCTGAACTTCATGGCAGTCATTGAGCTCAGGGGAAGCGCTGCTCTTTTAAGCTTTTGAGGTTTGCTGCTCCAGAGAATTGCCAGGGAAAGGAGTGTTATGGATGCCAATTACAATTCTGGTTGCCATCAGCCAAAATCAGTGTCACTGCCCAGATAAGAGAGGACAGCACACGGCTGAGCATGTATTTGACTGCAAAATGCTGCAGCAGTTTCTGTTAAACAGGTCACTGGGGAAGGGTTTGCTTCCCCGGGGAGAGAGCAGTATCAGCTCAGGTCATGGTGGTGTGGAGTGAGACAAAAAGGATTAGCCAATATCAGAGGGGATTTGCTTCAGAGCAGATTCCCAGCACATGCTGGAGGGAGGAGGTACTTGGGGTGAGGGAATTCCAGGGCACAGAGTCAATGAACCACATAACTAAATTCAATTTGTCATAAAACATGAGCTGCATTGAGTGTAGAGGAGAAAAGGAAAGTCCAGCCCAAGTGGATAGGGGGAACTGGAGGAGCTCCATGAACAATGTCACAGTTCACATCTAGCCTGGAGCAAAGTAGGTCACCCAGTGCAAACCTGCTGAGCTTGCACTGCCCACTTCAAATCCCCTTGAGACCCAAACACTGCCTGAGCCACCGACGTCACAGGGTCTCTAGCAGAGCTGTCGGTTATCCCTGCTCTGGGGCTGGACAAAAACTGGACCAGATCCAGGTTCCTTGTGCCCAGCTGATGGCTGAAACCTTCAGTTTACTGTCCCTGGGCTCCAGCTGGCTGGCTGCAGCCTGAACACATCAGGCTCCGCCAGCATGGCGCATTTGAGCTCCCAGCTCGAATGGGAGGCATGTGTGATACATCAATTTGCAGCCATTCCCTCATGCTCTCACAGATGTTGCTGCCCTCCAAAACCCGAGACAGCTGAACACGTCGTGCATCCAGCCCAGAGCCATCCCGATCCACCAAAAAAATAAATCCACAAAAAAAAGAAAAAAATCCACCAAATTTAGACCACTGCACCAGCACAGAAGGAAATCTGCAGACAGGGTTTAGGCTGTGGCACTTTGGGAGCATGTATATAAATATACAAATATACAGCCACTCGGCTGCTGTGCTGCAAAGGGGCAGCTTTGGGGCTAGTCAGGGGCTTAGGGCTATGACATCTGACCTTGGCTTACAGCACCTGGGCTATCCCTTGCTCTCCCTTGCTGGCTGCACTGCCATTCTGCTAGATGTTGCTGTTCTTGGAGCAGAAAGGGCAGAAGAAAACATGGCTTTCACTGCTACCACCCCAACCATGAATCTGCAAATTCACCTTCAGCAGTGGGTTATGCTGATGACCCCAGGGCTGGTCTCTCCAGCAGAGGCAGAGAGGGAGGCAGGGATAAAATTACTGTGTCTCAGTCAGCCCAAGTTCAGCCGGGCTAAATTACCTCGGTGTGGTCTTGCTACAGAGCTTGGGCACAGCTTAAGTTATGGTTTGGATGGGTTGGACCCCACGTGGAAAATGAAACATTGATCTGCCTTTTGGGGCTTGGAAGATGGAGTGCATCCCAGCAGAGAAGCTGGTCCACCTGGTGGAGAAAGAGGGACTCCCAGCGCCATCATCTCCACTGAGGGAGAGAGACAAGCTAAAGGAAAGTGCCTCTCACCAGCCATACCTGAATTGCATATGAAACATTTCTGGGGCTGGGGAATAATGCTTTGAGAGCATCCAGCTCCTTCATGGACTGAGCAGGCTCTGTCTTACACAAACCTTGACTCTGGCCCACTCTGGCCCTGTGGGATGCCTATTCCAGCTTCTCTTTGCTGGCTACAAATCTGCTGCTAATTTCCAGCCTACATTTTCCTTCCTTGTGCTTTAGCCCTGTTTGCTCCAATGGCAGTGTCCTCTTTTAGCTTCAGTGGCTCTTCCCTGCTGTTAGGCCTGTTGACGTATTTATGGACAGCAATCAGATCCCTTCTCAGCGGGTGTCATGCTGGGCTAAACAAGCCGAGCTCTCTCAGCCTCCCCTTTCCAGAAGTGATAAGGACATCCTGCACTGAAGCAGTGCAGCTGCTTTGCTTCTGCAGCCAGGTGGGAGCACATGTGGGTTGCATTCATACCACGCCAGCCCCTGTGCCTCGCGTGCTGCCACCGCCTTGCCAGGAGAGTGGAGAGATGCTGTGCCTCGCCTGTCCCCTCCAGAGCAGAGATGGATGTCCAGCAGTCACCCTGAACAAGAGAGGCACTTCCAGGGTCTCCTCCAGGGACAGTCTGAAGTCTTGTTTACTCCTGGGGAATATTAATAGGGAAATATGGAAAAAATGGATAAGCTTGAGTCTGTCGACCCAACAGGTGTGTGAGGAGGATCCCTTCTCTAGCTTTGTGGAGGGGCTTCTTGTCATGCTTGACTTTTATATCTTCCCTGCTCCTCCCCTTGGTTTTTTGAAAAGACCCAGACAACATTCTGATTGAGGTCAAATGAGTCAATGTGTTTCATCCCCAATTGTTTTTTGGTGTTTTCAGTTACTGAAAGACCTCTTGGTTAATTTTTTGGGACAACTATCTGGTTGTTATGGTTTATTTCTCCTTAGAAATAAGATTGTTTTCCACCTTCATAAGAATATTTTTTAGACTTGACAGTAAAGCTTTACAAGAGTAATAAAATAATGTTTTAAAGCATGTGATTTCTATGCCTATTGAAAGAAGGTTCTTTCTCCTGACACTTTGGTCCCCTTAGCTTTAAGGACAGAGTTGTGCCTAATTTCACCAGGACCTCCTTTTGAAAGAAAATGCAAAGGAAATGTTTGGTCAATGTTTAAAGATCTCACTTCTGTATTTTCAAAAATTACTATGTTTAGATACAGCTTTTTTGTTTTAACATTTTAGCAGTATGATGCTTTTAAACCTTGACATTAAAATTAAATTAATTAATCGGATCTGAAAAGAGTGTTCCTTGAGGACCTTCCTTTGCAGATAATTTTGAGATCAGTGAAAGGAGAGAGGGAACAAGATGGACATTTCTAATTAAGTGTTGAACATCTGGAACGCTCAGCATCCTTTCTTCCCTCTGGATTTTGCAAACTTCTGCACTTTGCAGAGCTCTGTCCAGCTCTTTATTGTGCTCGATGGTAGAAGCATTTAAAAATGGTAGCCTCAGTGTCAGTTCAAATCCCAGAGCTTCAGTTCTTACATAGCCAAATGTTTTTCATTTACAAGCATGGATTTTCTCCTCCAAAGCTGGTTCTTGTCATATCTTTGTGCAGCATCCATGGCACTTTAGACTGCCACTCCTAGTTTCCTCCAAACACGCCCTCGCTCTCTCCTAGACCTCTTGTATAATCCACCAACGCCTTGGCTGTAAAATATGAACACCTTGCCTCAGCGGAATAGTTGTTTATTAATTTTTATATTTTGATTTGCTGAAGCTAAACTGTTCAATGTGCTGCTTTAGACATGTTTCCTATCTTATTTTAAAAAATTTAAACTGTTTATAGGGTCTACAATGAAAAAGTAGATGTTTTCTGCTTAAAAGGAACTTTTACATTTACACTGTAAAATAGTTTGATGAAAATTTGGAAACTGAAAGCCAATGGTTCAAAGTGGCACATACAAAAATATTCATCCAGGTTTCTGACGGCACAGTTCTGGGGATGGGAAGGGAGCTGCTGTGACTTCCGGTAGGTGTTGTTCTGACTTGATAATAGAATATTTCTGCAATTGTCAGAAGAAAAAAAAAAAAAGAAAGACTTTCTAATCTTAATTTCAACCACACTTCAAGGCCTCAGACTGTAAAACTCATAAAGATATAGAACTTTATCCTAACTTTGTCTCTGCCCCAGCTGGCCAGACCTAGCCCAAAGCCCCGGAGTGAGAATTCCCAGCCAGCTGGTTTCCTTGCAGTCTTTTGCCTCTTTTGCCTTGGCTTTTAAGTTAGGAATTGGGGAACAACCTCCCCAGCCGGCCGGAAAGCTCTCCTGGGGGTTTGATGGCAGGGCCCAGTGCGTGTGTAGGATGGATCCTGCGCTGCCTGCAGTCCCTGGGAGCCTTGCCCACATGCTGTTCTCATCTACAGGGGGTTATTTATAGCCGCTGATGCCAGGAATTCGGCAGGGACGCTGCCGGGGAGGATAACAAGTTTCTCTTTAGGAGGAATGTTCCACCCCGACCGGAGGAGCAAAGAACAATAAAAGATGATTGATTTCCTCGCAGCCGCCTCGGAGCACAGTGCTATACCCACACCAAGCATCCCAATGTGCAGGGCTCCCTTTCCCTAGCTGATGTGTTCCGTGTCCAGATGCAGAATAACACTGGTGGGCAGTCAGAGACCAGAGCAGAATATCCATGTTCACTCACCAAACTGGACATCTTTCCATCATTCTCACCTGAGATGAGTGAGAAGAGGAGGGAGGGGAGGGAGGGCTTGTAAGGCTGTGTCTCTGGGCCTTCAGGCTCTTTCTGTTTACATTCTTTGGAGTAAATTACTGAGGCTTAGAAATTTACAGGGAAATCACTTTGATTCTTAAACCGTATGAATGAAGCTGCAGATGGAGAGAGTAATGGCTTAAATTTATTAGCGTGCATAAAATTGTTCATGCTAATTTTCAGCTGTACACTAAGCAAACACTCGATGGGATTAAACTGGATCCCTTATTTAAACGAACTCACAAAATGTAATTTACATCTAGTTATTGTTTCCCACTCTTCCCAGACCCCTTCCCAAAGCTCCCTCTAATGTTGCCAGGTCTGTATTGCACCCTCTGCCTCCGGCTCTTCCGTCACCTCAGGACAGCCTTGAGGCTGCTGTGGGACCTCCACGGAGCGAGAGATATATTTAGACAGAGCCGTACTCTCTGAGATTTGTTCTCCAGGGGAACTGGCCTGGATTTCTTACACTCTAGAGATGCAGCATTTTCCACTAGAGATGCCACTTAAGGATGAGTTTTTTCCACTACCGGTGCCAGTTATGAGCCTTTTCACCTCTCTTGGATTGAGTCGTCACCAGTGGGCTCTCACAGTGAAGGGAAATCCCTGTTACAGGGCAGTGCCATGCTGTCATGCCTCGAGGATTAAGTGTGCAGCCTTGTCTGCTGCCCTACAGCCAGTCTGGATATCACTTGTGCACGGCACCGAGTATCTCCCCTGCTTTTTGACCCCTGCCACTGACACAGCCATGCCCGACATACATTCTCCTGGACCGGGAAGGGGACTGGAGGGATACAGCAGGGAAACAAAACTCTTGAGGACCATAAGAGACAGTCTTCATGCCAGCAGGATCCTCGTGCCTCTCTGTGCTCCAACACCTGACCTGACATCACCTGCCATAGGAAAGGAAAGCTCGGGAACTGCCCCGAGACAGCAGAGAAGACTGGATAATCAAAAGCGTTTCTTATCCTGTAAAACTCAGCAAAGAGTTCTACCAAAGATTGGTGCAGAATTCCTGACCTCAGTGGGGTCCTTGGTGCTGCAGGGATGTGAACTGATTAGATGAAAAAAATCTGTTCAGCTTCCGCCCTGACCACATGAACTAATCTTATAAATTTATTCCCTGCTCTCTGGTGCCTCCCTATGAGAGGAATCTGTGTTACAGAATGTCTGGGTGCCACTGGAGGGTGGGAAGGCTGCAGAGGAATAACAAAGCTGACAGTGCATGTGATAATACAGGAATACCACAGGAGCTGCTAATCCTGCTCCCTATGGCTGTTAGGACCCTGCCAGCAAGACCCAGGTGCTGGCATTCTGTGCCTGGCAGTAGCAGTGGGAGTTACAAGAGTTGGTCCAGTGTGGAACACACGAGTCATCCAGAAATGCCTGCCCCAGTGGCTGCCTGAGGGCAGGAAAAGGAGAGGGCAGAGCAAGGAGATTACAGGGAGATGCTGGAGCCACCTGTGCTTGGAGAAAGAACTCTTCATGCAGCACAGCTCTTTCTTTGGTGTCTGACGATGGGGGGAGGATCCCACAATGTTTCTGTGTGCCTTGTGGGGTAAAAATCACCATGGTAGAACTGGCCAACGGTGAGGAAGAGGTGATCAAAATCACTGAAGCTCACACCTTCAGCACGGGGCTGCATTCAGAGATTTCCCTCCCTAACAGCAGGCAACACCTACCCCCAAGCCCCCTGGGAAGCTCCCTGTGCTGGGGTGTGTGAGGGTTAATCTTCCTGTGGGAGCTGAGCTGGTTGGATATGTCTGGCTCCTGTGTCCCCGCGGTGGAGCAGACACAGGGATGAATGCAGGAGCAGTTTTGTGCTGCAAATCATTCCTCGTCTTCTGAGCAAAGCTGAAGCCTTGCCGCAGGTCAGCAAGGACAGGAAGGAGAGAGGGATTTGCAGGGTCCATCCCATCTAATTGTCACATCTGTGCTTGAGCAGCATCTACTTGCCCTCTTTCATCCTCTGCACCTCCAACTCCTGGAGAAACCGCAGTGGGAATGTCACTGCTTAGGACATAGAGAAGAGATTGGAGGGACAAACCCTTCCCCCCTGGAGAGAAAAGGGCATAGAGGTAAGGTCTGAAAAGCAGGTGCCAGACACAGGAGCTGCTGTTCCTCCAGCAGGACAACAGACTCCTGGGCTTGGGTAGAGCCCGGAGAGGAGACCAGGAGCAGAGATGGAAAGCCACTTCAGCATCTCCCCTCCCACCACGCCACTGAGAGCTGATCAACCCCGTGTCACCTTACAAGCCACTTAATCCCTTCCGTCATGCTTCTCAAGGAAGGGGCTGTGCGGGCCAAGGTTTAGCTGCCACCAGCTGCCCCGAAGTCATATGCTGAGCGTCTGCAGGAGCATGTGCAGGGGGACATGACTGACACCTTGCCAGTCTCCTGCACCTGGGAATTGCCCAATCCTGCAACCCCAGACCCAGCTGGCTCTTTGATCTCTGTGGGGGCTGAAAAAATTCCCTTCCACTCCAGCTTTGGAGAGGATCATTCTGATTTTGTCTGGACTTCTCATATCCTGGCAGGTGTCAGTCTTGACTTCCAAAACACTATGGAGGGGGAGGTGGGAAACAGGAGGATTATAAAAATAAATAAAGTGTTGAAAACCCACGAATGTGCTCACCCTTCCTCTCAGTCCATGTGTTGGGGCCTTGTTAATCTCGGTAATTGCCCTCTCCTTCCTACCAATGCCATCAGCCTCCGTAAGAGCAGCTACACAGTGTCTCCCACAGGAAATATCTTCAATGTTTCTGAGCATCCTGGAGGTGGGAATGTGTGTAGATGGAGCACCATGTCTCAGCACTGGACAAATTCATCCACGATCTTTACTAAGGAAGGAACCAGAGAGACCACCAGGCACATGCTGGGCACCAGAACAGAGCAAAATCTCATGTTCTCCTCAGCTGCCCTGCTCTGGGTCTCACCAGCTGCTGCTCACACCATCTGAGCTGTGTGATAGATTAGCCTGCACTGTTCCCTGGAAGGAGCTGCTGTAGAAGTAAACCATTTACAAACCAGTGGCCTCTAAAGCCTTGAGTGTCCTCTACCTGCAGGTAAAAGGCATCTTTCAACCCATGCCAGAAGGACTTGAATATCAAGAAAGATCTCCTGCTCTTGAGTAGGAGGAGACCAAACTCCTGCAGACTACCCAAACTTGGTAGAAGTGAAGTAAGATGAGAGCTCCCTCACAAAGTTTGGTCTTTCTGTCTGTTGAGGCTTAAATTACAGACACAAAAGCCATGGCTACGAACAGCTTCAGCCTAGATGGGCCAAGACACTGCTTTGCATTGGCCCTCACCCTTCAGGATGCTTGACCTTTGCTCCAGACAGTAAATTGATCTCACAGCTGGCTAGGATGGGATGAGTCCAGGGGCAGAGGTTTAAAGGAAGCTGTGGCTACACAAGGCTGTGAGGCAGGTCAGCATCTCCCACCTCAGTGTCCCACATGAGCCCAGCAGGTGCTTTTAGCTGAACAGTGTTTTCAGGATCACAGGTTTGTCTGTATTAATGCTACAGGACAAACTCCTCTTTAGGACCAGAAAGTTCAGTCTGTTATTGTGTGAGTTTCTGCACGTCTCACTGATGCCTTTTTTCCCTCTCTTTCTTCATGTTCCTAGGTCTCCTCTCTTTAGCTATTGAGAGACTCTAGGTGACTGAGACAGCCAAGGTGTCCTGACAGCTGATACTGAACCCATTTTTTACCAAGGCCTGTTGGCAACCAGAGTTCTGGGATGCTCAGCAAAGGCATGGTGTGAGCCTGAACAGGAAAAGACCTGATTGGGTCAAAGCTAAGGTCCTCACAATCCAGCACCATGTCTGAGAGGATACTATGTAAGAAGGGGGTTGATGTTCTATGAGGTTTCTTCAGAATAGTTTCCCAGTCCTCAGTGGTCTTTGATGGGGGACTTCCTCAGTCAAATGTTGTGGCTTTGTATTAACAGCAGCTGTTGTGGATTTTCTCCCAATAATTTTTTTAGTTTCTTTTTTAATTTCTTGGAGGTAATCTCCATGTATCCCAAGTCAAGGAGTTTCTCAGGTTAGTTGTACACAGCACAAAGAGTTTATCTTTCTGTTTGTCCTCCTCCTGCTTTCACTTGACAGCCTTGGTTCTTACACTGGACAGTCGTTCCTTAATTACCTGTTTAATAACATTCACCTCTATCACGTATCCTGCCTCTAGTCTTTCACCAGCTGAAGGGTCTCAGCTCACACTTGGCAGGGTCAGTCCTCTGACCATCCTTGTAGCTCTTCTCCATTTCTCATGAGGTGTTGCCCTGTGAGGGGGAAGTCCAGGAGTGCACCCTAGAGCCCATTATTCCCCTTTGCTCACAGCAGGTGGGACATCTGGAGTGCTGGGTGCCCCTCATTGGCACCAGTAACAAAGAGAAATGCTGAAAAACTGATCTTGGAAGGAAAATTGAAGGAACTGAGCTTATTTTGTCTGGAAAAGGAAAGGACCAGGATGCTGCAATTAAAATATATTTCTGTATATAAAGTCTTTATGCAAAGATAAGGATGAATTGCTCTCCATATTCATTATGGGGACAAGATAAGGAGGGGAAGGTCCCACTTGCAGAAGGCATGATTTAGATCAGATGTTAGGAAACTCCTCCAGCTCTGAGCACACACAAACCCTGGAACAAGCTGTCGGGAAGGGATGGAGCCTCTTTCACTGGCAGTATTTACCAGCAGGTTGGACACCCATCTGTTGGGAGGGTTTGAGGAGAGCCGTCTTGTAAGACTGTCTATCAGGGTCCCTTCAGCCTCGCATTTCTCCCTTCATGTTCCCACTGTGGAACCATTCGGCTGGGACAGACAGTGCCATCCGGGCGCTGGAGAGGCTCTGCCAAAGGCCCTCAGGGGAGGAGCAGCAAAGAGGAAATCTGTGCAGATCTATTATCTGTACTGTCTGCCCAAGGCAGGGAGGGTCTCAGGCACATCCCCAGTGGAAGCTGCCTTCTCACCTCCCTCTGCTCCCCCAAAATGTCGCCGCTCTCATTACAGAAGATATCACAAAGGAAAACTTGCCAGGGGCATTGTGGATTTTGGTCCACTGGCTTTTCTTTCTCATTTTCCAGGGACATTTTGGGACCCTATGGACCACAGGCTGGAAGACGTTTGTGACAATTACATGTCATGGGTTCATGTTCCTTCCAGGGTCACAGTCTGGAGCCAAGCTAAGCGACCCCATCCTTCTCATCTGCCTCAAGGCAGAGGCGCCTGCTCACAGCTCTGAATCAGGCCATTTAAAAATGCCTCCAGTTTTGTCACATCACAGAGCAGGGCTGCTGTTAAGGCACCCATTCCTCAGCTGCCCAGGGAAGGCGGGGTGGACAAGCAATGTACCTCCAGTTGCCCAATGGATCTTGCTGAAGACATTTTTAGAAATCAGAGGCACGATGCTTTAAGCATTTACATCAAAGAAGGCTGCTGATGGTCACTTGTTTCTCTATGAGAGGAGGGTGAGTTGCTTACCAATGCGGGCAGTGATACAAGGGTGGTGAAGAGGAGGTGAAGATGTGCACAGGCCACCCAAGGGCATGGTGTCCAGGCAGTCACTTCCACACTGTGCCCCTGAGGACAGCCACATTCTGGCTGAAGGTACCACTGGACTGCTCTGCCAACACTGCATTCATTATGCAAACCTTCTTAAGTGACTGAGCTTAATTAATGTGTCCTCCATGGGCTGTCATGGTCGTGTTAATGGTGGAAAATCATTCAGGTAGCAGTAACCATCCAGAGATGATGCTCAGCTCCCTCTCCAGATTTGTCTGTGTGGCCTGTGCTGCATAGTCACTGTTGTACACTCTCCCTTCCCTCTCTCCTAGCTCATGCAAGGCATGGCCACAAAGCAACCCATCTTTTTGTACTTGTAAACGCATTTTACACAGTTGTAAATGCTCTTATTGATTCCTCAGCCTTATTATCCTTGCTGTTCAGCCAAGAATCAACTTCCATTTGAGGATAAATTATTAATCAGACTTCTTCGGGTCTATTTCATAATCATTTCCACCACTCTGGCTGTCACATAAGAAGGATTTGCATATTTATTCTGCCACTTTTCCCCAGAACAGTACGTGGCAGCCCATGTTTACCTGCAGACTCTTAAATCACTTTCCTTTCCTTATAAAAGCTTTGCTTTTAGACATAGCTGGCCCTGCACAGTTCAGTCCACGTCCTTCTAACTCATTTGCTTTGTAGCATATTTTTGCAGGCAAATACTTTTCCTTTTCACTTCTCTGCTTTTTCATTTCTTATTTATGATACCCTGTGGGGTAAAACTGTGTGGTTTGTTCAACAACCCATAACAAAAATATGGAAGCTTCCAGCCTGGTAGTGACTGTCTTCGGTCCTAAGCCCAGCTTGCACAGGAGAGTGTGTTGAGCAGATATTTTGGCTTTCAACACCGCTTTTTTTTTTCTCCAGCTGGTCACAGATGAGCAGCCCTCATGCTCCATTCAAGGTGTGGCTGTGTTTCTGTGGCAGGAGAGCACTGCTCAATGAGAATTGTTCTGGGAATGGTGGGGAGGAGAAGGGATGGGAACATGGTGAAGGTGATGTCACCTATCTAGTAAGGGACAATATTTACACTCACAGCAAGCCAAATGGAGGGGACTGAGCCACACCAAAGGTTACTGTTTTAAGTAGCAACAGGGAAACTGAGGTTCAGACCAAACCCATGCTTTGTGCCAGGCTTTGAAGCAAGATGGTGTCAGAGACAAGGAAGCCTCCCAGACTGCAGCCTTTAAACAGCACTAGGAGAGATACATGGGCATCCTGGTCCCTCTGAGCACAGGGTGGGAAGGCAGAGAGCAGGCAGATCCACTCCAGCCCTCATCCTTGCTCTGTCCGTGGGCAGATTCACTCCAGGTCTGCCCTTGTCCTTGCTCTGTCCATGGGCAGATTCACCCCGGTGCTGCTCTCGACCTTGTGCTGTCCCCGTTATGGCTCCCAGCAGAGTTTCCATGTGGCAGGCAAGTGCACAGGCTGATTCCTTCCAGCAGATGGTAGCAGGAGTAAACAAGGGGATGGGCATCCACACCGGGATCCCCGGCTGGACACCGTGATGTTGCTCCTCATGTCCAGAGAGAATGGCTGCCAAGCAAGCAGCGCCCAGAGCCAAGGCACCAAGGGGTGACACGGCCCCTCCTTATTGACCAGGCCATGGGCACCAGAGTTTAATGAAGAGCTCACCGTTCCCACAGTGAATTCAGCTGCGGAATGGCAGGGGGGTGTGCTTGTAGACTCAGGGGCCAGTTGGGGTGGGCTAGCCGAGGTGACAGCCATGGCACAGGCCAGAACGGTTGCCATGGCACCGGGCAAGGTGGCAGCCATGGAACAGGCCAGAATGGTTGCCATGGCATTGGGCAAGATGTCAGCCATGGCTCAGGCCAAGACAGCTGTCACAGCACTGGGCAGGAACTGATTTACAGCCCCATTTTTCCCAGCTTGCTTTTGGACTGTGGTTATTCCACTTGAGACCTTGCCACCCTGTTCTCTCAGGGGGGGACAGGGTAGCACACCTTGCCCTTCCCCACAGCTCCTCAGGTTTACTCCAGTGGCCCTCCCCGTTTCCTTCCTTTACTCTTTCTCCTTCCCCCACATACATCCCTGTTTTTATCCCTCCTCTCCTGCTTTATCACCAGTGGTGATGACTTTCTGCAGGCCTTCAAGATCCAAAATCTTAACACAAGCACACTGAAGGGAAATTCCTGTTCATTTTTTTTTTTGGTAGAGGAAGTTTGAAAATGTTAGTGTAACAGGAAGAGTATAGACCAGACAATAAGAAATTGAAAGGAGCTATTAAGCACTCAGTTCAACAGAAGGAACTTGGGTGGTTGAGGTATGTGTGGTGCTATGAAGATGTGGCTGTAGCATGTCTAGAAGTGAAGCCAAGAGATGTTTTCTCCAACAGCTCAGGTGGTGCCCAAGCTCCTGAAGAGCTTGCAGGCTGGTTTGCAAAGCTGTGTTGCTACATCCTACCTTGCCAGCTTCCCACCTCCAAGAGGACCAGTTCCCAGCAGTAGGCTCACTTTCCCAAGACCCTGCATGGGATCGGATCATTGGGGTGCTCCTCCATGAAGGTGTGGAGTTTAAGAATGTCGAGTGCTGAAATTTGAGGAGATGATGGCACAATGCTGGGAAAGGGAGAGCCTGTTCCTGCTGTGGAGGGACCCATGGGGCAAGTGTTGCTCTGTGTGACATTTGACAGGTCTGCAACATATGCTGCATCCCACTGCAGGCTGAGGCTGTCCTCCAAATCAGCTTCCAGCCTGTCTCAATGTGAGGTTAAATCCTTGCTCAGGATAAAGAAAGTAGAGAAGCAGCAGATGGAACCAATCAATTTGCCATCCAAAAACCGATCAATTTGTGGGGACCCCTTCCCATCCAAAGACAGGGTGGGAACAGGGTCCAGCCACTGCATGCATGCAGGAAAGATCAGTGGGCAGCCCATAATAAACCCTAAATGTATTTCCAGCCATAAAATGCTTGACATGCCTTCAGAGGCTGTTGAAATCCCTGATTTGCAGCTGGCACTCATTTTCCATTGCAGGTAATAAAAAGACTGAGCCAGAGTGCTCAGATATTTCATCGTCGGGGTCCATTGCCATCCCCCAGCCTAATGGCCAGATCACCCAGACTTGCACACCTCCTCCTCTTCCTTCTCAAGGCTCTCCTTTCCCTTCAAACAGTATCCGGACCCTGCAGGTGATGGGAGGGCGAGATAACAAGCAGGAGTGGTGATTTCAGGAAGTGGTTGGGACTTGTAAATCCTCACAGGGGCTTCCTCTGTCAGAGGAGCTATCCGGGCAGCGGGGCATGTGCTGGCTGGAGTCATGCCTGTTAGGGAGGTATTTGTTCTCCTGGCCCCCACGGCCCAGGCCGGTTGCCATAACATCCCTCAAGCCGGGATCTGGTTGCAGCAATAAAGTTGAGCGGGTTGGGTTCCTGGCTGGACAGGAAAGAGTTATTGATCAATGCCATGGATCCTTCCCACCTTCCTCCTGCCCACGGGTGCATACCAAGAGAAGTGAGGAGAGCAAAGCTCAAAAGATTCTCTGTTTGGGAGTGAAGGCTGGCACAGCCAGGGCAAGGACACGGGAAAAGGTTAAACACCAGCGGAGGAAAGCACAGGACCTTTTAAACATCTCTAAATCAGGGCTTGGAGCAATTTGAAGACAGTTATTTTTGTTCTGGGGCTGGAGAGACAGGCAGAACCCTGATCTGAGGTGTATATCTCAGCACAGTAGGGTAATACCAAGGAAAATTAGCTAAAGTAACAACATGCTCATGTCTTGCATTTTACAAGATCTCCAGAGCTTATATCCTCTCCTATCGTGGGGCTGGGACCATTGGTAGACAATCACTATGTGCCCAGCAGAGAAATGTGGTTTGAGACCCAGCATTTCCATCAGCTAGTCAAGCTTCAACATTTCTGATCCTGAGCAGATCTTATGTCTATAATAAGATTGATATTAGTAATACCACTAACAATTGTGGTAAAGCTAATAAAATCATGTTGGGCCCCTCCATCCAAGGAGCTCTAAGCTTTTAAAGGAAATTAAGTCTCATGGCATCCATCCCACTTCAAGAAAGCTTATTTAGCAGCAAAGCCTTCTATCCACATCTGTGGCCTGCAGTCTCCTCCAAGGTGGAACACAGCAGCTATTTATGAGCAGGCAATAACAGCCCACAGCAATCTAGGCAAAGTAATGAAAGCAAATACCATATTCGGGACAATCACAGGGGTTGGAGAGGAGAGAGTACACTAGGACACCCAGTTCAACCATTAGGCTTTTAGATGTATTAGGGGGCTTTTTGTGGTGTTCAGAACCTACAGGGGTCGATCACTAAGATCTTCAGCAGTATTGTGGTCTCTCATCCTGCTCTGGGCACCATATGCTCCTGATTTTAAAAGCAGGGAGAGCAGAAGCCTTGCTGTCTCCTCTGTGTGACTCAGCACAGCCTCTGACAGAGGCATTTCTTTATGTGCTAACTTGGGTCTGTCCACTGAGACCGACTCCTTGGAGATGGGAAGCTCGCTGTCTTGTGCACTGTTCCCTTCCAGGGCTGTGTCAGCATAAGCCTGTCAGGAACCAGCAATCCCCAGGAGAAAATCACAGTCACAAGAGAAGGTTCTTGATGACCAAGGAGACTCTTTGAGCCACACCCCTTTTCTTCTGTGGCCTTGAAGTCACAGACATCAATAGCCCAGCCTGAACATCTCCAGTAAAAACTGCTCTGGGGCTTAGACATGAAGGGTGCTGGTGGAAAAAAATCCATGGCAGGTTTGGTGAAAATCCACGACATTTGTGCTCATCAGTGCACGCTGCTCTGCCCCCTGCTCATGCAGGCTTTGATGAATGCAGGACTAGTTAGCAGCACTGGTGTGAGTGGGTCTAAGAGGTCATACTGAAAAATGGCACTTTGTCAAAAATGTCATTTCAGCAGGATTTCATTGCCTTTTTCTTTAAATGAAAAAATTCAGAAGGAAATGAGGCCAATGTATTATTTCACTGTGATTTGAAATTTTTTTGCTGCTGATTTTAAAAACTTCTTTCTCTTCTCATCTTCTTTTGGTCTATCAACTACAGCTCAAAAATAGGTTTTTGTCATCCTTCAGAAGATGCATTAGGGTCACATCACTCAGTATTTCCTTAACTTAAAAAGATGTACAAAAAACAAGATGAAAATTTGAACTCCACAAGCTTGACCCTGTGTATCTTTTTTTTTTGTTGTTCTTTTAATGAGCCAGTTTCAGAGAGCTTGACCATCTCTTTCTACAGAATCTAGATGACTGTGCTTTGGGCTCCTCTTTCAGGAAGCTAGACCTTTTCTCATGCCCACCATTGATTCATCATGGCCAGGACTGATTCAGGAGGAGGGCAAACACAAAGCCTTACTTGTCCTAGACCCCCTCTCCCACCCCAGCCTGCCAGTTTAATGCTGAGAGATTTCGGGTTAGGATCAGCCACATCACTTGTGCTCGACTTCCCAAAAAACATTTCTCCCAGACTTAGGGATCTCGAGGAATATAACAGCCATCACTGCCTTAGGCTTGAGCTCCAGCAGCTCATCTCTTCTTTCACTTGAAAATAGGGATTTTGTTGCTCATTCAAAGCCATTTGGCTTCATCTCCAGCTCTGCATTCTCTGCCAGAATAGGCAATAGGCAGTGGGGGCCCTCTGGCTTCCAGCATCATGGAGAGAAGAGGTGTGAGGGTTGGGGGAATACATCCTACCCCTCCTCACTGCCCTCCCCCACCTCTGCCTTCTCACTGTCTGGGGAAGAGAGAGCAGGAGCTCACCTAGCACCCTGGAGACAGACTTTCAGCGAGGAAGAGTCTGCCACCGTGCATGTCAGGTATGATTTGATCAGCCAGAGAGATGAGCACCTCTAGCACTGACATCAGGGGACAGACAGAGGAGAGTGCGAAAAAGCTGGTGATGGACAGCGGGACTGCAGCACGTGGCAGGGTGCGGAGACCCGGGGCTGCAGAGCTGCACCCATGGATCTCACAAATCTCTGCTGGGGACTCCAAGGGGCTGATGAGACTTTCTAATGCTGTGCTGAATTTCTTCTGCAAAACCACCCCTGCTGCTTCCATCTGGAATAACAGTTTAAGACTTTGTTCCATGCAAAGCTGTGCTCCCACAGGATGGTTTTACTCCCATCCTGTGCTGGCTGGGAGTAAAACCAATTGGATGGTGCAAGCACCTTTGCTGCTCTTATCCAGGTGCATCAGTATTCACCCGCAGGTGCAAACACCCCACATGTTATGTATTAGCTATGAAAAGGTGACATAAAACATGAAAAGATGGGTGAATTTCCCTAAATGGGGAATGGGCTTCTTCCAAGCACTCCCTGGCAGACCCTACTTTAGCCTGCTGTTCTTGGGGAAGTGGTCCCTGATGAGACACATCTGCTAAGCTTTTCTGAGGGCCACCCTGCAGCCTTCGTGTGTGTGTTCACCAAAACTGTCAAGGTCACCAAGACCCTCTGCGTCCTGCTCTGGCCTCCCTAGCTCAGCAGTTTCTGAGGGCAAGGATACCAGCTGCAAATTGCTTTGAAGGGCTGGATTGCCACCAAGCTCAGCCCAAAGCCTGGCATTGCATATGAAAGGACCATGAGTATATTTTTACCTCTCATATAA
This sequence comes from Regulus satrapa, assembly GCA_013396955.1. Taxonomy (NCBI): domain Eukaryota; kingdom Metazoa; phylum Chordata; class Aves; order Passeriformes; family Regulidae; genus Regulus; species Regulus satrapa. Next base: position 220,120 of record VWZN01012737.1, on the reverse strand, counting down.
CCATATACCTCAAGGTGTAGTGCTCTGCAAGGATGCTGATGGAGAATAGGCCTATGGGTGATATTCCCTGCCTGAGAGAAATTCCTTTCAGAGCCAGGCAGTTTCCAGAGCTCTTTTAATACTTCTCGCTCTCCTCTGCCCTCTCATCTTTAGAGCATTTTGCTCTCTCTTTGCCTTTCTTTCCTTTGGGAACAACTCCTTTAATTTTAAAATTCCAGGGGCAAAATGTAGCCAAATGGCTGCAGGTGGACATAGCCTCTCTTAGCCTCCACTTCAAAAAAAAAAAAAAAACAAAACAAAAACCCTGCAAAAAACAAAAAGAAAAATAGCAACCTCAAAAAAATTGATATCAGAAATTCTGCAGAGGACCACCAAATGGTATTACCACCACATCTACAGCTAAGCCCCCCTGTCAAAACCTCACCCTACCCCTCTGCGTGTGATTCTCACCCATACAGTCTGCTGGTGTCTCCTTGCCTCTGTTTATACTAAAGCCCTTGTAGAATAAAACATCCATGTAAAATCCAATTTCCTCTGAATCTCTCTCTGAGAAGAGGCCTCGAGATTGAGTAGATAACCTCTGCAGTAATTGCCTGAACCACTCCTGTTTGCTGGAAAGGTGAGATCCATTTTTCAATTATCTATCTGCAGTGACAGCAGCGAGCAATGGAGCTAAGAGGAAGGGGAGAGAGAGAAAGAGAGAGAGGAAATCCAGCCAACAAGAGCCGTCTGTGTCAATCCTGGCAAACGGGAGGTACGATAGATGTGGTCACAGTTCCTGCCATCAATATCCTCTAATATAAATGTCAGCGATGCCATTTTACCCACAGTCATTTCCCACAATGCTGATTACATTATCGTATAATAGAGGGGCGCCAGCCGCACCGCTTTCTCTCCTAACCCTCCTTGCGGTAATGTGTCAATAGCCTGCCTCCATGAAACAAGTCAATTTTCTGCAGGCTTGGCAGCGGAATAAATCTGCCGACTATCTAGAGAGCTGGAGATATTTATACACACCGTGTCCTCTCTCCCTCTCTCTCTTTCTCTCTCTCTCTCTTTCTCTCCCTCCCCCTCCCACCTTCCCTCCCTGTGTGTGCAAGCATAGATGTGTGTCCTCAGCAGAATTGAGTGATTTTCAGCCCAGACTCAATAAGAAGAGAATTTAGGGCAGTCCTACAGCTTGGCTTCCAGTAACAGCCCTACACGTTTATTTTCTTTAGCTTAACAGGAAAGAGAGAATTATGTTTAGATTTATATGACAAGGGCAGTTCTACCAAAACGCTTGTGATAAGCACTGTGGAAGGGGGAGGAAGGTGTGTGCATGTGTGACAAAAAACAGGCAGGCCGGTGGCAGAGAGAGATTGCAACACCTTGCAGGTCACACCAGGGGGATCCTCTGGGAGCTGGAAAAGCAGCTCTTACTTTAACCGACAGCTCCTTTTTCAGTGTATGTCTGAATCAAATGCCAGTGGAAGAAGGAGGAGGGAGGCCGTGGGCTCCTCCATCCTTTCTGAGGGATGAGAGTGAAAGCATTTGGCTCTAGGCTCTTGACTCTTGAAGGTAAAAAGAGGCTTCTAAGGACAAGATGCTCTGGCCACTGCAGTGGTGGTTGTTCTCTTAGGGATGTCCCCGGGACACCCTGTGGTCCACTGCCCCATATACCTCTGCTATGATGTCTCCCTTTCTCCAGTGCAGATGGTCCTCCCTGGAAGCTCCAGTGGCTCCCTCTGCCAGCCAGCAAAGGCTGCTCAGGCCATTCTGGACTCCCGGGCACTGGTTAAAATGGCAGATACTCCTCGTGCACACAAAGGAAAATTTTGCCACCTTAGTGAGGCACAGCAACAACTCAGAGTGTTCTGGAGAGTCTCTGCTCCCTCTTGATGCTGGACAGAGAGACAGACTGCCTGCAGATCTCCAACCCCTCTTGGACTAAACTAAGAGAATGTGAAGGATTTCTCCTTCCTCTCATCGCTGTTCAACACAGAAGACTTCATACTTAATTCTCAGTGGGGGAATTTTTTGGTGATGGAAAATGTCAATTATTTTTTGCCAAGAGGGAAAAACAAAGCCTGAAAAGTCTAACAGCAAATACAAGATTGCTTTCAAATTTTTGGGCTTTGATTTTTTTTTTTTTTTTTTAATAAAAACCTGCAAATGTTCCATCTGTTTTCATCAAATTTTTGCAAGAGGCAAATAATGCTTGGATCATTGCTTTTGGCTTGATTTCTCCATCTTCCTGCTCCAGAACATGGCAGTTTCTGGGCAAGGAGATTGTGTGTCCTCCACTAGCCCTGGGAGGAGTGAGTCCACCACCTCCCAGTGTTGGGGAAGGCTCCACCAAAGACACAGTTTACAGTAAAAGACTGTCCTGCTGGCTCCCCAGATACACTCCTGACAGCTTTCAGAAAGTAGATCTGGGAGAGGATGGTGACCTTCTACCATCATGAGACCTCAAGGACCTCATTCAATTCCTGGGCCGGCACAGAGCTCTGCCCATGATGCCCAAGGCTCACCCCCAGCCTTGGTGAACATCACAGCCTTCCCTGCCCACCTCCACTGTGACTTTGTGAAATGTCTTTTGTAATGCACACAGTCACCACAAAGTTAACTGCAAGCACAAATTCCCTCAGGCCCAGAGGAGGCAGAGCATGCTCAGCATGGTGGGGTGCCTTGGCGCTGAGGGAAAGGCAGGGAGTGGGTACATTGCAGGGCACTGGGCTCAGGCTCTGGGTCCTCTCCACAGAGGGAAGACTCCCAACCCCATCCAACTCCCAAATCCATTGCTCTGCCTGTGTACACACCTTCATAATGATGCCAGAAGCTTTGGTTTTTTGCCCTGCCAACTGTGTCAGAGTTTGACAAGAGCTTTATAAAATTGGGATGGAAGTGGGGCTTTGTGTCTTGAAAGTTTTATTTAGAAAACAATGAAACCCACAGATCCATCACAAACTCCAGTTCTTCTTCCCTTTTCAGTCCTGTCTGCCTGGGCTGCAAGTCACCAGCATCTGTCAGAAAGAGAGGCTTGTGGTGAAGGTACATAGGAACAAACAGGCACCATCCTCCAGAGGAACCTAAAATTCCTTCCATGCTATCTAGAAAAGACCCTTTGTCTGGTAAGGGCTTGTATTGGATCTTTGTTTGGACAGGCTCTCCCCACATCTGGAAGGGACAAATCCATCCCCAGCGGAAAAGAGACAAAGTTGGAGATGGTTTGGGCTGCCCAGTCCAAGAGCCATCAGAGCCAGCAGGAGCCTTCCTGTTGACACAATCAGCCTTCAAATGAGTCTAGAATCTGGACACATGCCCTGGACCACAGCCTTCAGAGGTAGGTATTGGGGCTGTTTCACTGCCAAGCCCCAAGACAAACTGCAAAGGAAGGTTACTGTGTTAAGATACATTTTCCCAAAGTGAGGAAGTGGGGACTGATTCCAGAGCTCTGATTGAGATCCTTGTCTGCATATGTGGAATATTATTAAGGGAGAAAAGCTTGCAGCAAGCTTCAGTTGCTTACTACTACACTGGCAGGAAAGACAAATGCAGAGCATAAGATAAATGAGGCACTTCCAAGTGTGAGAAAGTCAATACTATAGAGACCTTCAAACTGGAGTCTGGGGAGCAGCTTACAATTCAGCTTGCTGGTACAGACAGGAAGACATCTCTGTGAGCTGAGAGCTTTTCAGCAGTTTGGACTGGTACATCCCAGTGGGGTGACAAGACAGGTGGCCACACAGGACTGTCAGGGGACTGCACAAGTCCTTGCAAAAGCCCACCAGGAGGGATTGCTCATGCACCATCTGTGTTATGGAAGCTCTTGAAGGAAGTCAGAGCCCTGCTGTGTAGCATAATGTTCCAGTAAAAGAAGACTGAATCCTGGTTCAAGACAGTCTCTAGTGTGGCCAGACAAAAAGCAGGACAGAACAGAAAATAGGCTTACCCAAAAATGTTATTAAAAAGCCATGCTGATCTCCCTGGGACTACTCTTCAGGATGCTGAAATACACCGGGCTCCCAAAACACTCTGCCATGTCAGACCAATGCTGTGTCACTCCCCCTTCCCCGTGGTGGTTCACCGAGGGGCCAGACCTCCATGGCCCAGCAACGCTGGGCCATGCTGGGTACCAGCTTCTCTGCAGGGCAGCAGCCCAGCACAGCTGTGTGTGAGGCTGCATTAAATATGGCTCTGGGTGAATATGCAGGTGCTCAGCCCCACAGCTGAAGGAAATGCAAACTGATCCACAGAGAAAAGAGAGGAAGGCACTGCCCTCCTTTTTTTTCAATTATATCCAGGTCCAAGGTCAGCAACCCCTTCCCTCCTGCTCTGCAGTGTCTTGTCACATAAAACCCAGAGAGAAAGGGAATGTGATAAAGATGAAAGTGATGTGGCAGGCTCGTATGTGAAAACAATCACCCTTCAATTAAGTGTGATTGATTTCCCAAATCAGAGATGCATTCAGCTTCCAACAGATAGATATGGGTGAAAGCCAGATGCTGGGGAATTCAGCACACGTGCTTGGTCTAGGACATCACAAGGAAACAAAATGGAGATGCTATAAAGTACCAGGTGCTTTGAGATGAGTCTGAGATGGGCATAAAGCTGAGCTAGGAAAATTTTCCCCCTCAAAGAAAAACTCAGTGCTGAAAAACAAAATGCGAAGAAAGGTAGTGTCTTTCCAAGCTTTGAAGATTTTTTTGTATCAGACTAGCAACCAAGGGCAGTAGAGAAGAGAGTTTGCAGGGGTTTTGCAGATATATAGAAGAGTCTTGCTGACAAAAAGCTGTTTCTGTACAGGACAGACAAGGGACATAGCCTGTCTTGTGGGTTTTGTGGGTGCAGAATGGGGCAAGGCACTTGAGTGATATCTCACGGTGTTGCTCTAAAGCCTTTGACAAACAATTGAGAAAATCAGAACCTTCATTCTGTTCTTCTAATTTCAGCTGTGTCCCTTTTCTCATTCAGATTCACAGAGAGTCCTTCCGGCTGTTTTACAGGCCCCTGATGCTTTGTGAACCAAACCTGCCCACCCATGTCCGCACTGGCACTGTCAGGGCCAAGCAACTCAGGGTGTTTCACAGCAGGCGGGCGGTGGTATAGAAGATATCAGAGAAGCCCCTTTGCCCACGGAGGACAGGAGTCTGCTGTAAATGTCTGCAGCAGGCTGACTGACACACTGCATCTGGATAACCAGCCTCTGTTGATATGGCTGTGCACATCAGGGCTGGCCAAAATATACACTGTGCTTTAGGGGAAGACGGGGTACTCCAGTGCTGGTCACCACAGCTATTCTAGATAGCACACTTCATCATCTTTTTTTAAACCATGCAAGGGGGGCCTGCCACCCCCTCAGATATGTACCCCCTCAGTTCTTCTGTGAGCACCCATCATTGCAGCATCTGCTCACATCATTCTACAGAGCCCCCTCCTGCACTTATCAGAAATAGGCAAGGGCAAAACTGGAAGCCCAGTGAGATGTTTGTCCAGAGAAAAAGGAAGGCAATGCTACAGATTTAGTGCAGTTCATGGCAGCAGAGCCGGTCCTGTACATTAGTCTGGGCTGTTGTCCTGTTTTCCCTATCACGATCAACCCCATCCATCTCCCCCTCTCTCCCCCTTGTCCCTTTCAGGGACTTCACATAAAAGATCTGCACTTGACCCCCCCTCCTCCCTGCAGGGAGAGGGGAAGGCCATGAATAGAGAGACCCTCATGTTTGCAGAAGCGCTTTTCACATTAATGGCAGCATATGTTTGCAAGGGTTCCCGGCTGCGGGGCTGAGCGCGTGTGTGTGCCTGCGCTCGCTGCGGCCGCCGGCTCCGCGCGTGGGGCACCAGGTGCTCGCTGTCAGGCTGAACAAAAAGAAGTGTCAGCCCTCTGCGCCGGGAGGCTGTGCTGGCAGCTCCCCCCTGCCTACAGCCCTGCGCTCAGAGCATCCTGCCTCTGGCTCGCAGTAGCATCCTGTGTAGTCAGCTCCTGAGCTGCCCTCCTCGCTCCCCAAATCGCACGGCACAGCGCTCCCTCGCCGGGCGCTGCCTGCTGTCACCCATCCCTGCTGCCCAAAGCCCCGATGGTGACTTTGGGTGGACGCTGGTCCTGCAGAGGGTGCTGGAACATACTCTGGAGGCTGCTCTGACCTTCTGCCAGACTGGTACATCTCACAGTGCATGTAAATTCTTCCTATAGCCAAAAACAGATCAGCGAGGTCACTGGCTAGATTCACATATCCAGCTCATCGATGCAGCCTGCTGCCTCCTTTCACCCTTTTTCTGATGCACCATGGGGCTGATGGATCAAAAAGCTCTTCAGACCATCCTGGCTTACCCGAGTTTCTCTGGGTGAGGAGAACTTCTCTGTCACCAGTACCCCATCTTAAGCGTGAATGGCACCCACAGTCTCTGCATGGGGCTGGACACCCTCCAGTCAGCACCAGCAAACCCTCAGCTCTGCCCTCCCCAGGGCAACAGAAAAGGTGGAGTTGCAGCTTAAGAGCTGTTTGCACATCTTGGTGCCCATTGAGGATGTACTAAACCCAGGTGCTTCCCCATGACAATGAACCCAGGGATTGCAGAGGGGTAGGCCTGATTCACTCATACCCACAGCATTTGCTGGTTCATGGATACACTTTCATCAGCAAAACTTTCTACAGGAGTCAAGGACTTAATCTTTTTTTCTGCTCCATTTCTCCTGCCTCTGAAACAGGAGTCACAGTGTTACTTTTTGCTGCACTGTGCATCCATCTTCTCTTCTTAGATCCCGACCTGTCTGGTGCCCTGTAGATATGCACTGGCTCCACCAGTTGGACCAGCATCTCCCTGGGGTTGTTCAGGCACTGCTGCAATCACAGTAAATTCATGAAGAATAAGAATTTGATGTGATTCCGTGTGGACTATGAGGACCCTCAGGGGCATGGCTGGAATGAATGAACAGAGCAAGCATGTCAGCAGTGCTGCTGCTCAGCACCCAAAGATGAGAAGTCTCTTCTGTTCCCAGGTAAGCTCAGGCTTACACCCTGTGGGAGAGCTGCCTTGTGCCCCCAGGTGAGCTCAGCTGCTGAAGAATCCCACTCTGAGAACAGTAGAATTTGCTCATCCTGCTGGGTAAGCCCACCTGACCTCAAGGGTAGATGTTGCAGACTATTGCCTGTGCCACCTATTGGACACCTGATGAAAATTAGGTTTCTTCCATCCATGGTTTAACCTCCTTTGCGGGTGGCAAACGAACAGTGATACCTGTGGGGTTTGCAATCTGGAAATTGTTCATCTTCTGCAGAACAGCCCTGTGCCTTTGCAGCAAGATGTTCTACAGGCAAAACTCCCAGGGAGAGCTGTTGTGGTACTTCCACACGCTCACAGTGCTCACCTGGGACAGAGTCAGGCTTTTGAGGCAGCCAGCACCAAGAATCAACAGAACCAAGACATTCTGCCTGGAACTTGGAGTAACTTCTCTTTACCCTCTGACTTGTCAGCCTGGCATTGCAGGAAAATAAACAGAAACTTTCACTTGCTGGAAATCTTGATGTTTCCAAGTCATTTTCAGTGGGGAATCAGAAGGAAAAGTTGAAATGTCAGAAAGCAAAAGAAAAAAATCTCCAAACTGCAGATTACAGTTTATCATGAATCTAGAAAGTGAAAACACCAGCAAGAAAAATCTCTTTTGCCATTGGAAACGTAACTTGGGAAGAGGAGATTTCTTATCATATTTTAAAATGAAGCCTGCTGTTCATCCTGGGAGTTTGAAGCTGGGATGATTTGTATTGTTGCTTTGATTCTCCTGATCAGAAAATAAAAAACCTGTAACAAAATATTTTCCTCAGAAGGATCTTGATGCTGGAATAACCACATTTTTCTCCATAAGAAGTTCTTAAGCAAAACAGATCAGCTCTGTCTATTTAGATGCCTTTGGACTCTAACCTTAAATTTTTCTTTCTGACATTTCTTTGGTTTTTTTCCCCAAAAAACCAGAGCTGACCAAGTAATCCAGAATCCAGGAGGCAGGGTTTTAGAGAAAGAACCTGGTACCACAAAGGAACTGATGCTATACATAGCCCAAACCCCACACTGCTGTGGACCGGAAGACAGGGAAGAATTTGGTGGGTGCAATACTCGATGCCTTATTTATAGTGTCAAGCTGTGAAGCAGTGGTGGGCTGAGCTCCGGTTGCCATTTCCTTTGCTGTGCTTGCACCCAGCACAACAAACACACTCGAGACAGGCTAAGCTGCTGTCATCCCCTCTCAGAAGGGTATCTCCAAGGCACGCTATTTTAATCTGCCTGCTGTAACCACTCTCCTTATTTTTGCTTGTGCTTTACATAAAAATACCTGCTGCAGATCCATGACCAACCCTTGTGTGTACAGACCCATATGAGTGTCTTTATTTTCTCACTTACTCTGATGGGAGGGGTTGCAAAGCTGTTCTTGATGTACAAGAGATCTGCTGGCGCAGCTTTGTGAAACTGCAGGAGAAGTGCCCAGGCCAGGTCTTGTTAATGAACCAAAGCGATTTGCACCCTTCCAGACACCGAGCCCGCTAACTGTGAGAAGAGCATGGGCTGTAAACAGCTGAAGTGTTACAAGTACAGCAGTATTTCAAGTCTTGAAGACTGTTTTAGTACACAGGAAGCAGATGATCCTCCAGATCCACCAAAGGTACATTTGGGAGGTAGACTTCTACCAAGTCAGGACATGGGAAGCAGACAGGTGGCCTCATGGCATGGAGAAGTTTCCTTTGGTTGTTTTGTGGGTCAGGAAGGATGGAAGAAAAAGTTAAAAGCATTATACCTTTTTTTTCCCCCGTACAGTAAGACTGGCCACTCGTGAAATGAAGGGTCCCACCCAATTCTGAACATTAAATACTCAGATGGGGCTGGAGACCTGTGCAGAAAGCCCCACAGCTACTGTCCTCTGAGACCACACTGCAACAGCCACTGCTCCTTTTCTCCAGGATAAGCAGAGGTGGGAATCACAGGCTACTGAGCAGAGCAGGGCTGCTGTCAGGTTCACAGCAGGGCATAGCAAAGGAAGGAGCCGTGCCCTCAGGGGAGAGAAATCCCTTTGGCTTTTGAAAGCTATATTTTTCTTTTTAAGATCTCAAAGCAACCAGCAGCCCTGATGTGCAGCCACTCCAATCAGGGCAGAGGTGTGAAGGTGTCTCACACGAGGTCTGCAGGGCATAGCTGACTTTAACCCCAAAATCACAAATGTGTGTGTAAAATTCCCTTGCCAAGAACCTTCCCCCCAGCCTTCCTGCATCCTGCTGACAGGATCACACATTCCCAGTACATCCCTCATGCAATAGCAGGGCTGCAGGGATGAAGGCTGATGTGAGGGCTTAATTAATCAGTTAATTAATCCCAAACATTTTAACCCTCCAAATCCCTGCTGCACTCTAGTTTGGCAATTTGTTCATTAGTAGAAGTGTTTTTGGGTTTTTTTGAGCCTGGATTGTTTGATTTCCCCCCAAGATAGAAGCGAGATATAACCATGTCATTAGGAGAGTGAATGTGGTTTTGTATGTGTGTATGTGTCTCCTGTGTTAAAAACAAGCTCTGTTTGGAGCTTTTCAGTCCTGCCTCTATCCTCTCCTTGGGTTTTACTCTGAACCTGACATTGAAAGGCTCAGGTCAGGCTGTTCAGGGATAGGAATGTGCCTTTGCCCTCTCTGCAATGTTTAAGCCACACCAAATACTCTGGTTGTTCTGATGTGGGCACCTTTGGGTCTTTCCTGGGAGATGGGCTTAGTGGATCTCATGCCCACATTCAACAGGAGCAGAGCACTGACCTCCCTCCCTGTCAGTGTCAGGGCCACCCTACATAGCAGAGGTGTGAAACACAAATCCCAGCTTGCTGGAGAAGCAGTGGTTAAAGATGGGCTCCCTCACCACCACATGAAATGGAAACCCACCCTGCTGCAGTGCTGCTCTGCCTGTTTTGTGGTAATGCCCTTTCTAAAGCACCATGACACCCTATCCCATCCCCTGGCAAGTTCGGACACCTGGATCTATCTTACGGCCTTCCAAATCTTTCTTCCACGCTTTGTCCTGCTTCCATCCCTGTCCCTGGCTGAGCTAGAGGACTGCTGTCTTCCCCAGGCTGTCGCTCACACCTCTTCACTGACACTTTGAAATGAAGGTTTTCAGACCTTCATTTCTCTCCTGTCCTATGCTCCCCGAGTACACACACCCACAACCCTTCACTGTGTTTGCAGCCTCCCATCTTGAGACAAGCCCAGCAACTCTGTTTGGGTGCCAAGCTCCAGCCAACAACACTCAGGAGAAGAAACTCTGGGCAAGTGAGAAGATTTACTGCTCCAGGTCCTGAATATGCCATCAGTGTTGTCACTCTGCCGGTGCACATCCCTGCTCCCTGGGTTTTTGCAGCACATCTTTGTGCCACTTGGCTACAGTAATGAGACCCCAACCTAATTGCTATTCAATAAACTCCAGTTAAATTAACAGCTCCATCCAATGATCACCAACATCTGCTGTTCATCAGGCAGCCTTCCCTCCCCTCCTGCTCTCTGCGTCTCCTCAAATCCCAGTGCCCTCAAATACAGCGTTGTCTGTGCTGGGCACGGGCTAGGTGTAACAGAAACACTCTGTCTGCTCTCAGCTCTGCTGGGCCTGCACATGAACCCACCCACATGTGTGGGAGCACACACCTAGCTGCAGTGATGGGACTAGGTGAGCCAGAGCAAGATGTAACCACACAAACGCACAAGCATCCCTGTGCCTTTGTCTCACCGACACCCAATATCCGAATCTCCAGATCCTTTGTTGCGATTCATTTCCCCCACATTGCATGTGGAAGAAGTGGTGAGGAAAGGAGGTGATTTGTGCAGCTGACACTGGCAGGGACACCGACTTCACAGGAGCTTCACGCTCACCATTTCTGTCCGAGGATTTTGTCTAATACCGGCACAGCTCTGGCTGAAAATCAGGTCCTGACTCTCATTTCTATAGGTAGGCTCAGTCTGCCCACAGATTTGTGAAGCCTGTGTGTACCTAACAATCTCCAACAGCTCCACAGCGCATGGGGAGAGGGAAGGTCACCTCTCTGATGCAGAGGTTAACAGGGTCACGCTTCACTTGTGGAAAAAACTCCTGCCTAAAATTAAGCCCCAGTCTTGCAGAAAGCCAGGCCAGGCAAGCCATTAAAAAAAGGTCAAAGATATTATCAGCTCCTAATCCAATTAGATACTGATTATCTGTGAATTCAGCACAGCCTCACTGTTAGAGCTATGCTTAGGAAAATGAGCATCTCCAAAAAACCAGCTGGAGATCAAGGGGGCTCTGAGAGCAAAGGCAGCCTTGTGAGAGATTATGCCTCTGCCTGGGGAGCACCGACTGTAGCAAGAGCTACATTGGGTTTTCATTGCTATCTTTCTTTGTATGTGTCACTTGGTGGGTGACATTACAATGCTGTTGAAGGAGGCAGACAGATCTGTAACCATCCCTGCTCCTAAATATAAGTTTAAGAACAAAGGGAAACAAGAATTTCTAAATTCGATTAAAATCAGTGATGCAGCAGCCGACTTGTTGGGAATTCTCCAGCAAAACATTTTTAATGGAAAATATCATTCTGGCAAACCCAAGAGTTTCCGTGGGGAAATAACAGTTTTACCGTTTACTTGTTGGGGGGGATATTATTTTTTATTTTTTGGTCAGTCCAGCAAAACCAGCACATTATAAGGAGGTTTCCTCCTAGTGATGTTCTGGAAAAAAACCTTTCAGCAGGGTAGAAATCTAACTGTTTTTAATCTGGGACTTGATTGCTTTATTAAGGGGATTATGTGATACAGTTCTGAGATACCAGGGGAATGGATTTGCTCCCCTGGCAGGAGGTCTGACTTCGAGAAAAGAGAGTTTGTGTGCTGAGTGGTGGCTGAAAGCGTTATGGAAATTACCCCCTGTGGTTCCATCCCCCTTGTCTCTGGACAAGAAGGTCTTTGAGGTTTTGGGGTTTTTTGTTCCTGATAATAAATGGACTGAACCATGGCAGGTTTCTCTCCCTAAATGGAGCACCTTGCACACCTTGCTGTGGCAAACTTCCTTGTAAATGTTTGAAGGGCTTGGGATGATTTCTTCTGTGAAAACAGGAAGAGGTGCTCTGGACTGGGCAAATCCTGTTGTGCCAAGTCCTGGATTTGTTTCTAAGTGTGATTCACAGGATGGTTTTGGAGAATGCCTCCCTCTACCTTTTGTGCCCCTCCTTCCTTGAAGGCAACATCAGTTTGGTTCCTTATTTGTAAGAGGCAACAATTCTAATACCTTCACATGTGTTTTACAGACTCCCATGCCTGGCTGAGCAGAGCCAGACAGCTTTGCAATACCTAGCTGAGCAGCTCTATGGATTTCCACTGTTGCTTTTTGGCTGCAATGACACTTTGGTTGTAGCTTCTGCCTTAGGAAAGCGATATTTTTTTCAAAAAGAAATCTGCCTGTCAGCAGAGCCACGCCTGAGCCGGGGCTTGCACACGCTGCTGTGGGGATCAGACTGGAAGGGCAGCACTCCTGATGGGGCTGGGACTCTGCTACCACTTCCTAACCTCCAGGAAAAAGCAAGTTCTGATTACAGGCTGGACCTGCCAATGGTGTTTGGCTCTGCAGGAGTTGAACTATTGTGGATCTGAGTTCCAACAGTGGTTCTTGCTTCTGACACAGATTTGCTGCTCGGCCTTGGGAAAACGGAATTTCCCTTCCATATTTTAGCTGTGAGAGCAGCTTTTTGGAGTGCAAAGAGTAGCAGTCAGAGTTTATGCTTTGGGTTTACACCTGCTGAACATCTGGGCTTGAGGGTTTAGCCATGCAGCAATGGTCACCAGCATGCACTTGTAAAGGACATCTACTATGCTGCATTAACCCCACGTGGACACATGCAGGCAGGATTAAGAGGCCATAATCACATTCAGCTTGGTGGGCTTTTGAAAGAGAAATCAAATGAATGCTGTGAACAAGGACATCCCTGTGGGAGCTTAACACAATTTGGCTAATCCACTTGGCGTGTAAATGGTTTGTTCAACTTCATCATTCCTGCCAGCATGTATAGACAAGGTGGGAGTGAGAACACGTGGACTTGAGACACTCAGGTAAGCTGAGTCAGGTCTTCTGTGGGGGTCTGGCTCTGGGGTTCCCATTAGAGAGGGGCCCTTCCTTGTGAGTCTGAAACAATCTGGGGGAAAACGCCACGGGCCTTGCTAAGGGCAGGGCAGTTTCTCAGGCTAAGTGAAAGACAGAGGAGGAGATGTTGGTAAATAGGCCATTAACACCCAGTGTCACTCCATTAATTTCACTGAATAAATCTGTCCTCTTTTCCTCCTCCCATATTCTACGGCCAGAGCTGGAGGCTGTTTGTGGGACTGGATAGAGTTCCCAACAAAACCAGGGCTGTTCTTGGTCAGACCCTTACTAAAAGCTCGATGAGTTCTGGGACCAACACTGTCTCTTTGGTTTGACAAACGTGCACAGCAATAGCGAGTGTTGTTTCCATGAAGAAAGTTGGAATGCAGTGGTACTTTCTTTCCTCCCTCCACTGGAAAGGCAAGCAGATGCCTTCCAGACAGCACCTGTACAGCTGTGCCAGTCCTGCCAAGGGGACACCTTTCCCTCCACATCTGCATCTCCCCAGAAAGGACAAAGCCCACAGAGGATGGGGGGGAGCAGCGGGCCTGAGCTGACCTGAGACAAGGTCTTTGCTGAGAGAGTGCTAAGGCTCAAGGCAGGCATGTGCAACAGCTCCCTGGGCTGAGCTGGGACACCATGGCTGGGGAAAAATTGCAGAAAGTCCCCAGCTGGAGCAGCTTGCCTTATACCCAGGGCCTGCACTGAGGCTCAAGGTGCTGCCACCTGGTTAAAGAAGCAGCTCTGCTAGAACATCAAATAAGTGTCAGGACTTTGTTCTCTGTGCGCCGCTCTTGGAGTGACAGCACAAGTTATACTGCAAGACTGTAATCCCTGTGGGTGACACTGGTGAGGCCCCACAGCTCTTCCATTTCCTCCTGGCCCTGCAATGGTTCACGCTATTGGTAGCTTCAAAGGCCAACAGAATCTGGGTGGTTTGTGACAGGTGTTTCTCTGGCAATCAGTACAATCAAAGCAAAGAGAGTGAGCAGGAGGTGGAGGAGGGAGAGGAGGAAAGAGGTGAAGCTGGTGCGGGGACTACAGCTGCCCTGCAGGAAAGTTCAGGTGTAAGGACACTGAGCATTTCTCCTCTGCAAAAGTGGCAGTGAATGTGTCCTTGTTTCTGCCTTACTCACCTGTCTGGGTTGTGGCCATAATGAATTCATACCTATAAAGCACTACTTAAAATTCTTCACAAGCTGGCATCAGAGATATGGAACAGAGTGTGTCTGACCTACATCCCTTCACAGCAATCCCAGACCTTGTCTCGGGCCTTCCCAGACCACTTGCAATCACATCCAGCTCTTATCTCCATGGATCAGTGGAGATTTTGCCAGGTAGAGAGCTCATTGATTTTTTTTTTTTTTAATTGATGTCGCTATAGCAGGAAAGAGTTTTGCCCTATTGGAGACCGCATGGCTGCAGGTAAAGACTGCTACAGTTTGTGTAAGGTTTAATTACAGAGGTAGGTGAGTGACCTACCTCTAAAAAATGCACTAGAACAGCCCTATTAGGACCAGCTTTGCCTTGGCAAGATGGGCCAATTTGGCAAGCACTGGCAGGAGGGAGCTCCCCATCTCTAACCAGCCTTGCTCATCATCCCTACTGAGAGGGAAATAGGTTGTGTGGGGTGATCGAGGTGGAGGGCAAAGACAACAAGAGATGCTTTGGATTCAGTGATGCCTTGCCCCATGGGAAGGCAGGGAAAAGGTGAGAAGGGACCCTTGCTCTGGCATACATCCCTCACATCCCCCTTCCCACTGACTCTTGGGCAGCTGCAAAATTCACCACTTTCCCAGCACTCACCCAGGAGGAAATAATGATAATAAAAACAAAATCAGAATTATTCCCTTCCCCAGACTGGGGGGGGACGGGAAGGGAACAAGCTCTTGGGAACGTCTTGGATTTCACAGCCTCCCCTGGCAAACGTGACTTTTCAGAGAGAAAGTCGCCGCCACTGGCTTGTCCTTTGTGTCTGCAGAAAGGGGGTTCTCTCTCAGCTTTTCCCTTGTCATTGGATCTGGTCAGAGGGGCTGCAGTCCTGCCACTTCCCCCATGCAAAAGAAACAGATTTGTCATCCCTGATGGACTCTGCTTTCCCAGCCTCTCTTGCCTCATTTAAAGAAAACCCCCAATCCCTCAGCAATGTAGAGCTTGAAATCTTTTCTTCCTACTTGATACTTCATTACTGTGATTGCTTTTTATTGATTGACAGAGCTGCCTTTGCAAACGGGACCCTCAGAGAATTGCAAGCAGCCGATACAGTCCTGCTCTGAAACGAGTGCACAACTTCTCCCACTGAGCACAGCCGAGCTGAATCTTCCCCTGCTCCTGAAACACAGCTTCCTTGGAGGGACAGCGGGGAGGCTGGGAGCTGATTTCTCTGCCAGGCTGGGAAACACAGAGCTGGTCCATCAGGGAAGGCATAGCTGGACAAGAGGCTGCCACCAAGAGCTTTATTAATAATGGCCAAAATTATCCTGAGCTCCAAGGGCAGGCCGTGGCTCTACGGAAAATCACTGCACAGAGATGTGCCACTGCATCAGTGATACGCAGGTCCTGGCAGGATCTTCATTTTACTTCTCATTAAAATCTCCCTGCTTCCTCCAAACCCATGCTGTGGCTCACCACTGGTTTCATGTGAATGGTGACTCTGTTTTTCCATCCATGTTCCACCTGTGAGGTGTGTCACCCACTCACCCCAGACACAAGAGACCAAACTCTTATTATGCACAATGCGATGGTGAGGGCTCATTAATGTTAGGTCTTGGCTGTTTTCATTCCTGGCTGCCAGCAGGCAGGAGTGCGAGAGGAGGAACGGGTGAAGCAGTGAGACCACACAGCAAAGCACTGGCAGCTTTCTTGCTCTCCCTTGATAGAATTTGGGAAGACAACAACTCCGAGTGACCAGATCTCCCGAGGTATTCTGGAGGATGTGTGTGCCTGCCCTGGGTGTTCAATCAAGCCTGAGGACCCTTTTGTCCCCTGACTTTCTGAGGAACCACTGCTCAGAAAGTAGGAGACAAAATGCAACTGTCAGAATACAGATCTTGGCCGTGATATATGGGGCAGTGAGATGGGCTGTTGCTTGTTATCCCCTGCTCTGTTGCAGCAACAGACAAGGGGATGATGCAAAAAGTCGTTGCCAGCCGGCAGACAGATCACAGGGAGCCCAGCCATAAGAAAAAAATGACCTGAAAGGATCACTTGTAAAGGTGAGGAGAGCACTAGCTATTAACCTGCTGCAGACACTGATTAAAGACACACTATCCTATACCTAACATTCAAGGTTTTCTAGCCACACTAGGAGTAGCAATAATTCTTAACCAAGAAGTGCTTCCAGTGCTGTTTCCAAGTGTTTTAAATTTTAAAGCAGACCTTTTCTCTCCTTCCTGCAGGCAGGAAGCTGTTGGGCTGCCCCAGCAGTGCTAATCCAGCCCTCAGTTCCATTAGACCAGCACTTCAGCACCACTCGCTGAGATGGCTTCACACGGGCACAGGTTGGGGCTGTCTTGCTCTGCGTGAGCAAAGCACTTAACCAAACCAGCAGCAGAAAATCTGGGGATGTGAGCTCAGCCAGCTGGCAAAGCAGCCTGTTCTCACCTGCCCCAGCGTGTCAGGGATGCTTTTCCTTCCTTCCTGCTCTGTGGCACCAAGCAGTGGGTGGGATCCCTTCCCACCCTTCCCAATGGCAGATACCAAGAGCAAGGGAGCTGTCTGTGTTGGGAGCAGCATTTACCAGTGTACACACTGTCACTGCTCTGGCCACCAGCTGCCTCTATGCCCACCCCATCCCCTCTGCAGCAGTTCCTACCCTGTGGGGTGTTTCTGCAGCAGGTTATCTTTTTGCTGGCATTAATTTTGGACACAACTAAGAAGACTTTCCACAGCTGCAGTGTGGGCTGCTTGGTACTAGCAGACAGCTCTCTATCCCCAAATGTGCTTTGACATGAGACTGAGTCTCCCTGGTATCTCCCAGCAGAGGGAAACACTGGTGCAAGGACACAACCAGGTTACAGAAATACTTTGTGTAATGCTACTGATGGACATTAGCACCCTACTTCCCTTCTGGGAGCCAGGACACATTCCTTGGCCACAGCTGGGAGCATGGGGAAGGGGGCATGTATCAGCTGCCAGGTGTTGGGGATGTCTGGCAGCTTTGCCTCCAGGAAAACCTTTCCTGTGATGAGGGCAGCTTTAAGCAGTGCCCCAAAGCCCAGGCATCTCAGAAGGGTTTTTCCTTTTGTCTCATTTTCCTTTTTTTCCAGATCTGACTTAAAACAGAGATTGGGATGACTCTCAGCAAGCAAAGATCCCATGACTGTTTCCCCAAGAGCCAGGATATTAGTCCTTGTATGCTGGCCATATTCCAGCTCGGGAAATTACCTTCTGCCTCCCTAAATCCCCCCTGTGGTTTCAATTGGATGCAGGCTTCTTCGCTCTCCTGCCGGAGCTGCTGTGCCGGGTTGCAGTGCGCGGTTAAGCAGCTGCTGTCGGAGGTGGGTGACAGGATTGATCCCGGGGGTGCTGGGCTCCGCGCCGCGCGGGGCCACGAGCGCTGCATGACAAAACGCCGCCGCTCCTGGGGGGTCACGCACTTCCCCAAACGGGGTTCTGCTCACAGATCTGCTCCTACGGGCTCTGTTCCCAGGCTTAGCCCCGTCTTCTACCCCCTTGGCCTTGCGGAACGGCGACTTGCACACGCCGAGATGGATTTTGCTTCATTTCCCAGCATGGCAGCTGCCTGGCCGAGCAGCAGCTGCTGGAGCATCGATGTGCTCATGCACCTGGAGAACACGTGCTCTTCTCACAAGCATGTTGAGACACAGGATCCCTCTCCCCCTGGCCAGTCCTCATGTCTTTGCAGAATAGCTATGGACTTTTGGCCATCCTGGGAACAGTTCTGGGGGCTATGCCATGTCGTGTGCTGTGCCTGCGGTTTCTGAGCAGAAAAGCATCCTGGACCCTGCCCGGAGGAAAGGTCCTGTTCTGCCCTCAGCCCAGGGCACAGCCAACAGTAGGATGCCTTCCACCAGCCCTTGTGCTTGGTCCCATCTACAGAGTCACTCAATGCTGGAGCAAATCCCCGGAGTCAACAACTCTGGAAGAGGAATCCCAGAGGTCTTCAGACTGAAGCTGTTCAACCTCGAGTTAAAAATGCAACACTGTCAAGCAGCCAGGCTTTGTGTTGTTCTTGTTGCCAGAATCTATATAAGCAAATTATTTTGCTGTCAGGAATACAACAGGAGACAGAGAGAGAAATCCCCTGCTCAGGCACTCTGGAGACAGGACCGCAATATTCTGAGTAATGCAGCCATATCGCTGACATCCCTTGACATCTGGGGAATACAAAAAAAAACCTAGCAGAAAACCTTTAGTCATTTAATAGATGTGATTTGTGGATGAACTATAATATACAGTGAAAGGTGGGGACAAAGATGGCCTTTAATGGAGGGTCTGGGAGGAAATTTTACATGTTTACATATATATGTCAAGGGGAGGTGTTTATATAAATATACACACATTTGCACACACATCTGTTAAACATTCTTCCTGTGTGTCCTGTGTGTGCTCATAGAAATGTATGCATCTGTGCATGTGCCTGTGCTGTGGGCAAGAGAGCTGCCAGCAGCAGTAAAATTTCAATCCAGCGTGCAGAAAGCGGTGGGGCCCACGGACAGGAGCTCAGCCCTCTCTTCTCCCCATGAATCACAGCCCACGGATGAGGATCAGTGCAGACGTCAACTNCCCCCCTATTCCCTACCCCCCTTTCCCTTCTCAGCAGGATGACATTCATCCATCATCCAGCATTTTAAGTGCTGGCATGTCATTGAGGCTGTCAGCCGCCCTCTTTGCTCAGTGCAAGGAGCTCCACTTGGCGGCTTGGTGCAACCGTTTCCATTTGGAGCCTGTAATCCTCCTATTCGGGTTAGTTCCACTCGGTTTCCCAGAGTGCAGAGTGA
Source organism: Regulus satrapa (assembly GCA_013396955.1). Classification (NCBI taxonomy): domain Eukaryota; kingdom Metazoa; phylum Chordata; class Aves; order Passeriformes; family Regulidae; genus Regulus; species Regulus satrapa. Next base: position 201,050 of record VWZN01012737.1, on the reverse strand, counting down.
GGGAAAGCCGGTGGGATAGCAGTAGATTATATGAAATAATAAAGAGAGGGCTTGCTCTAATAACTCCAACCACGGGATACTCAGGCGCTGCCAGGGGTCGAGCACTGCAACCTGCCAGGGCAAATCCTCTGTAGACTTTGCCCCTTTTTCTCCCAAAGCCACAGACACTCCAAATCCCACCTCAGTGCCATCGGGTGTAAATCTGGAATTAACTCCCCTGACTTCAGTGGAACTACTCCAGATTTATGACCGAAACTGAGCTTAGGATTTGGCCCCCGCTCAAATCCTGTGGGTGTAAAATGAGCTGTAGCAACTTGGCCCCACAGCTGAAAAATTGATTGACATAAGGAGAAGAAGGATGGAGACAGGGTTACTTAGGAAAGTCAGTACAAGGTGCCAGGGAAAAGTCATTTCACTATCCCTTGCCCAGAGGACTGGCATTCCTGAGAGGTCTGCCTGTATTTCATCTCAGCAAATGAACACGTCCTGATGTCAAACGTGCTCTTCAGAGAAGATGGACTGTCCAGGAGCAAATACTACTGTGGGGACACTCTCTATCATACCCCATAATCCCACTACACTCCTGGCAGATCCCCTTTGAAGCCCACGCTGTCCTGACCCCCACGTGTGCTTGCCCCAGCTGTTCCAGGTGCCATTGCACCGAAAGGTAGCCTGAGAGATGGCACAGCTGCCATCCCAACTCCGCTATGTCATGCTCGGCTACTCAGGTTTAAACTGAGAGGCAGAGGAGATGCTTATTTTAGAAGCAAGTTGTTTTTGCAGCATGCTTAGTCAAAGCAAAAGTGGGAGGAGAGGCAGGGGGATTATTTAAAGGGAAAACCCCTGAGCATGGGCCCAAGCACTGAGCTAACTTTAGAAGCCAGACTATCCCAGAGTCATGACAAGGGTCTCAGAGGGACTTCAAGAATTGGGCAGCACACCAGAAGGAAGTGGGGTCCAGGACTGGCCGTGTATGGACTGGCGCTGAGAGTCTGTGTGGATACACCGAATCAACCACTTTGGCCGTAGCAAGCAGCTTATGATCAGTGCCTCAGTTTCCCCATCCCTGAGTGGGGATACAGCTTTCATGTGAGTCCACTAAAAGAAAGAGTCAAAACTCCAGGTGTGCAGACGGCAACTAGAAAAGAGCCTGAGAAAACAGAAAAGGAAATCTCTGAGCACTGGTTTGTCTTTGTGGTATTTTTATGCACTTATTGCAAAAATGTTGGGATGAAGGCCCCCAGCAGCTTCCTGCCAGAGGTGTGAGCATTTGCAGGAAGGATGCAAGCCATGGGGCCAGGACTCTGTGGAGCCAGCTGACAAGATCTCGTTCCCCATCTGCAGATTCAAGACTGAGTTATACCATCACCTCAGCTGCTTCTGAAGCCATGCCCCACTGTGCCAACACCTGCAAAAGCCAGGAGCAAGCATTCACCTGCCTACAATGCCCGAGTACGGCAGCACTTTGTAGGGCAGCAGTCGCAGGCCTGCAGAGCCCTGACTCACCCTCCTCTCCTTGCTGGGCAGTAGAGGAGCAGGCTGGGGGATGTGCGTGTGTGCATGTCTGCCTGCTCTCCTTCCCTGCACCTGCCAGCCTGCTGATCTATAAGCTAATCCTACCCCAAGCTGATCTATAACTAATTCACTTACAACACAATTGCAATATCGATTCCCAAACTCCTTTGCAGACAGTGCTAAAATGTGTGTGTGCACGGCAGGGACAAGGGAGCTGGCTGACAAAACGCCAGAGCATGGGGAGGGCTTCACTCTTCACGGGGGAGAGCAGAACACGCTGCAGAGGCAGCTCCATGTGTGCCTTTCAAGTCCTTCCCTTTGTCTCCACTGCCACCAAGGGCTGTGACAGCTCTGGAGAGGTTTGAACACACCTTTCTGCCCAGACATCCTATGGATCCTCGAGCCTGTGTGTCACCAAGGATGGAGTGTTTTTTGTCTTTCCCCAACAATTCAGCAGAGCAATCCTAGTCCCACACTCTCCCTCGCTATGGGAGCCAGAGCTGCACAAGCAGGTGAGTGTCAGGAGGAGAAGCACATGAGGAAAGACCAGCTTCTGCAGGGTCACATCTAATGCAGAAGGTGAGAAAAGGGCTGTTTCCCGCCTGCTCCAGGCCTCTCTGGAGATGGGTTGGAGCAGGAATTGTGCTTATCTGGGGAGGTGAGGGCTTCCACAGTTCCTGGTCCATCCCTGGATAACAGAGAAACTCACCCCAGCACAGACAAGTACCTGCCCTCCAGTGCATGGATCAACAGTAACTTGAAGGCAAGCTTGAGCTCAATGCCTGTGCACCTGACCCTGCTCCCACCAAGCTAGTTTGGGATCAGTCTAAGGGATAAAAAACACAGCACAACCTGAGACCAAATGGTCTTGGTACCTTCCCAACCCCTGGGGCAAGGAGATGCTATTGCAGTGTTCCTCCTGCACTGAGCAACTGGCAGAGCCTGCAAGGGCAGCATGAAGCTTAAAACTCCCCCAATACCTGAAAGGGGCACCTAATTTCCGTGCTTCTTCACAAAGTTTGTACCATTTACACCAACAGCACATGATAACTCTGAAGGCACCTAGAAAAGCCCCTGTTTTGGTCAGTGGTCTCTGAGATCAACTCCTTACTCCAGGAGCCACGTTTGAAAGGTTGATTTATGCAGCACAAAGTAAAGAAGACATATTTAATGATGAATGGAAATGTCATATTGATCCTATAGGCAGGCTGTGAAATATGGTTGTACATGGGCTGTCGCCAAACCCACTGAGCAAGTGGAGGGATTCGAGAGCAGGGCAGTCAATACTGGGATCAAGCTGCCCCCGTGCATCTGCCTCCCCAACACCAAACTGGGATAGAAATCAAGAATAAGCTCCCAGGCTTGAGTGGAGAGAGGATATTGAAGGATTGTCCCATCCATCCAACCAATACTAATACTATCAGCACTTTGGGGGTGTTTGCAGGCACACACGTGCAGGGTGACGGGGCTGCCATTGCATTACATGCACCACAGCAGGGCACTGACTGAGGCCACGGCAGCTCCAGCGTTAGATAATACTGACAAGAGGCAGGACTGTGCGTGGTGGAAGGACAGAGACATGTCTCTCACCAAATACAGCTCAGTGATGGATGTCCCACGCAGTCTGTAGCAGGAGCAGCACTACCCAATGCCTATGATTCTCTCCCCAGGGAAAAGGTGGCATCCCCAGGGTTGCCAGAACTCAGGTTGGAATATTGGGAGACAGTGCTACTGTTCAGTCTAAGGAGCATCTTTGGTCCCCTTTGGAAAAGGGACCCCCAATCACACTGCCATGTGGGGTGGCCCCAGAGGGACTTTGGTGGCCACCTTCATAGCTCTGCCCTCCTTGCATTGCAGCCATGGGGATCTTTGCATTGCTGTAGGAAAGACTCAGCTCAGCTGGACGAAAGTTCCACTTGGACAAAGCACAGCAGAGGGGTAAAGTGATCTTAAACTGGCAAAAATAGAGCATCAGCCTCATATAATTTCTCTGAAAACAAGATTTATTGAAGTTCTGTCTGTGGAAATCACTGTAGTGTGGAACACTCACCATATAGATTCGATCACTGACTCGTACCCTACTACATTTTTCATTAGGAAAAATATTGGCTGGGAAAGTTTGACCCCATAATCTCTGCATTTTAAACAATAACCAAGGAAAATAAAAGTGACGGGCTAAGGAAATCTCTTCCACTTCAGCACTCCCCTAGGTAGGAGCTAGGAGCTGTAAATCACTCCTCTGGACAAGAGCTACTTGCTATGACCCTTTGCGTCCAGACCTGATGCTCTTTGGCCACATCTGCCCAAGGTGAGGGCACGATGTGCATCAGTGCCTGCTGGAGGACTGAGCCACATCACTGTGTGCTCAGAGGGCAACATTTCAGAAAACATGGCTCTACTCTCACCGTGATTTGGGATCCTGATATCCCCAAGGAGGGACAGTTTCCACTGTAGGGCAAATCAAAGATAACACTCCTGTGAGACTCAGCTTCTCATCTTTCTGTAACAAGATCTCCTTGGTCTGCAGTCAGCACAGGGCTGAGACAGAGGACAGGCAGAGCTGTGTAGAACTGTGGTCTCCACCATCAGTTTGGCCAACACATCCCTGTCATCCCTCCAGGACAGCTGGAGTCTCATCTGCTGCTCCACCAAGCCCCTTTCAAATTAACTCCTGCTTTATGGTCTAAATAAATTAACCTTCATCGATTAGAGGTTTGCAGTGCTTTTAATGTCAGTGTCATAATCAGATACCATAATGGATTTGGCTTTCTAAATCATAGTTCCAAAAGGCCTTCAATCTGAAACTCTATATTATGTGAGACCCAATTAGAGACCACAAGGCTTTGGTCACTTCTGATATCCTGATTTACACATGCTGCTTGTTGGTGGCCTTCAAGACTGGAAGGAGACCTCACCCTGGATCCCTTCCCTCTCTGCTTCCCACCACCTGCACCCCTTGTAGATGTAGGTGTGGCACTTATGGATATGGTTTAGTGGTGGATTTGGCAGTGCTTGATTAGTGGCTGGGCTCTATGATCCCTAAGGTCTTTTCCAAGCTATATAATTCTACAATTCTATGATCTCAAATAATGCATCAGACAGAGCTGAGGTGGAGATTTTGGAGGACTTTGTCTCCAAGTGCGACTGAACAAAAACTTTTGCCTATGTGGTGAGGAAAGGGTGCATCACAGGCTGCCTAATCCACTTGGACCTGTGAGAACAGACACTGGCTTTCTAGGGAGGGTTCCTGCCTTTCTCTTTATCACTGTTATCTCAGCATCCATCTGACACCGGAGAGGGAATTCCCCTCCACCTCTTCCTCTGTGCTCAGCATCTTTCTTGCAACTTCTCCAAGACTCTTTGGTTTGATTTCCAAGTTCTGACATAGCCATTAGTTACAAAGAGCAATTCGTTTGGTTGTTGTTGTTAAGTCATTTTTTAAATGGCTCCAGGCAGCATCAGAGAACAAAGAAACAAAATACCCATGAAAAGAGTTAATCACAAATTACTAATTATTTCCCCCCCTCCCTCTGCACTCTTTCCTCCCCAAATCATGAAATATTATCCCCATGAAAAAGGGAAAAGGTCTGTCTGTTTTTAAGCCCTTCACGGATTTTATACACCTAATTCATCAAGCAAGAAACACTTCCTGATCGTCCAGGATTATTTTGAGAGGTGAGCTCGTGACCCCCGACCTCGCTGCCGAGAGCCACGGCGAAGGGCAAAGGCTCTGATTTACGTGTCCCGAGATGCAGCCCCGGGCAGCGAGCTGGGGAACCGTGGAGCCTCCCTGGCTCGAGGAACGAGCCCTGATACCCCGGTGAGGGGCAGCCGCTGAGCCGGGCCCTTCATGTGGAGAGATCCCGTGACTCCCAGTGTTTCTGAGCCCATTCGGATTTTATGGGGCTGCTGATTTCAAACAGGCCGAGCTCTTTGAACAAGGCACTGTGCATGCCATTTGAAGGTTTGTATTTATTTACGGTGAGGTCTTTTATTCCTCTTTCCAGACAAAATGTACGTGCCAGAAAACAGGTCTTTATCTCAAAAGAGTGTGACCAGAGGCAAAATCTGGAAGCAGTGTGAATCTGGGCTCCTACAAATTCTATATAAAAGAAAAATTTGGGGGGTGATGAAAGCTGATGAGCCCAAGCCATGCAGATAAACTCTGCTTCCAGATCTAGATCCACTGGGACAAGGTTTTTAAAGGTCCCCAGTTTGCTAAGAGTCAAGGCAGCAAAACTAAAGAAATATTGCTGAAAATAATGACTCTTGCAAGCACCAAATTCCCTGTTTTCTCCATTCTCCCTCTCCCACAATACCAAGTATCTACAGTTCCACTGGAGATAGGTCTTTGACTGGGCTAGGGCAAAAACTACTGTTGAGGAATCTAATGCATAAAACTTCTGTTTCAGATGCCTGTGCCCCTCTGTCACCCTTTGTCTTTGACCATCAGCAAAACAAGTGTGTTCTATCCCCAGATCCACGGCAGAGCTTTTCTCTGGGCTTTGAAGATGTTCAGCATTCAGCTGCATCTGCATCTAAGTACCAAAGGTGTCTTTACAAACAGGCATCTCCAAGGGATGTGATTGCCAAATATGTACCAGCAGCCAACACAAAGCAGAAGGCAGCAGTAATGCTGGGACTTCTGCAGTGGAAGGCTTGAATATATCTGCTGCCTGGCAGGCATGTAAATCTCCACCTCCCAATATATTTGCAGCCTTTAGGGATGGCTCTATTCACAGAGACATTCTGAACTGCACCAACATCTCTTCAACCGGCTCAGATTTTGCCCTTTGCATGGTTAAAACCCTTTGACCTTTTCTGTCTGCATTCAGAATTACATCCTATTTTGTGTGAAAATGAAGCTATTTGTCTAACTAAGATAAATAAATAAACCCTGGTCCCCCAGAGCAAGGAGGGGAGTTTGGGAGAAGCGTGCTCCCAAGGTAACCTTTTTTTTTCCAGGACAGAAAAAGTCCATCCTGTTTGCCTAAAAGCTGAAAGTGATGCAAAAGGGGACCATGAGGGAGTATGAAAATGCATTTGAATCAATAGGATAAAGTTAACAGGATCAGGAATAAATAGAATGAATGAAATAGGATAAAAATGCCAGAGGAGATAAAATTGCCAGACTCCTCATTGCCTCAGAAATCACTGCTGAAGGAGCAGCGGGGCCAAGTTCATCCTGGGTGTAATTCACTTGGCTGTTTCCTCCTGCCATTTTAAGGCTTGGTGGATTTAGGAGCTTTGGGTTGTTGGGGTTTTTTTGCTCCCTGTCAATGATGTCTCAATTCAAATAATGTGTGACATTCTTGGGTTTGCTCCATGCCTGCCTGGCACAGCTTAGGGTCTGGCTTCTATAAATGACAGCTTCCCATGACCCAGCAGCTCTGCTCCAGCTACCAGAGCATCCAGAAGGGTGTCTCTATGTGAATTTGGGTGATGAATGTAAAGCAGTTATATTTGCAAAACAGTTTTTATGCTTATATAACAGACTTCGTTCTGATTCAACAAAGCACGCTGGCAGCCAGGCTTCACTCCAAATGTGTTTAAATCTCTCTGGCTTTCAAGGAGTTTATGCTTGTGCTTTAAGCAGGTGTTTTGTGGATTGAGTCCTGAATCCTTTTCACAGAAGCACCATCTTCCCATGGTCCCTTGGAGACAGCAGTGAGAGGCTTTAGAAGAGATACTCGGGTATTTGCTGGCTGTTTTTCCCAACACCTCACTGCTGTACCATGGAGCAGGGCACTCCAACAGCTTCCCCAGCGTGCTTTGCTTCCACACAACCCTTCCTACACTACCAAAAATATAAAAAGAAAGGAAATTTAAATACAGTGAAAAGCATCTTTTCTCCACACTGGTTCCCAAGGTACCTTGCGAGCAGGTGTAAATTCCGCACCTCAGCAAAATCATGGACCTGACTCATTTTCTGCTTTATAGGAGAGAGGTGCCCCTTCAGAAAGGAGCAGACCTGCATAAGCCTTGGTGAGTGACCTAAGGGACCCGAGCTCCTGGAGCATCCCCTGCAGGTGCCTGCTGGGATCCCCTCACTGGGACATGACACAGAAGCTCACATCCCCATCATTTCAAAAACAGGCAGAGAAGTCCCCAGCAACAAAGCTGCATCAAACACAGTGTTGGAAATGCAGTGCCCTTGGAGGTGGCAGTGTCCTATAGCCCCATGTCTCATAGATGTGGTTACAGGATAGTCTCACCTGGCTCATTCATGGTGCTGTTCTGGGACCAGCACTTCGTCCCACCACCTTGGCTTTCTGACCCAATTCTCAATCCCAGGCTGAATTTTGCTTAGTTTAGGAGACTTGAGTGCACCACCCCAGGCAGGATGGCTTCAGGCCATCAGCTAAAATAGCTGCTTGTCATCATCTCCTTTGTCTGGGCTTCAGACTGACAGGACCTGTCTCCACTCCCTTGCAGATCCTTTTACACCCAGTCTCTGAAGATCTGACTGACTTTCTTTCCTCTGCTATCTGGTCTGGTTATTCTCACCCTGTGCCTCTTTGGAGTCTTTTTCTCTGTTCCTTATTGTCCCCTTTCTCCCTCCATGTATACTCTTCCTACCATCCTGGGCAGAGCCGACTCCAGAACAGCCCTGCTGTGACTTAGGGTGTCATCCAATCCACTGCTGTGTTTCCCTGCTCTGGCATGGTGGGAGGTGCTGGTCACCATGGGTCTCAGTCTGTGGGACCAAGCTGGGACCATGTGGCACCTTGGCAGGAGACAGCTCAGGGGTGTTCTCCTTCAGCATCCTCCCCCATTAGCGCCACCTCCTCCCACCGTGGGGCAGGTGAATCATATGAACCTCACCAGCGTCATGTGGCTGCACCAGAGAGGGATGATCAGAGGGATGATCAAAGGAGACACGCCAAACTGCCCCAGGCTGTGCTGCGGATTCCCTTCACAGCAGGCTGCCCCCAGAGTCGGGTGGCCAGCACAGCCCAGAGCACTCTGACAGCACAAACAATTCCTCCCGGGTCAAGGACCTGGCACAGGGCAGGGTATCACTTAACTCCTGGACGTGGATGGCGCAAGCTGGGGGGGGTTGGCTCATGTCAGTGGGCTGGACTGCTTCCCAAGGAGCAGAGAGCTCCTGAGCTCTGCCACTGCTGGGAACAGCACAGGGAGACACAGCAAGGCAAGAACTGGCCCTCTCCCTGACTGTGCCTTGTCATATGCCCCAGACTGTGGTACAGGCAAAGTCAGGGAACCAGGGCTGTCCTCCACTGTATCCCCTGGGGGATGATCTTCCCACCAGGAAGGCTGCTAAGCTTGCAGGAGGGAGATGCCTTTCCTGAAAGTTACTTTGGTGCTATCTGCATCTATAGAATCAAGACTCTGTGGCTCCAGGGGTTAAATTAACCTGTGCTGGCAGGAAAGGGCAGCTCATGCTGGAGCATCATGCACAGCAGTGTCCTTCTGCAGATGGGTGACCCATGAGTCACAGCACCCCAACCTTGCCTTGCATCCTCTAAGCAGGGCTGATGCACACCCTGCTGCTCTGCTGGGCTGCACCTTGCAGTGGGGAAGCCCTCTGGCCTTAAGGAGCTCTTTTCCCAAAAGAAGCAGAGTCCAGGCATGCAAACACTTACAGTGAGAGATGGGCTGGAGGCCAGGCTGCCATCCAGCCCCCCACCATGCATGGTCCTGCTCCAGCCCTCTCCCGGATCAGGACAGGGGATCCAAGGCCAGCTGATATGGATGGTTTTAAAGAAAGACGACACTTCCTAGAGCTCCTCAAAGGGCTGAATGTCAAACATGGGCTCATCGACAACACCATGCTGCTGACCCCTCCAAGCCCAGTGTGCAGGAGCACTTCCTTTGCAAGTCTGGGAGTGCCAGATTTGGCCCATAAGGAGGTCTGGAAAGCAATCGGGCACAGCGGTCTGTGATCACACATCAAGCAAAGCTCAAGACTTGTGCTACTGCCGTCTCTCACAGCAGGGAGATGGACGTCAGCAGGCTCTATCAGTGTCATCAGGTCACTCTCTTTCCAGTTAGAAATGAGTTGTTACACTGAAAATAATTGACCCTTAATGCCAGCTGCAGGGACCAGAGCATGCATTGCCATGAGGTTATGCTCCTTCCAATCCATCTGCTGTCCCTCTGTTGAGCTCAGATGTCTTCTTCTCCCCCAGCCCCCAGCTCTCCTCTCAGCTTTCAGAGCCACCCTGGCTTCTGGGATGTACATTTAGCCTTCCCCTTCTCTCACCACCTTCACTGCCCCACAAGGATGAGCAAGGTCAGGAATGGCTGATACATCAGCACCAGTCCCTCTGGTATAATTCAGGAGGGATCTGTAATCCTTGTGATTCAGGAGAGACCTGGAAGAAGACTTGGCTGTCCCAATATCCATTGGCTGCTTGGAACATCAATCATATGAATGTTGCCAAGGTGACATTCTCACTTCATCTGAGCTATGGCTCTGATGAAAGCATCAAGAGACCATCATTTCCAGAGATAGTTATTGACACTGATGGGTGATGCTGCTGCACTTTGAGGGTCCTTGTCACTGACTACTTCCCACTTGTGAGCCTCAGCAGGCTAGGAGATTCTCTCTGACCTCAGTCTTTGCAAAGGAGCTGCCCCATCCCAGCAATTCAGTGATGTCTTTTTATGAAAATAAACAGTCAAGCGAATGGTGCAGTGATACAGTGTGAGCTGGAGCAAACTAATTCCTTTCCTTGACTCTGATCTGCTCTTTGACTTTGGCAGGGCCATTTCCCACCCCTGTGCCTCTATTTCTCCTCTGCTTCTCTGTGTAATAATGTGCATTAATTGATTAATCTCTTCCTTGGAGAGAAGCAGGAACGGGGCTGGGATATGTGGGATACCTCAGCAATGGCAATAACTGTGGCTGTTGCTGCACACATTTAAGCTTTCCTCCACCCTACAGGTGCTAAGGGTCTCCCTGCCTACCCACATCCCACCTAGGCTGGATACTGAGCCCAGGCCTCAGCAGGAGTCTGTTAGATGCTTTTGTGGATCTCTGAGCATGGATTTGCTGGTGGACATGGAAAGCCACAGCAAGGAGCTGGAGGCAGGGTGGGCAGATGTAAAGGGGCTGCTGCTGGAGTGCAGAATGGCAAACAGCTTTATGTCCCAGCAGTATCTTTCTGTAGCTTTCAGAGAAGGGAAGTCTCAAAGCCATGGAAGGGAGGGAACTGGGAAGCAACACTGGAGAAGCCAGAATTCTTCTACCCATGAAAATCTCCTTATAGCCATAGCAGTGTCATGTTGTGCCCAGCATTTTCAGGGAGGAGGCAGCGGCTCAGCAGTGTTCCCAACCCACTGCCTGCCTTCCCCTTCTGGCAAAGCCGTAGACAGGGAATGGGCAGCACAGGGCCAGGCTGGCAGCACGGGGCAGGGAGCAGGCAGGTGGGCTGTCCAGGCCTTTGCAGGTGCAGGGCTGTACAGGCAATGCATCTGCCATGCTCGCCTCCCACCCTCTGGGCTATCTCGTATGCCGGTCCCATCTTCCCACGTGTCTGCTGCCTGTTTATCCTCAGTGCCTTTCCTCGATGGGAACACCCAGCAGAGGCTCAACGATGCATTTCCACCTGCATTGGTGGCGCAGCGGGCACAAGGCAGCCTGGCTGCCACCCTGGGCAGGGCTACCCAGAGCAGAGCAGGTAACAGGACGAGCCACGGCCAGGGGTAAACCTGGGGTACAACACACTGCAAAATTGACGGTGGCCTGCTACAGCAGAAGAAGGAAAGGCTGATTTATGCCCCCACCATCTCCACACTGCTTGGCTCCAGCAGAGCTGAAGTGCTGGGTTTGCCTGTACTGGGCCCATTGCGGTGCAAGATCCTGCCAAAGTGTGAGAGGGATGTGTGGTGGAAAGCGTATCAGGGGTGGAATTGTCTACACGCAAATGCTCAACTTTATGTACTTTTAACTAGAGGTGTAACAGATGGTTGCATTTCGGTCCAAGCAGCGGAGAGCCATGCCCATTCCGGCTGGAGCCAATCAATCCCACCACTCTGGGGAAAACGGCAAGCTGGGTTTGGAAGCACGGCTGCCAGCAATCCAGAGGAAGGCTTTGCACAAGCAAACATGGGCTGCTGCCATGCGAAACCAGGGAAACAGGATTAAAGAGACGTCGAGACAGACAGCAGAGCACGGTGCTGGTGCCGTGGGCTGTTCCCAGAGCAAATGGCAGCAGAGACAGCAAGCAGACGGGGCTCAGCAAATGCACATTGGCCCAACCCTCCAACAGGGAGGGAAAAGGAAAGAACCTTCCTGGGGAGGGGAGAGAAGTTTTATGGGATGTGGGGTGATCTGCTCCCATGCATTAACGCCATGGTAAGGGGCTGCCTGCAATGCTCTTCCTGCTCGTGACACTCTGCCCAATACCCTCATCCGTATCCACACCCCAGAGTTGCTTCTGCACGGAATGGGGACTGTCCCCCACCACCACAACTGCTGCTCTTCATGGCCCCACAGCCTGGGAAACATCCCTCCTCTGAACTCTGAACTGGTAATTGGGTTACCAGTGAGAATTGTACAGGTAAGTCTGCAAATCCCAGCTGGAACTGCTCCGTGAGGGAGCCCAGGGCAGCACAGCTTGGGGTCCAGGGGAAGGACAAGCCCTGCAGCAGGAAGGTGGCCAACCCACACCAGGAGGCGAACGTGGATAGGGCTGAGACAGCTCCTACTTCAGACCACACAGGGGATATTTGTCACTCATTTCGGGACAGGTTTTGAACGGATGGGAAGGATAACAATAAAGTAGAGCTGTCTCATCTGGACTGTTTTAGCAGTGCAGTTTAAGGTCTGGGATATAAGGGGTTAGGTGATGGAGAAAGATTATCCAGGGCTGTTTATGGGAAACTGAACCGGCGATTACAGCAAGGAGAAGTTTTTAGCATAACAGCCTTCAGATAACCAAGAGCTGGGGAAAGAGCACAAAAGGAAAACCACTCTGTGTCTCAGTGTCCTCACCTAAAGCAATGGGGATCACTTGCTGGGAAGAGTGCTGTGTTTCACACAAGTCCCAATATGACTGATTACCATTATTGGATGAAAGGCTGGATGAGCCCATGGGTTCTTCTAGGTCTTCCAGACCTACATTGTGGGGTAAAACATCTGCACCATGTTTTTCCCTCTGAAGCATGCAGATTTTATCCCTTCATACTTCACTCTTCATCAACAAGGAGCACTTGAAATACAGCTGAACCCAAGGTGCTCAGCAGACAGATGGGGTTTGGAAGGTGCCCCTTGGGATGCAGCCTTAGGAGCTGTGTGTTACAACACCACGGATCAGGAACCGCAATGGGAGGTCGCAGGAAATAAAGTTATTTTGTTTAATGGCTTCTGGAGGCTGAGGGGTTTGGGAAAATCACTAGAACTCTGAATCCTGGCAGGAAATCTGTGCTCTTGTGCTGTCAACACCAAGCAGCCAAAAAAAACTGGGAAGCAGGTTCAAAATCATGAGAGAATGCTTAAACCACTGAAATAAAGGGTGGCTTATCCTTGTCCCTTTCCTGGAGTGGTTTGTTCTCAACATTCACTCACCTTCAAGGATGTCTCTGTCACCACAAATCTCAGATGAGAAAACCCACATGTGTAAGTTGAACTGTCCCCAAGTGGCATTTTGAGTGAAACACGCAAAAATCCAGCAAAGCCGCGAGACTGAGTGACCCAAAGAGTCTTCCCTGCAGGGCAATGGTCAGGGTTTAAGTGCTAGAGAGCTGTCTAAGCAGGGGGGGACACCTACAGCAAGGACATTTTGGTCCTTGCCCACCGGCAGCACCATTCACCAGTCCAAAAGTCACATGTGTATGATTGAGACAGAAACACAGATCCCAGCACGGCAGCAGGGAGACGGCAGGCAGCCTTCTGCAATTAAAATGAAGTATTTCAAGCAAATCTGGCTCTTTCCTTACTCCTACAACATTGTAAAAGCCTCAGGAAGTCTCCCCAGGGGCTTTCTCCTCAGCCTGGCAGGGTTTGTGTCCCCCACAGTGCCACTTTCACATCACCCCCACAGGGCTGGTGGCTTTAACCTGTTTTAAAGACCTCTTTTCCTTCCTCCCTTCACCTCCTCATTTTCTCTCACAGTCATGTTCCCAGGTACCTCTCAGCAGATGTTTATGGTGCTTTTGTAAAACACTTCCACTTTCTCAAGCTTACCAAACTCTTTCTGTCTCACAGGTGCTCTTGTCTGGAGAGTGCAATGTCATGAAACAACTGCTCTGACAGCAGGCGTGTCCTCCCCCAGCTCCTCTCCCTCCCCAGCAGTGCCACTGGTCTAGAGAAAAGCCTTGTGGAGACTGAGTACACTTGTCCTTACACTTCTACTATAACCTCCCAAAGCACGATAATTTCATAAGCAGGGCCAAAAAGAGCTTTGGATTTAATTTTACAGCTACAAAGCCCTCCCAGCCCTGAGAATGCGGGTGGGCAAAGGAACAAACCCAGAGCGTTGCAGGCCATGCTGGGGCCAGGCTGAGGGACAGTCTTTTGTCCAAACAGTGCTGTCTCGGATGCTGCCAGTGGATGCTCTCTGTTCAATGCAGAAGCTGCATGCCCAGCTTAAGTTCATTCCAAAATGGGAGGTGTGAGCCCCAAACTCCTGGTCTGCTTTTTCCTGTCTACTCAGGAAGCTCTGAAGATTTTGGCTGTCTGGGATGACTTCCCTGTCCACTGCTTCTGCCCCACCACTACGGCCCCAGTAGCCAATCCTGCACATTGACAGCTGTCTTCCATCAACCCCACTGTCAGCCAAGAAACTTCCTCCAACTCACCGTTGTGGCCCAACACCTTCCTCAGGTATTTGCCCAAGCAGGGACACCACAGGCTGCCCCATTGCCCATCACACCATGAATGTCTCTCTGAGGTGCATTTTGCCTTTCCTTGGTCTTCTCCATTGAATATTCAGTCCTGGATGACAGGAGTTTCACCTCTCCCGTGCCAGCTCCACGCAGGCTGAAGGCTCTACCAAAGAACTTCCGTGCTGCCAGACAGGCTGAGGAGTGGGTGAGCAGGGATTAAGTGTGTACCACCTCTTCCTGAACAAGTGCAAGTGGATGTGGAGTTATCAGGTGGCAAATTCATAACCAACAAAAGGAAGATCTTATCTGCATAACTGGCAGATCAGACACTGAACTCATTGCCCCAGGATGCCACGGATGCCAAAGTATTATATGGGTAGAACAAGTGGTTAGATGCATTCATGCAAGAACAATCTATCTGGGGCTATAAGACATGAAGGTATGGCTTCTGGCTCAGGACTCTCTGAAACACAATCAGCTGAGGGCTGGGAAAGCATGACATGCACTTACTAAGGTTGTATGGTAGTAATATATAGAATTATATACAATACAGCTGGGTCCTTTGCTCTCTCAGGATGACCAGCAGCTGCAGCAATGGAGTCAGGATATGGGGCTAGGCAGAAATTCATTAAGTCCTGTATGGCCTTCCTCAGCCTCTCACATCCAGTGGCTGCATGGATCAGTGGTGGGCTGACTGCCATTAGCACTCCTGGAAACACCTAACAATCACATCACTGAACTGCCTCGTTGCTCTTCCAAGGGGTAAAGCATCTGATTCTGAGAGGATTCACAGACCCACATCTCCATGTCAGAACCCTGCCTGTGCTGGGGATCAGAGTGGTGTTAAGCTGTGTGTTTGACTGAGCTCTGGGTCCAAAACCAGACTCTCTGGGTCAGTACTGTCTTGGATGTGGATATCTGAGCCTTTCCTGGAAGGTTACCAATTAGGGAAAGACTTTTCTGAAAGATCTTTCTGAAAGTATCTTCCTGTTTCTCAGGAATGTATTCTTTTCCGTTGCTCTTCTCTTCTCACCTGACGCAGTAACATTGACTTTTCACTGTTATTTTACATGATTCCCCCAATACTCCAGAAACAACACCACCTCCTGTGCTCCTGGTCCATGGAGAACCACCCCCATTCCTGGCACAGCCAAGTGCCGTGGCATGGATGTCTCAAAATCTGCCCTGCTCCCTGTCCATGAGCAGGCACAGACCCTCTGCCCCTTCCCACCAACTTGTAAAGCAGAACAAGCCTGGCCTACCTCATGCAGACATTTCTGGGTGTGAATCAGCTGCTTTGGGACAGGAAAGCACCTTGAGCATGACACAAGCTGGTCCAGGTTCAGAGAGCAGCCGTGGCTGTCCTCCTAGCAGTGTCCTCCCCACTTGCCTTTGCCCTAACTCTGCCAAAACTCCTGCTTGGGAAAGAGACCTGGAGACGGGGGCCTGATTTGTCCCCTCCAATCCCAGTGGAACATTTTGACAGGGAAAGGTAAAATTTATTTTCCGTTCAAATACAACTAATAATAAAACTAGGGAAGAACAATGCTGGAAATATGCTCAATAAGCAGAAATTAGGCTAAACAGAAGTTTTCCACAAGGCATCAGGAAATCTCTGAATTGCTGTGAATGCCTTATTTAGTGGTGTGTGTGCTTTTTGTCCACACAAGTTCCAGTCACTGCAGCCATCAAACATTTTTTAATAGGAGCATTAACTTAAGAACAGCTAACAGTAATATTCCTAGCTGTGTGGAAACAGCATTTTATTAAATGCTTCACACAGATTTTGTATAATAAAGATGAATATATTATATCCTCTGCCTCCCCCAGAGTGAAACAATAATAGGAAAATTAAAAAAAAAAAGAAGCCAATAAAGTGAAACATAAATAGAGCATAATGGGACTAGTAGCAAACCGAACTGACTATATAACATCTGCTATTGTTTGCCTGGCAAACGCAAACAAGGGGAGAAACCAAGAAAGATTTGAACAGCCCTTGCCTCTTTCCCCACTGCTGCAAGGAAGCAGCACTGATATCCCAAGCAGATTAGAGCTGACAGAACAGTACAAGGGCGACTCGCAAATTTGTCCTTAAACGAATGTGTGAGATTCGCTTCTGTGCATGAAGCAATTTTCACGAGTCTTTTGCTGCCAGGCAGTTTATGTGTGAAAATATTCCTGGGTCTGGTGAGTGCTCGATGCAAACATTCATTCATTTCAAAGCTCGCATTTCGCCATGTGTTTGCCCCTCACTATCCTCTGGTTTCTGAAGTTACCCCATCAGCTGAGCCAAAACAAAGCCGTGGGAGCTGAGCAGTAAATCCCACCGACTGAGGGGATAGAGAAAGAGCTGATATCTGTGGGCAAGCCCTCAGCTGGCTTCTGTATATCATAGCCAGGGAGCCTGTACCCATCACCTTTGGAGAAATCAGGATAACTAAGGGATCACACTGTGAGCAGAAGGAAAAAAAAGGAGGGATTTTTGCCAGGCAGCTCCTTTGCAGGTAGTGGTCTGGCCAGCTCACAGGTGCAGTAAACCCGGGGCTTTGCATCTGTGTTTGTGACCAAACTTAAATCAAAGCCATCCTGACTGAAAACAGAACTGGCTGGAAGCTGGGGGAAGGAAAGAAGAGCTAAATGCCTATAAAAGTCATTTTCTGTTTTATTTGTTATCTTGCTTGTAATGATCACACCATGTTTCCTATCTATTTTTACAGTAAGTTGTACTCTGGTCTCAAGAGCTCCCTGGATGACTTATTATTAACGATGTCTTCTTATTATGGATGGTGATTTATTATCAGAATGATTCTATTTGTACTGGGTATGTTGTTCTCCTGCCAGCACAAGGCTGTTGCCATCTTCAGAGCAAAAGGTCATGTTCTTGCAGCGTGCCCAGCTCCACCAGGCTGAGCTGGGGAGATTGCACTCTGCACACATGTACAGGGCAAAAGGACAAAGACCAAAGAAAAGAGAGGCCCTGGTGCCCACAGCATTGCAACAGCCCCAAAGCCATGGGGTCCACTGCTGCACTTCACACCTCCTTACCCATTGCCTACACTCCTTGTACACAATGAGGTCACCATCTGAATGCATCTCAGTAAAAAAATCATGTATTCTATAATTTTTACATTGCATTACCAGTCAACAAGTGTTTGTTTAGCATTGGGAAATTAAAATAATATTTCTCTCCTGTCCTTGAAGCCCACGTACTCCAAGATTCACAAACACTGCTTTCCCTGTAAATAAAGGTCTATCTGGAGTTTGGCAATAGGTTCAGAGGGCACAGGAGATTTTCAACACCCATTGCTTCACTCAGACTGCGAAAGGCGGCAGGAGCAGGTACACAGCTTTCCAAGCAGAAAATCCCAAGATTTAAAGGGAGGGAGAGGGGCTGTTTCTGGGAAGTTAACCTGTGCTCTGGGTCAGACTGAGCTAGCCCCTCCACAGCTGCCCTCGCTCTAAGGGGTGGCTCCCCAGCCAGGGACCCCTCAGGCCCCACCACTTCCAGTCTCCCCCGAAGGTGAGGGATGCCCACAACAGCCAGCCAGCCCCTTTGCACACCCCAGGCCAGGTTATTTCTGCTGTCTGCATCCTTAATACCTCCCACAGAGAACCTGACTGCTTTTTCCATGTGCAAGCAGAATCCAGACCCACTGTTGCTGCATATTTGGCATTAGTGAAGACCTGCTTTGCACACCTGTGAAAAACAACAGAGCTAAGCAGACCCCAAGGAGATTTCAAACAGAATTATTAAAGAAATCTTGAGGCTTTTCACTACAGAGGCTTTACTCAGTGCCTAGGAGAAAAAGTCCAGGCTGTAAAGTTTCACAAGTCACAAGTGATTGTACATCAGCTGGAAAAGAGTCCTGGGTGCCAAGCAGGAAGGCATGGGGATTTGGTGCCAAGAAATGTCACAAACTGAGCAAAATAGAGAAGGGAACTGGACAGGACTCCAGGATGCTCAGAGGCACAATCATTGGAGGGATTTTTGTAGTGATATTAAACCTCAGAGGCTGAATCTGAAGAGTGGGAATCAGGAAAGTGCCTAACAGGAGAGATCACAGTGCCAACTCTGGCCTCCTTCTTCCTTCCTGCAAGAAGCTCTTTTCTCTCTTTCCCCATCATACCTCCATGCAGCACTGGAGACAGCCTGATCTGACAGCGATCGGTACAGAAACGCTGTAAGCTGACAGCAGCTATTATGCAAGATGGGAAATGCCAGTCACCATTACAGGACGTTAAAAGTACCCATAGAAAGACCCCTGCCTGAAACATGACCATCCGAGGAATGTGCATGAGATTCCTGAAAGAGAAAGCAGAATAAAACAAATGTATGTCTAAAGCCTCTCATCAGTGATGTCTGCTGGTCACAAACAAACTGCTGGGTAAAGGTTCCTTCATGAGGCAGGTGAGAGGATGCAGAGAACAGCTTGGCAAAGGAGGGCAGTGCAGTGGATCCCTGTGTCCAGCAGCAGAGGCTGAGAATCACCTTTTGAACCCCAGTTGGAAATGGAGGCCATAAGAAGGCAAGGGTATAGCCTGGCCTTTGGTGAGGGAACAGAGAAGAGGGAAGCTGCATTTTCCTGACTGGGTCTGGGGGATGTGCCTGCTGCTAAAGGCTGCTGCAGATTGGGATAAAAAGAAGAAGAGTCATCTGAGGCCTTGCAAACACACCTCATGTGTGAGTTGAAAGAAAAGTGAACTGTTGTTTTTACCCTACCTTTAGCTGATACCCCTTCATAACAGGGCCTGAGAGGGACAAAAGAAACAAACATGGCAGGTATAACATGAAGAGATGTATTTTAGGGAGAATTTTCTTTCCTACAGCACTTCTCTGAGTTTGGAGGGGTCCTGCAAGGCCAGATGAGTAGGATGAAGAAAAAAAAAAAAAAAAGGAAGGATGGAAAAGCAGGGAGACTGAAAGAAAGAAGTGAGAAGGAGGAGCAGCCTCACAGCACTGAAAGTTGGAAGAGATCACATTCAAACTTTGGCTTGGTGCTGCCCTTGCAATGGATGGCAATATTAGTTTTTAATTAATTTTCTTACCGCAGTTGTTGGAAGAGGAATCACCTTCAAAAAGGAAATACAAATAACTGCTTTAACAGGAAACTTTTGCTGCTGTAATTTATTGGAAGGCAAAATGAGCTCCGATTACATTATCCACCCGCACAGTGCCGGCAACGTGTACTTCGGATATTGCGCTATAATCCAATGACTGCTCCTGAATTATTAACACCAAGTTGTTATTAGAAGAAGTTGCCTGCCTTATTTCCACCATTTCCCCCCCCACTCCCTTTATTAAGTTTCAATTGATTCCCCACACCTCCTCCTGCCCCCCAAAAATGAGCCTTCGCCTCCCCGGCTCTTTCATAGCTGGCACAAACGTTACTTGCATTTGGCAGCTCGGTGAATTATTCACGCGTGCCGGGAGCGGCGGAGATATTGCGGGTCTCGGAGGAGCCGGTGAGACTCGGCTGTCACAGTCCTGGGTGGCCGTGTCGTTTGTCCCCCCCGCCAACCAGCAAAACCAAACAAAGTTCTGCGGAGCCCCGAGGCCAGAGCGCGGTTGCAGGGCAGGGAGAAGTCCTGCCGAGGGCAGACCCTCCACGCTTCTCTCCCGGGGGATACCCGGGGTGAGATGGGCATCACCTCGGGTCTCAATGCCCCCAGCCCAGCCTGGCGGGGCCCAGAGGTGACAGCGGGGCCCAGGGCTGGGCGCTATTTCCAGCCACCTTCTGCTGCCACCTCCCCGGCGCCCGTCCCAGGGCCAGCTCCGTGGTCACCCCGTCCATCCTCTTCCCCGGAGCCGAGGGGGACTGGAGAGAAGGCGGCGGCTGCTCCCCGTCCCAAAACGAAAGTGACCCAGGGCACAGACAGGCTCTGAACAGGCCGGGGGTGCGCTGATCCCCTCTGAAGGGTCTGCCCCGCTTGCCCCACGGCCCGGCCTTGCCTCTCCCGGCACTGGGATGGGACTGGGAGGGTCCAAGAGTTGCTAAATCTCCGTCATCCACAGATCCTGGCACAGCCAGGAGGCCTGAAATGCCTCCGACTGGCTCCGTCCCACCTCCCTGACCTCCAGAGGCGTTTTGTGGATGGCGCTTATCAGAGTATTTGGGGGCTTTAAAACTATGAATTGATAGAAATCAAGCTTCTCGCCTTGCCCGGAGCTGGGACAGGCATGTCCTGTCTGTTTTTCCTGGGGAGCTTGAGTCCTACTGGATTTCTTGGACTAGAAAATAAAGTACTGGAATATAAAGTACTATATATATTCAGACACTCCTATTGGTCTTTCTCTCACAGGAACTCATGGAACGGCTACTGGAGGACTCTGTTCCCAGGGAAAACCCGGGGGTCTGGCTGGGGAGCCATCAGCACAGACTGGTTCTCTAGCCCCAACAAGCTCCAGGGAATCCCTAAAATCCGCCAGGATTGGCTGGACGAGAGGAGCGACAGCATACCGGTTCCAGACATTTGGGATGGGGGCACTCCCGGGTTTCTCCCCCGCTATGGGAAATGCTCCCTGGGACCCCACACAGGGTGATGAGGCAGCTGGAGGTGTTGATCCACCCTGTTCGTTGCTTTCCATTTGAGCTCTAAAGCAGCTTGTGAGAGAGACGGGCTCCCCTATTTCCTTTACACCAGCCCGAGAGCATACCCGCTTACACCCGGCCAGGGACTTGCCCAAACTGAGGCTGCCCCCCCCTCCCTGCCCCACAGCGGGACGGCGAGAACGGCCGTGCCAGCTCCACTATGCGGGGATTTCTGCGGGGAGGAAACAAATCGGCCCCTGGGGTGGGCAGAAAGTGCGCGGACCCTGCGGCTCCGCTGATCTCGGCGCCGCTGAGCCTCCCCGAGAGTTGATTTGCAAACGAAAACCCCCAGGTGAAGTGGGGGAGCTGGGCACCGCACCTCCCGTCCGCCCGAGGGGGGCTGCTCCTCGCATCCCGCTTCTGGCCGGGTTTCTGGGCCCGCTGGTTTCGTCCCTGCTCGGCCCCGTTCTGGTCCCGGCCCCGCGGCCGAAGACCTCCGAGGGAATGGCGACTTCTCCGTCTTTCTCTGCCGGGGAAAGTTGGGAGCGTGGTGGGCCCGGCGTGTCCCGGCCGGGTCGGGCCGGGCGCGCTGCCCCTGACTCCAGCTCCCAGGCCGGATGCGAGCACTCCGGTCATATTTAATTCTGGTGCAGAAAAGTTTCTTCCCCTGTGGGGAGTTGGTTGCGAGAGAAGGAATGATCGGCCGATAGCTCTACAACGAGCTCCAGAAATGGGCTCAGCTGGGGAGCCTCTTGCCAAGCCCAGAGCGCTCCCCGGTACCCCGGCGCCCCCTCCCCATCACAGCCGGGAGCCCAGGGGAGCCCAGCTCGGGACGGCTGTTTTCCAAAGAAAGCAACGCCGAGCACTGCCCGCCGGCGGAGGGATTAGGGGATACCTGTAGCTGCCTTTTACCGACCGTGGACCGGGAGAGGGACCCCAGGCCCCGCCCTGGGTCTCCGTCCTCCGTCCTTCACCGCAGGTCCCGTCGGGGCCTCTCCGCCCCTCCGCACTCGCAGCCCCAGATTTGCAGGGATGCTTGAAGACTAAAACAGTTATTTCTTAGGTTCCCGGCTCACCCTCCCGGCCTTTGAGAGATGCTATGCCATCTCTCAAAGCTACCAGCTCGAGGGCACGGAGTTTTGCTCCTCTCCGCGCTGCTAACAGGGAGTGGTAACGTGTTTAGACCACTTAAACTAGGCAGACATAGCTGGGAGCCATGCACGGCTCAGCTATGCCGGGAAAGGAGGTGTCATTTGTACGCAGTTACTTTGGTGATCAACACTTGAATGATATATGCCGCCTGCTTTAATTATATTCCTGTGACATTTTCCTGGACAGGAGCGGACCGCACACAGCCAGAGCCGGGCAGCCCCGGGAGCGTCCTGCTGCTGCTCGCCGGGCCCGGGGCTGCTCCCGGGGAGGGCAGCTACACCGACACCCCGAAATACGGTTCGGGAGACGGCAAGGGGAGAGGCTCTCAAAGATGCTACTCGCAGCCAGAGACTTTTTTTTTTTTTTTTTGTGTGTGTGTGTGTGCGTGCGTGTGTGTGTGTGTGCCTCTGTCCCCACTCGCGAGTAGTTTTGGATTCAGTGGCAGTTTTCTCCTCTGCGAGGAGGAAATGCCGCAGCTTTACTCGCTTTTCTTCCACGGTGGAAGGCAGGCCCCCGGAGCGACGCTTCCCCAGAGGTTTCGGGGCAAGCCCTCATCCATCCCCGGGGACATCCAAGGGCCGCCGTTCCCCCCATCCCTGCTTCCCCTCGCCTCTCGGCCGGGGGACCCGACACAAACTTCTGCCTGCACCAGGGGTAGGTCAGTTCCAGGCCCCGCTCGGAGGGGCTGTCGCAGGCAGAAGACGGAGTGGGGGGGAGTTTTGAAGCGCATTCCATGGGTGAGGGTGTTCTTCCCCAAACGACCTCAAAGCTGGGACACACGAGCAGCAGCTGCCTCCCGGCGGGACGGGCAGAGTAGCCCGGCGGGATGCGAAGTTCCGTGGCGGTGGCTGGAGCGGGCCCCCGGCTGTCCCCGGGGCTCCCTTGCTCTCCGGGGCCCTCCGAGGACAGCGAGATGCAATGGGACACGCCGGGGGGCACTGAGGGTCCCTAATTCGGGGCTGGGTGCCAAACGGGCTGCCAAAAAAGAAAATTAAAATAATTAAATTCCGAAGGATGGGGAGGGGAGATGAAGAGCTCTCCCCCTAAGCCAGGCTGGGGGCAGCCCAGCCCATCCCCGAGTCATTTGTGAGGAGGGAGACGCAGCGGCTGCAAAGGAAAAGTAAGCGCAGGACAAACGAACCCAAATCCGCCAAAGGCAGCACCGGGCAGCCGAGAGCACAGCCTGAGAGGGGTCGGTCGGAGCCCGCCGAGACAACCCCCGAGAGCCGGGGGATTCAGGGAAGGGGCCCGGGATCGGCGCCCTTGCCTCTCAACCACCCTTTTCCCCAGTGAGGTGCTCTCTGGGGAGGGACGCTGGGCACAAGGGCAGGCGACAGGCCTGGAGACACCGGGCTGAGCTACTCATGCAAAGCATGAACCCGGCTATCCCCTGCCAGGCAGCGGCCGAGGCAAACGAGGAAGGGTCCCTCTGTGCCGGGAAGTCTGTACTGAGGCTGCTGTCCATCCTCCCCCGGGCTCTGCCCCTATTAGGGAGCCAAAAGAAAAGAAAAACCTGGTGCTTTTAAAGCCCTGTCCTCCCGCGTAGGAAGAGAGGGGAGACGCAGTCTGGGGGGACAGCAAGGGATCCAAAACGGACTGCAGGATTTCGCTGTGTCTGAAGCATTTTTTGCCCGTGCCCTGAGCGAAACGGGCTGTGCTCGCGATGGGGGCGTAAGTTGCTCCCGCGTCCGCACTCTGCTCCGCGGGAAAGGCTACAGGCTTTCAGATGCTGCTTCAGAGCATCCCATACGCCCGCCAACCCGCCCAAACTCGCACCCAGGAACGAGGCTATTTTTATTTCGCTTTTCCCCCCGTTTTTGTTTTTGTTTTTTTGTTTTTTGGGGGGTTTTTTGTTTGTTTTTTAAAATCTTATTTCTGTAATTATAACACCAGCACCCCGGCTGAGTTCTCAATAAAACCTGGATCCTGACATAAAACGCCACGCTGGAAAACAATGTGAGGGGACACAAGGGAGAGGAGGAAGGTCTCTAATTGGTTAAAATATGTTTAAATCACTTCATAAACCCCAAGCAAAGCGAAGCAAATAATCCACCTAGCAAAGCAAAGAAGCCGGGCGATTTAGAATCAGTGTAATTCGCTCCCCCCCGACCGACTCCCCCCCATCTCCTCGCAGTATTTGATATGATGAATAACCCAATATAGGCCTTTAAAAATAGGTCACTGCATAAAGAGACTCCCAGAGAGCTATAAAAAATGGGAAGAGGGCGCTTTAAGGAGAGGAGCCATTTGCTTCTTTTGTGCTTGTTTGGTACCTAGCGGCCTGGGAGCTGCCAGCCGTCCTCCTCTCGGCCCTCAAGGTGAGGAGGGAAAGTTGGGGCCGGATCCAAGCCCCTGCCTCTCTTCCTGCCCCACCGCCCCTCCAGCCAGCGCCCGTCCCGTCCAGCCCCAGCCCCAGCCCGGCCCGCGGCCCGTGTCCCGGCCGGGGTCCCCCGGGGGCCGTGGGGTGTTCATGCCCCCAGTGGGGGCCGAGCTTTTCGCCCCGGTCCTGGGCTTTGTCTCCGTGCCCGCGGAACGGCGAGACAGGAGCGGGATGGTGACCCGCGTTTGCAGAGCAAGGAGCGGGTCCGGCCCCGCGGAGAGCCGGGCCGAGCCGGGCTCCCCGGGAGTGGGGGGCACAGCAACCCCCGCCAGCCCTGCCCCGCTCCAGAGCCGCCCGTGTGCTCGCAGCAAAAGCACTCGGGCTAGAAACCGGCCCGCTCCGACTCCGTCCCCCCGCGCTGCTCCCCGCCGGGACCCCCCCGCGCCACCCGCGCCCCAGACGCCGNCCCGGCGCCACCGGAGCCCAAGACGCCGCCGACATCCCCGGAGCGCTCCCGGCCCGCAGCTCGCCACGCAATCCCTCCGTGGGCTCTCCCGACACCGGGAGGGCCCCGCTGCCGCCCCAGCCCCGCAGCACGCTCCGACACAGGGCGTCGGGAAAGAGGAGCACGACAAATTCGGCGGAAACCTTCGGGTTTTATTGGAAAGGAAAGGTCTGCCTTACCTGGAACCAGGCTCTCCCCTTCTTCCCCTCATTAAAAAAATAGAAAAAAAAAAAAAATCAAACGGCTCTGAGTAGAACTGGAAAGAGATATTTTGAATAACATGGTAGCAGAAATTAGCAGGAGGGAGAAATAGAAAGAAAACCAAAAATGTCTGGGGGGGAGGAGGGGGGAAGAAAAAAAAAAAGATACAGCCGGATATTTTTCGGTTTGTTTTGTTTTCGCTTATTATTATTTTTCACTCTACTGTATTATCCTGATGCAATAAAGGCTGGTTTGTAATGTAATTTAAAAATATATATGTCCAAACAAATAGCAGGGCCAGAATATGACAAGTGCATTCAGCATTATAATTCAACTGGGCTCCACCTCCATACCGCCTCCTAATTAATGGGTCTCCGAACTTGCAAAAGCCTGCATTGNGAGGTACGGCAGGACCACCTCTCGGCGAGGGACCGACGGCAGCTCCGCTCCGCGCCCGCCCGCCGCCCTGCGCGCCCGGCCCGCCGCCCGACGTGGCTCTCCCCGGGAGGACCCGGGGCTCCTCCGCCGGAGTTGGAGGTGGGCTTCAACTTTTGCTCGCTGTCTTCGCCGCCGTCACCCCGCGGTCCCGCCGGGGGCTTCTCCCCGCGGCAGCGCATCCCCGTCGCGGGTGGGGAAGGCAGCCCCGCGCAGCCCGGCCCCACCATGACTTCCAAAGAAGAACCCAAGCCCTCCTCGGGGGAAGAACGGCGGCGGAGCCCCCTGGACCACCTCCCACCGCCGGCCAACTCCAACAAGC
>VWZN01012737.1:149262-159802 GCA_013396955.1 Regulus satrapa | reverse complement strand
GGTGGAAACCTTCTAAACGTTAAAAGGTGGAAAGAGGAAGGGTTCCGTGAGGAAAAACCCCCCGCGGCATTCCTTTTTCTGGGAGGTGAGCAGCCACTTCACGTCCCTCAGAGAAATCAAGGGATATTTTCCGGTGTCGTCACTAAGGTCCCCGCGTGGAGAAGCACACTGTGCCCCTGAATGAGGACCTGAGGAGGCAGGATGTTATTACCACGGTAATGCAGTCTGAACCGTGAAACCCGTCCCCTGGTTCACAGTCATTTTGGAGACCAATGCCGCTTAAAACAAAGTGGTACCCGTGCCACAGATCTCAGGGGAGAGGGTGGAAGGCAGAAACCAGGGTTAGATGTGATCTGACACAGCTCAGAAACAGTGGGGTGACACAAAAGCAAGAAGTTCTCACTTAGTCGATTCTGTGCATGCCCCTGAGTCCCTTGTCCTCCCAAACTTAAATGTCTCATTGAATTTCAGCCAAAATGTGACTACGGACATGACAAGTAAATTCAGTCCTTGGATGTTTCAAATCTTGCTGCTGTCGGGAACTGATCTTTGGAGCACTCCCTGCTGTGTGCATACAGCTCCTTCGTAGTCAGGGTCACCTTTAGCAGAAACTCTCCTGCCTCTTGCTTCACTCCCAGAACCCAGCGGGTTACAGAGTCACTGCCTGTCAACAGGACTTCACACCTGGAATGAGCGCTCCCTTGTACATGTCCTGTCCCAAACCTGCCAGCTGCTTAAGACGGTGTCCCCCTGTCACTGCTCGTGGGATGCTCTGTGCCCTGCTCTGAGGCTGGCAGAGCTGACACCACGAAGTACTGTATGTGTACTGCTGGACACTCCCCAGGTTATTCCTGCTCTCACTTCCATGGGCAGCAATCGCCCTCCAGGCATTGGCCCTGCCTCTAGAGCACACAAATGAGTATTACAACCCTTTCTCTTCCCATGAGTATTTTCAGAAAACTAATAATAATTCGAAGGGAAATATAATGCTTCACAGCAGGTTGTTTATTTGGTTTTGCTGTTCTTTTTTTGTTTGTGTATTTACGCCTGGAGAGTAGAAAGTATCACAAGTCACATTCCTTCATGCTCATGCTGACAGCTCCCCCCGGTGTCCTGTGCTTGCACATCTTTTGCACAGACATCTTTGTCCGCGCCAGGGATGCTTGGTGGAGTGTTAGAGAAGATGGAGAGAGACTCTTCTTGGGGTATGGGGAAGGACAAAAGGCCAGGAGTGACAGACAAGTCGCATCAAAGAAAACTGATTACTTATAAGAGAAAGAAACTTTCCACATGAAGGATAGTCAACTAGACCAGAGATCCAAATGAACATTCAAAGGTTTACTGCACTGAGAAACCTGGCCTGGCAGCAGGGAGCCCTGCTCCTCAGAGAGAGAGCTCAATCACAGACTTCCTGAGGTCCCTTCCTACGTGAATTATGTTATGATTCAGTGATGAAGAAAAAAAAAATCTCTGGCTGCTATTCCTGCATCCCACTCATCCATCAGTGCTTTCCTGCACACCAAAATGAGCTGGAGCAGTCAAGCAACTTCCAAGTCCATCAGCACAAGTACCAACATAAAGCCAATGTCACACAGCCTGTAATTAGCTTCCATTTCTTGTTTCTTAAAAAGCTATTATTTTATGATCTGCTAATGTTTTTTCCAATTAGTCCCATTTATTTTTCACCTAATTCAACTACAACCCTTAACAGTTTAGGCCTTAATAGCTTTAATTTCTCTCCCTTGTCTCTTTTTGCCCTGTAGGAGGAATCAGCCACAGTACCCATGAGCAAGGCTGCAAAACAACTTCTGCCCTCATTCTTTGTGCCCTGTCCAGCCCAGGGTCCAGAAACCACGGCCAAGGGGAGAGGCAATCTGCCCTCTTTGGTCCATGAACACTTCAGGGGAAAGCAAAAGAATAGTTAGCACTGCAAGATGTAAAGACACAGACAAGACCCCAAAGTGAGAAGAAGTAATAATAAACCGATATCTTGGTTCTGCTACCAGGATCTCCTATTTTATTTAAGTGATGCCTGGGCGAGACATTTAGGGCTGGGCTCTGGAGCACCTCACTTTGGAGTGGTGACAAGCCTCCCCCTCTCAACCCTCTTGAAATGGGTTTGGTGGTAAGAAAGTTGAAGGTGTGGTAAGGATTCGAGGGAAATTTCCCAGCCCTTCTACCCTCTTTCTATGGTCTTGCAGCCTTGATTTTGGTGCCTTCTCTAGGCTCTGCTTCACAGCAGGGAGGATGAGAATTATGTTCCAGAGACATGTCTGGAAAGAAAGGGTTTGGACAGGAAATTTTCAGGGGTGAAACAAGTGAACACCTGCAAACATGGCCAGAGCCTGTGTGCACAGGCTGAGCCCTAGCTCAGCTTAGCTGGCAGTGCCAAAGCAAGGCACAAGAGCTCAGCAATACTTCCTGAAAGGTGCTCAGTGTCCTGGCAGAGACTGCTTGGGAGACCCTCTTGGTGTTTTTGGCTGGCCCTGAGAGGCTCCAGGGCTTGGTAAGAAGGAGCCATGCTCAGGCACAGCGTGCAGTGTGAGCTCTGTGCCCCTCACAGCCCCTCGGGTGCTCACCCTGCCAGGACAGGACCAGGGGCTTTCCACGCAGTTTCCTCATCAGGGCGGGTCTGGCACACACTGGGCACAGGAGTCCATTCACAAGCTCTGGCAAATTCCTACCTAGATCTTCATCTTTTTTCCAGGCCTTGGCTCCCAACCAAGGCAGGAATCTCCCTTCAAAGGAATAATGCTAAAACAGAAACAAAAAGCAAAAACAAAACCCAAAACACTATTTCTTAGCAGTGGTAGAGAAGGCAAATTGCTCATGCCAGCCCTGGAGATGGTGGAGTTCATCTTCATCTGCAATGCTCTAAAAAAACAAATCCCTGATGATTTGATTTTGGTGAAATACTGCACCATGACTGCTACCTATTTTCCCATTAGTCCTTGCTTTGGAAAGTAAAGCTGGATTTTGCTGGCTCTGAAAATCTATCAGGGTCAAGAGGTGTGGCTTGCTAGTAGCAGGAAGGTGCAGAGAAATAGATGACAGGTATGTGCTAACTTTTCAGATTATTGGAAAATGCCCAGTGAAGTTATCCTTACTGCAGACACAGGCTCTGAATATTGCTTATCCTTGCCTGGCAGCAAGAGTGAGCAGCAGCAGCATCTGTTGGCAGCAGAGGGGATGCAGCCATGAGGGATGGGTGCTCACTCTCCCAGGGACCTTCTCATTCAGTTTTCTTAGCATAAGCCTAAAATCATCCAGTTCTAATTGATGGGAAGAACAATGAGTTTTGAAAAGTTTTGTCTCAATAAGAAAGTTTATTCTCCTTTTTCTTGGAGTTAATAAACCGCTGTCCTAACCAAGGCAGGCAGAGAAAGGTTTCTGTGAGTGAGAGAGACAAAAAGGTCTGTCAGAAGAGGATTAGTTGGAGCAGAGCCTGCCTCTGAGCAAGACAGAGGGTGAGGGGACCTGGCAAAGCCTGTCTGGGCTATTTTCTTAGCCCTGGGAAGAGGACTGTAAAGGCAGCAGTGACTCAGGAGAGCTGCATTCAGAGTGGAAATAAATTTTGCTGTAATGCCTGCTGTTGCTGCTGCTTACACAGCAATGGACAACGGCTGCCTCTTGCCTTGAAATCCTAAAATCCCCAGCTGTCCCCAACCCTAGGGAGCATGAGCAAGCCAAATGGAGGCATTTCCATACCAGGAGGGCCCTTTCTCCGTGGCCTACTGGGAAGTGTAGTTCAGTGCCTGCATGGCCATTTCAGAGCAGCCTTTCCTCCCCTCTGGTTAGCAGAGCCTGAGGTTTGAGAGCAAGGAATTTTGTGGGGCAAGGTTGGGATGGCTCCTTGGGTTCATTTGCTCCTTGTTTCAGTCGACCACCCCTCTCTGGAGTGTGGGATCATGACATATTCCCTCTTTGCTAGGATGTCTGAGTGGAAGAGCTGCAGGATGTCCTTTCTGGGATACTGTTCTGCAACCCCAACAGAGAAAAACAATCTTGGTGGTATGGGGCTTGCCAAACCCCACCCCAGTAGGAATAAAGGTGGGCACAAGCAAACAGGAGACATGGCTGGAAATAAAGTGTGTGGACAAAGGTTGTCCTGAATAGGGAGTGTCCAGGGCTGCCATGGGACAGGGCTACCCCGAGCTTGTGCTTGCCTGCCCCACTGAGTCAGGGCCAGAGTCATGAGGCTATCTCAGCCTTCCCCTGGGAAAGCCTCACCCTGACACATCAAGGAAACAAAAGTGAGAACTGTGCTTTAAACCCTGCAAACTGGGCAAGTGAGGGGCAGGGCAAGCAGGCAGCATTTGGGGTTTAAATGTTGCAGAAAAGCTCAAAAAGTGCAAGAGAAAAGGAGGGAAGGAAGGACCTGGCCAACCTCCCACATATGCTGGATGTTACCAGGTGTGTAACCCTGACAAAGCCAGCAAACCTCTGGCATCTGGCAAATTAAAAAAAAAAAAAAAATAAAAGGTTTGCACACTCTTGAATTTGGGGCATATCTTGAAGAACATGAGACTGGATGGGTTTGGGGGTGCTTCATCCAAAATGGAGAATTTTAACTTTCTGCATTTCTTCCTGTGGCTTTTTTTATTTCCACCAAAGTTTTCTTTTTTTTTAGTAAGGAGATGTGAGCTCCATCCAGACTGCACCTCCCCATTTTCCTCCTCAAGATAATAACAGCCTCATTTGCTATAGGCACTCTAAGGATATTAAGTGAAAATGAATTAAGTTTAATTCAATTGTTATTTTAGGAGCTTTGCCTCGTCAGGATTTTGCAAAGCTTCATTCTTCCACTTGCTGGAGACCGGCTTTAACACGCCCCTGCTGAGATCTTGCTGCAAGCCACGAACCCATCACGATGGGAGTTTTACTTAATGCTTAGGGTTGGATTTTATTTTGCTTAAATGTCAGAGTCTGTCTGCCACGCTGCTGGGGGAGAGAGAAGAACTAGAGACTGGTTAGGTCAAGTCCATCAAATGCAGCTTAGAAACAAAATTAATTGTCTGGCTGGTGATTTCTCAGGCAAAACCCCAGCACTTGGTTGTCCAGAAAGCACCACGTCACTGCTGCCCTGCTTCAGAGAGGCTTCACCTGCTCATGGCACCGCGTCTCATCTGGATCCTCTCCACCTGTTGCAGTACCCTTTGCATCACAAGCACATGAGGGTGGAAGCTGCCAGGGTGGGAAGGATTAGTCTGCATCTGCAGAGCACTTATTTCACCTGCTCCTCACTCTTTGGGTTTGCTTTAAATGCAATGCAATGCCAAAATCCTGAACTGCATTGAGGCCTGTCCTGGTTAGGAATCACTCCCTCATCCCCAGTGAGGCATCAGCTCCACCCCAAACAGGGAGAAGCTTTGAAAAGGGGGAAAAGAGGAGAGAAGGCCATGACAGAGGGACCTGAACTATCCTAGGACTGATGGCTGAGCCTTTGCTATGTGTGCTGCGTGCCTGTAACCACCTGGGTGTTTGGAGAGAATTCACAGCCCTGCACAGGACTGGGGCATGAAGGAGACTGTGACCCTGAGGGGTGAGAAGACTCCCCCAAAGCCCAGCAAAAGGACATTTCAGAGGAACTGTCAGCTCCTGTATCTTGCACAGCAGAGCTGTAAGATCCAGCACATCTCTCCTCCCTCTCATCTCTGGTTTCTGTGGCGGAGGGGCAGAAGAGAGGACAAGACCCCAAAGATAAATGCTCACACCGAGTGCTGGGACAGCTCAGTGTCAGCAGCAGCAAGCAGAAGGAAGGAGCATTCAGAGCAGGGCTCTCCCAGCCCCTAACCTTGCTGAGAGCCAGCACCCAGGATTTATGGAAGAAAAGCTTGGAAGTGACCTCTGATCCACTGCAGCACCAAGCGCGGACTCAGATGGCATTACAGCTTGATGTACAGCCAGCGGGTCTGCCGGGCAGTCTCCTGTGAGCGATGGCTTGCGATATTTCTGGAGTTTATACCTAGCTCTCCAGCTCGATGGGCTTTCTGGGTATGATTTGTGCCGTGTGTAGCTCTATAAATATTGAGCTCAGAGAATTATATATGGCGACAGCCCTACAGCACTCCCGGTGATATATCCCCGCGTTTGTGGTTGTAGGCGAATAATTTTAGTTTGAGTGGTGTGGCAATGAGAACAAGGAGGAAGTAAAATAAAAGGGTGATTCGAGTGCAAGTGAATGGTAGGGAGCATGCGTGAGGCTTCAAAGCCTCTCCCACCAATCACTCAGGGAATTGACAGCCAGGATAATTTCCCAAATTAGTTACCTTATCCCTGAGTGCTGCTGTCTGCAAAATTAAGATAACTCACCACTTTGCTGAAAGGATGTGTAATAACAGGGACACGGGAGCAGGGGACGAGGCTGGCGCTCCAGGGGCAGGGTCAGACTCTCCCTGTTGGGGCATTCTTCAGGTTGGAGCATGGGAAGAACCTTGGCTGTTACGTCCAGACTCTCACCACTCAATTCCCTGGAAAGCCGCAGCAGAACTGTCCTGGGAAATCTTCATGACAAGCAGCTTGCAGGCCACCAGGTAATGTGGGGACAAAAGCTTTTTTCTGCTGTAAATCTGGATATTTCTTAACTGATTTGGGATTTCTGCAGTCCAAGGGTTGCTTCCCCACCTGTGTATATTCCACAGCATTCCCACCCTCTGGCCAGGACATGGGCAAGGGGGGCTCAGATCTATGCAGCCACTTATCCCCATTCAGGCAGATACCATCAGGGCCTCAGAACAAACTCCTTAATGAGATGTGGAAATGGCCAAATCCCCAACTCCAGAAAAAAAAATGGAGGCCAGGTTTCATGCCATGTCCCATTTGCCTCAAGATATTCAGGTGCTTGTGTCCATGCCAGGCTGGCCATGCAGGTGGGTTCTCTAAACCAGGTTGACAGGTTCAGAAAACCCACCTTAAACCAGCAAAATTAATTTGTACCTTGGTGTCAGAGTTTCCATGGGAAGGGCCCATCCCTCAGCCCCACACTCTCCTGCTGAAGGTGACAGGGAGTGCCTGGGTCACTGAGCTCTGTGTCCCTAGGGGGAAGAGTGAGGAATTAATCTTTCATTGTGAAATAGGTAAGTGAAGAACCACCTGAGGAATGGGATTACAAGGGAGGGAAAAGGTCTGGATGGACCAAGACTGCTAACACACTTTCCTACAGCAACCAGTCTGCAGCCAGTGTCTCGGGTCCAAATGGGTCCAAATGGTTCCCAAAAATTCAGTTTGCTAGTGCAGTGTCAACAAATAACCCCAGCAGTAGACTAATGCCAAGGACTGAGTCTTGTCCTCCCCCAGGAAACCCAAATGTTCAGCTCCCTCATAGCCACCTACGGGCAAAGGCACTGTCCTGTCAGAGTGTTGGGTGAGCAAGCAACAGGCCAGGAGCAGGAGAGACCATTTACAAGGAGCTGGAGTGGTTTGCTCTGATTCTATAAAGAGATGAAAGATCAACAGAAGACAAGAGCCCTTTCTGGTGGCTTTATATCAGGACATACAGCAGATGTTTGCGATCACAGACACAAGGGATGTGAGAATTGATCTGGTTTCTTCCTCCAGAAAATATTTAAGATACGTAGTAAAGAAACCTACTTCCACTGAAAGCTGTTGCTTTAACTTTGAAAAGGTACAAAGAGGTCAATGAGTTCAGGATTTGACACAAAGCAATCTGGGGTTAAAGTGGCATCTTTTAACATGCTAGAAGCCTTGTAGGGCTGGGATTAATGGGTAGGTTGTCCATCACAGGGCCCCTTTAGCCAAATATTTATATCCCTCTAGGAGATTTGCTATGAGTCAAGACGGAGGAGTCTGAAGCACAAACTAAGGGTCAAACATATTGTGCCTGGGAGATCCAGTAGGTCAATGATCTACCACAGTGATCTTAGATGAATAGTTAGAATGAGCTGCTGTGGCCACAAAACATATTAACATCTCACCCAAATGAGTCCCTGGAAATGGAGCATTTTGTATTCCTTCCTCTGTTTCTGGATGATTTGCCCATCTGGGCAGACCTAGCAAAGCCTGTCTCCAAGCCAGGTGGTTCTGGAAGATGAGACCTGCATTTCAAAGCCGGTGTCCTAGCATAGAAAAAGAACAGACTTTCTTGATTGCAGCCCTGAACATTTCCTTGCAGTGTTGCTGCCTGCTTTGGTGGAGTGACTCGATCCTACTGCAGGGGAAATGTTCCCAGGGCTTCTTTTGCAGGCACATCAGGGGTCCCCCACGAGCTGCAGCAGCCAGCAGAGCACCAGAGAGCCACTGGCCTCTGCACCAGCATGCTGTGAAGGAGGCTGTCCTGCAGCTGCTGCTGGAGCCAGCTCAGCTCCATGATCCCATGGCCTGTTTGGGATGTGGCTAGACAAAGGCACCCTGCAGACAGCACCATCTCACCAATCCTCCTGGCTCCACGCTTGGTAGTGCCCATCTCTTCCCTTGTATCAGCCAGAGGGGCTGATCTCCCCTGATGAAGACCATCTTTTTAGCCTGTCTTGTGCCATGAACAGCCTGATTCTTTAACTGCTGAGCCCTCTCTCTTACACCTCTTGTGGTCTGTATTGGTGGCGTTTTTCCCCAGTAAATAAGGCTGGTTGCTGCTGAGCTGCCACTGTCCCCCTTGGTCCTCCGACTACACTGATAATTCATGTGAGACTTCATTTTAGTCTTACCTGAAGCAGCCAAATTCACCTGTGAGGAGAAATTAGCTGCTTCAGTAGCACAGCTCAGCTGCTTAGGAGATTCCCAGTGCCTCCAGGACAGGAACTAAATGAGGCAGCTCACTCAGCAAGTGTCTTCCCCGAGGAGCATGGCTCAGTGCTCTGCTCCCCAGCAACCCCAGCAGAACTGAGGACTGTGCCAAGCAGGGTTCATCGGGGTGTTGTCCCACGCTGTTCGTGCTTTCTCCTCGCTGCAGGAAACAAGGCACTGCAGCAGGTTGGCTGCCCATTCGCCTGCCCTCTTTCCTACCAAATTCCAGCTGTTTCTGACTCTTCACAGCTTTTCTATTTTGTATATCAGCGAGTAGTGAGCATCACCCCAGATGTCTGGCCCAGCCATGGCTGGGGTAGGGGGTGGAAATGGAGTCTGTCTCCCTGCATGCTCACCTACCACCCAAAACATCTCTTTTCTCCCCAGCACTGTCAGGTCTCTGTTGGACAAAGAGAGGAGAGTCCTGTGAGGAGCCATCCAGGACATCCATCACTCAGGTGTTGGCCAGTGTGAAACCCACCTTCAGATCCCCATCCCTGGCAGGGCCTGCTGTCAGCTCTCCTCTGCCCCAGGGAAATCCCATTTGGGATCATGAGGGGAACACAGGCAGGGAGTACAGGGTCAGCCTGACCTTGAGGAGGGCCAAGAGAGTGGCCAAGACTGGACCAGAGAGGACAAAATCCATTGGGCAAAGAAGAGAAAGTTCACAGTTGGTAGAGAGAATGTTTATCCCAAATTTCAACATATCTTTTTAGATCATTTTGGCCTCTGCCCTCTGGGCACCATTTCACTAGTAAATGCTCTGTGGAATAAATGCCAAGTGATGGTGAAACAAATAATCCCTCTCATAGAGAATTACTTTTCTGGTGAATACTGGGCTATAAATGCAGCTTTAAAAAGCAATAACTTGTTAAACTGACACACACAGACAAACACAAGCAGACCCCATTAAAGCCATTTGATGCAAGCCAGGAAAATGGCTGCAAATCTAAATCACATAATTATTTTAAGAGACAAAGACATTTGCTTAAACTGGTTCAAATCACCTTTGGGGAGGGAGGAGAGAAGGTTTGTGTCTGCATCATTAAGTGCTTTGATTTCCTGCAGCTCACCCCAGACTCTTGTTTTAATAGCATTAGACATATGTATATGTTATAATAAAATACAGGTGGTTTCCTTGAGCTTTATTGACTTTGTTTGTCACAAAGAGAAAAATCATTGTTTCCTTATTAATCTGCTTGAGTGTTTCACGGGCTTATATTTTTTTTCTTTCGATGAATGCAAGCAGCCTCTTGGCTGTCTTAGAGAGATGCTGCAGCCACCTGTTTTGACCAAAGCTCATCCCTCTGTTTAAAAATCCCAGCTGTTTGTCCTCAGCATTTAACAGCGCTCCATGAGCCAGGAGGTCGGGCTGCGTGGCCAGGAGAGGGATGGAGCCAGACACTTTTCTCCATGCCTTGCTGGAGCTCAGAGAGACAGGGGTCTCAGCTTTATGTTGTGGCTGCAACACCCGCAGTGGCCCTGCACACATGACCCATCCTGGCACTGCCCAGTGCACCCAAACATCCTGCGACTTACCCGGCACATGGCATACATATCGTGTGGAAAGGCTCACTTCCTAATCCCAGCGGGGAATACTAAACAGAGGGGAGTCCATCCCTTGAATTTCTCTCAGTGATGGCTTTTTCTCAAGAAAAAGGCATGTAGCTGTGCTGGATTGTTAGCTTGGCCGCTGTTAGGTTAACAATCACGAACTGTGAGGTCTTTTCCAACCTGAGTTATTCTGACTCCGTGTCCCCTTCAGGGGCAGCCTGTGTCTCCAAGGTCACACCCGGGG
>VWZN01012737.1:137274-149093 GCA_013396955.1 Regulus satrapa | reverse complement strand
GGCTGTCCCTCACCCAGTCCGAGCCGTTCCCTGCCCTGCCGGGGCTGGGCTGCCCGCGGTCACCCCGGGCCGTGGGAGCGCGGCCGGTGCCGGGGACGAGCCGAGCGCTCGCCAGGCTCGCCCTGACCCCTAGATGGAGCTCGGTGCCCGCCGATCGCTCCCGGGCGGCCCTGGGGCGGGCAGGGATGTCCCCGGCAGCTTGCCCCGGCACGGCACGGGGCGGGGAGGAGAGGGGCAGGGTGTCCAACCCAGTCCTGCTCACCTAACAGACTCCCCGTGCGTGCTCGCCCATGGCTGAGAGGTTGTCACCGGGGCTGTGTTACACATCCCGCTCTTCTGGCCGGCTCTGTGGGTCACCGTCCACGAGGGTCACCTGTGAAGGGGCAGCGCCACGCATTTTGGGAAAAACACGCATAGTTTTCCCCCTATGTGTGTCAGAGCCCTTGTGGTAAGGGTTGTCTTGCCCTAGACCCTATTCTGCGGGGGAAACCAGGCAGCCAAGCATCCTTCTCTGTCTGCTGGAGAGAGGTTTGAGGTTCTCTGGCTGCCATCCAGGAAACACCCATCGGGCCTTAAAATAATGACAAAATTAAGGGAGGTTTCTGAGGCTGCAGGGAGGGACAGGACACAAGGAAGGGAAAAAAGGGCTGTGGGGTGAGTTCCACACAAGGCAGCATCTCTAGAAGTGCCAAGCAATCCTCACCCCGTCCCCCCAACCCCATCTCTTGTGTGAGGGGGTCTCCACTTCTCTTTCCCACAGAGCCAGTTTGGGCTAAGCCATCAGCGACAGTTGGGATTTTGTTCAGGAAGGGGAGTGAGGCTGGAGTTACCTCCTGCAATCCCACTTGTTGGCAGGGAAGGGAGAGAAGCTGGCTCCCGAGATGCAGGAGATCTTCAACAACATGACACGGTTCCTCACTCCTCGCTTCTTTTAGCAGTGTCTGTGGCCACGAGGTCCCTTAGGCAGTCCTTTCCTCTAGATAACATTTCAGGTGTGTCTCTGCCTGTCTCCGTGCTCTCCCTGTGCTTCTGGGCTGTGGTGTGCTTCCCCAGGGACTGGCACACACATGTACACCTTGGGGTCCCAGTAGGGGATCTGCATTCCCTCACCTGACTGCTACAGGTCTGGCTTCTGCTTGGTGGGGTGTGAGACCGGCTCTGCTCAGATGCTCAGATCTTCAAAGGACCAAGTCTGGAGGGAGAGTGCACGGGAGCAGTGGTGGGTATACCAACAGATGTCCGGTGCCATGCTCCACGGAGAGCATATTCTGCTCTACATCCACCTCCTGCCTCTGGATGAGGTGGTAGGAGCCACAGAAAGGCAGGTTCCAGACCTGTGACAACAACTGATAGGGTTACAACACCTGTTTTCACTCCATCCCGAAATGAAAGCCAGACCTTTTCAAGCATTTCTGTGTGAATGGGGGTGAGCAGGAAATGCCCCTGCCACAGCTCCCTCACTTGCCCCTGCAAGTGCCTGTGTCAGTGGCCAGGGTGCCTGGGACAACCTCTGTGGTCACAGGTGTCGCTCCAAAGGCAGTGGAGCACAGCCCAACAGTGCTGTAAATGCATTTAGATCTTCCTGGAGCACAGTCCTGGAAGGAAGCAAGTGCTCTGGATACCAGCACGCTCCACAGCCATGTCACCGTGGGATGCCCTAGGGCTGCCATTTCGGCAGCAGACCCATGGTGTGACATCTCCAGACCATGCCTTTTCTCTGCAGTTCTCAAAAGAACACCCCCGTGGTACATCATGGCTCCCCAGGACCTGCTGGCCTTTACCTGTTCCTCCCCAGCCCGATCTCGGAGGACACCCCCAGTTCTTCCCCAGGCTCTCCTGTGGAAACAGCCAGACCAGCTGGGAGAGGGAAAGCGTACAGAGGCCTGGCCACAACTCAGTGCACTTGTGATTGCTTCAACACCAAGACCCTGAGCAAGCCCCATCCCCACCTGTACCTCTTTCTTCCCCTCTGTCACCTTCCATGGGAGATCTGGTGCCAAGCCCTGCCTTCCTGCTATTTATGTCCAACACACCTGATAGCCCAGGCTCAATCTAACCCCTGCTGAGCACTGGCATTGCAGACTAGACACATTCTAGATAAATTCCTAGAGAGAAAGAGTCTGGTGAGCCCTGACTTGTGCCTAAAACCTCACAACAGCAGGTAAAAATTGCTAAGCATAATAGCTTTCGAAAAATTTCCTCTGGCTGAGACAGGGAAGACCCTGGGAAACAAAGCTTTTCCCCATGTTTTCATCTATTCCCCATCTCGGTACTGCTTCCTAACTGTAGTTTTTAAAAAGTGTATATTGATTGATATTTTTTAACCACTGCTTTGTTATTTTTAGACAGTTGCAGTCTAGCAAAGACAGACAGTTAACCGCAGCACTCAGACCAGCGGGTTCACATTCTTTACAGGCAACCAGAGAACGAGTTTTCTCAAGCTTTGCTCCTTCCTGCTCAAAAACCAGAGCATGGGCTCTTCGTTTCTGCTCATTTTATGTTTGTCTTGAAAGCAGAAAGGCAAAGAATGGCTGAGCTGAGGGTAAGTACTGAACTTCCAGCCCCAGGGAAGTGCAGGGCAGGGGATTCCAGCTCTCTGAAACAGGGGATTGCACACCTACAGCACACAGAGGTTTGGCTGGAGGCTGGTGTGGGACCTGGACTTACAGAGCTGAAAGCTGCTGAGGCCAGCCCCATGCTTAACACAGCTAGCTGCAACAACACAAAAAGAAGCAGAAGAAAAAAAAAATAAAAGAAAATAAAAGCCAAACAAAACCAGAAGGAAGGCAAAAATTATTTTCTATGCTTGGAAAAATCAAGATTATTCTGGTGCTGTCATAAAAAAAAAAAAAAAAAACAACAAAAAAAAAACCCAAAAAATCCTAACAAAACTATTTGAATACAATTTTAGTGTGATTTGAATAAATGTATAGGATTAATTTAAAACTACCAGTAACCAAGAGTTTCTGATTAATAGAAAGGAATAGGGGGAAAGCCTCTGTCCTAATCTTGGTTAAGTGCTGACCCATCAAACAAATTTCCTACTGTAACAGAGAAAATAAGAATAATTTAAGGAATATCAAAATTACACTTAGTTGCACAAACAAAAGATCTGGAAAAAAATCTGGTGTGACTCCAACAAAAGTTTCTTCTGATAATCTACAGCTTTGTATGCTTTTTTCTTCCCTTAATAATTGTTTTTAAAAACCTACCTTTTTCCCCCAAATTTAAGATCTTCTAATTTAGAAAATTTTCCCCCACAGGATAATTTGATAATTCCAAATGTTACTTCACAAACGTTTTTTAAACAAGTGACCATCAAAGCTGACTGCTGCACAAAGAAATCAGTGTCACTCAGCCAGTCTGCTTCTGGCAAGGGTTAAAAAAAAAAGGTTAATTCAAAAAGTTCCAGCTGTCCCAGAACCCCAGAGAGGAATGGCTTTTTACCGTAACCCAAACAGTTTTCAGCAAAGCCATTTTCATTTTTGCCAGTAAATTGGTTTGGGTTTTTTACCCCATCTAGCCCCGAGTGTCTGCGAGCTGGCTTTGGCGGCGAGGAGGGGCTGCCTCCGCGGGGACGGGCTCCTGCTGCCGCCGCGCTGAGGCAGCAGCCCCGGATTTAAGCTTTTTTTTTTAGAGAGTTGGTTAATCAGGAGCACGTTCAAAAACACCAATCAACACTCGCAGTGAGGTAATGAAAATGATCCTGCATTTGGGTGTCTGTGGGGTCAGAGCCTGCTCTCAATTATCAATTTTGAAAACCACATTAAAGGACACGTACATTCGCCTCGGCGTTTCTCCAGCAAGTGCCACATACAGGTGACTCTGCTGCTGCTGTTGTAACAGAAATAACTTGAAATATAGAACAAATGCCCCATAGATGGGGTAACGCAGCCCAAGAAAAGCTGCATGTGGCGTTCATGGAGAAGCTGGGGTGCACATGTACTGCAGGGATGAAATGGGCTGGCCCATGCCGAGCACAGCCGCAGGCTCTGCTCAAGGTGGAAGACCCGTCAGCCTTTCCCTGGGCCATCCCTCAGCAGAGATAAACCAACCCATCCTCGTTCGGATGACTCATGTGCTCAACTAATTGGCTAAATGGGGGCCAGGCCTCTGGCTCCCTCCTGCCCTCATCGTTTGCTGAGCTGGGACCAAACCCAGACAACCACAGCCCAACCCACAGGGCTTCCTCTCCTCCAGCTCCACACAGATGTTTAAAACTCTAATTGCTCACGTAAAGACAGTGCTTTCCCCTCTCCAGGCTTCGCCTTCCAAAGCTCAGCACATCCCACCCAAATGCAGGACAGCTCTTGGTCCCTGGCAGCGCTGGGGGTGAGAGAGACGAGCCCGGCCGCAGCGCGGTCCCTGCGGTGCCCCGTGCCTTCTGCTTCAGGCTGCTTCACACAGGCTTTTCCCTCCAGACCACAGGCACTCTGCCTTGGTCTGTATTTCTAGATCCAGGCAAAAAATTAAAAAGCATTTCTCCCTGACTCCCATTTCACGTATGGGATTTGCTTCATTTTGAGAGCGAAGGAAGGGGGAAATGACTTTCAAGGCATCTTAATGCAATTTTATTCCTGCTCCCAAATAAGTATAACACAAAAAATTAAATCAGTCTTCAATGTGATATGGATGGCCCCAGGATACAGCTGAGGTGATGTCAGTCTATAAAACATAACATTACGTGTCATTGTTTCGTGTCATTACTTATTGATTTAATTCCATCATACTTCAGACAACTTTTATTGTCTAGGTACAAATCATCATATTAATAACTGGGAGCACATATGCAGATATAAAAAACACCTTCTGCCACTAAACCAATTTTTAAAATGAATCCAAGAGAAATATTTTAAGAGACGACTCCTCCAGAAGCAATTTTTCCAGGGACAAGAAAGACCAGGCAACTGTTTTTCTGGCTCCAATGAAACATCTATTCTAATTTCATATTTTTACTTTCATTTTGCTTTTTTTTTCCAGGAAAGATTGTTCAGGAAAGGGGTAAGTCACCAGTTTTGAAAACAAGATATAGCTAAATATCCTATCTAAACATATTCCTTTGAATGTGCATCATCATATATTAAACTTCACTGGGAAACATTTTTGATTGTGAACTAAATAAAATGGATATTATAAAATTGTTGTTATAATTAAATTTATTATTCATGTGTCATAATAAAATATAAATTAAAAGTTTGAATATGAAAAGTTTGAATATGAACTTTGAATTATAATAATGTAATATATTATTATATGAATTATATATTATATATATATATTATATACATATAGTAATATATTATTATTATATTGTTATTGTTGTTGTTGTTGATGATGATGATGATGTGTTTTCCTATGCAGAAACCCTGAAAAAAAAAAATACACTGCAACAAACTGCAAAGCATTAAAGATTTGCACACAGCAATGCTTCCTGAAGGAGTTCAGCCTTGTAGACAAAGTTGTGGGTGTGTTAAATAAATAGCACGATCAGAATTGAAAATTCTGACTGTAGAATGAAACAGAATTCAAACAAAATCTTCCCTTAAATATATATTGGAAAAAAATAGAAACTATTTTATTTTAGTAGTATTCTGGCAGTAATCAACATCTTTTAAAGATATTTCCAAAAATGCATGTTCTCCATGTTTCATATTTTCCCGTGTTTTATCCATTTCTTCTTTTTCTGGTTTCTTTTCTCTCCACTGCTGCAGATGTTTCTCTGTGCTCTCATACACTTTGGACTGCAGAAAGGGAAAGTCCTGCAGCACCATAAATTCTCAGCCCAGTCCTAGGACAGCCGATTTTGGATGAAGCAGGCTATCCGTGTGCTCCCTGAAACTCCCCAGCAGTGCTGCACCCCGAGGACCCAGCCTCCCGAGGCTGTCACCCACCAGGTGTCCAAGGTTTGAGGTATTCTGTTGCAGATGTCCCACAGGCAGCCTGGACCCCAGGACCATGTCAGGAGGTCCCTGCCCCTGCTCGTGGCTACCTGCTCTTTTCAGTGGTATCCTCCAACATCCTTTACTCAGTAATTCCCACTGCTGGAAGCAAACCCCAGGCTGAAGCCAGCCGTAGGGCTGGGGGCCTCCCCCAAGGAAGCTGATGTGAGTTTTCCACTGCTTGGATTTTCCTCGGAGAAGGGTTTGCCAAGAGGCAAGGCTGAGTACGAATGGGAAACACTGTCCCCAGAATAACCCCCTGCAAGATTGTCTCTCAAACGTACCCTTGCACTTCTCTTAATATTCAAATTCCCCTTTCCGTATTCAGTTTTAGACACATGTATCTGCAGATCTGCCTCAGCCCAGGTGAGACCTCATTGCAAGGTCTTACTCAATAAATTATTCCACGTGAGTTTAAGGCTAAGCCCCTGCATAGTCCCTGCCACCCCCAGCATGCCCCCCAGAAAGATTTCAATTAAAGCAAGTGCTAAATGCACTGCTGGTTGAAGCCTGAAAATGTTTATGGGACCAGGGATTAAAACACAGCATATTACACCTGGAGCTTCTAAAGCCAAGTGAACCTGAGCAAAGTCAAATGGAAATGCTAACTCTATTTTCATTTTTTAAAAAAATAGC
The DNA here is from genome assembly GCA_013396955.1 of Regulus satrapa. Classification (NCBI taxonomy): domain Eukaryota; kingdom Metazoa; phylum Chordata; class Aves; order Passeriformes; family Regulidae; genus Regulus; species Regulus satrapa. The sequence goes on along the minus strand of VWZN01012737.1, from coordinate 142,518 downwards.
ACATGCTTCAGCAGTAGTTGTGATATGCTGTCTCCTCTTGGGGAACTAATAGACAGGGAACAGCAAGGCTTTAAATGATTTATTCAGTACCCTGGAGATTTTTTATTTTCTTTTTCATTTCACATAAATTACACAAGCACTTTATAAAATGAATACACATAAAACACCTTGTAAGTGCATAACTTAAAAAAAAATGAAAACAAACAAAAAAGCAAACAAATGAATGCCTTTAAAAATCTCACTGAAAATAGGTTTTCTGGTTGCTTGTTTGTACTAACTGCTTAAATTGGCAGTGCTGTTTTAGATTACAAGTAACTGAAAAATATATATACTGTTTATATATATATATCTATATATTCCTGGCATTTGCTAGAAGTGCTTTGTTTAATTTTGTCTCATTCTCTTGATACGATTAAAAGAACACTAAGTTAAACAGCTGAGAGGGAAATCGATTTTTTGCTGTCAGGAACTGCCATCTAATGGGAAACTGCTAAAATAAAACATTGGACAACATTTTGCAAATTATATGGAAATATTCCGTGGAAAGAAACTGCATTACCCCCACAAACTGCCACCCAGGTCTTCTTGTTATTAAAATGCTCGCTGATGGGCACAGAGTCCGTGGCAGCCAGGGACTGTTTGGGCTCTTCATACAATTGAGATATCATATTTACCGTCCTCAGGAGTCTGTCAGATCCTTCTTTTGTTCCCCCCTCACATGAAAAAATTAATGAAAAAGGGGAGGAGAGACAGCGAGGTGAGATCTGAAGGGTTCCCATCTGGCATAAGCAGAAATTGCTGCTGTTTCCTCCATTTGTTGCATCCCTGAACGTCTCCCGTGCGGACAACCCAAGAAGGCTCACAGCAGAGACGTGCTTCCCAGGGAGCCTCCTCCTTTTCTTTCAAGCCACCAGTTCAAAACATACATATATAGATATATATTAATATATATCTATATACATAGGGATATGTAAGTGTACATAGTCTTTGCGCTGCCGCCAGCAGAACCCTAAGGAAGTTTTCCTTTCCCCCAGCTGGATGAACACCGGCGGCTGTGTCTGTCAGGGCTGGGCTTTTGTCTGGCAGCACGTCAGCAAGTTCAGGATCGACATTGGAGACTTTCAAGAGAACAAAGGGGTTGGGGGGAGGTGAGACAGCATTGCTGCTCCAGCAACTCCATGGCTGGAGAGAGTTTTTGGGGTGGCTTTCCTTCTTTTTGTTCTTTGAGGAGGGTTTCCCCAGCTGGATACATAGGATGCAAACGCCCAGAGGATCAGGGGGTTCCAGCCCTCCTCGGGGAGAAAGAGAGCCGCTACATGTCCCAGCAAGGACGCCCGGTGCCCCTTTGGGGACAGCCCTGCCCAGGTAGAAGGTGTGCATGGCACCAGACCTATTCACAAGCAGAGGCGACGGTGGTGACACTGGTGATCTTGGTGGAGTCATCAGACCAAGGCTGGAGATTCTGGAGGGCGAAGAGAGAGGAGTTGTGGACACAGATGGGGTCGGCTTGAATGGGCTGGTTGATGGTTTTTTGGAAGGCTTCTTGCTGCAGCTGCATGAGGATGCGGTTCGCTTGCTGCCGCTCAGCCTCCCGCTCCTCCGCTGTCTGCCTCCTAGGAGAGAGGGAGCCATTAGGGGGGCCAGGGAAGCAAAGGAAGGCTGTCTCCAGAGAGATTAAGTTGTGCTGGGTGCTCATAATGTGGGAGGGCAGGGGTAGGAAAAGAGGGTGCCTTGCCACGGTGCCGTCCCACATCCCTCAAACAAAAGGTCAGTAAATCCCATAAACTGGGGACTAGGTCTGTTTGTCTTACTGGCCTCAGCAAAAATTGCTCTGATCAAAGAGAGCTGGGAGCAGCTCACAGCTCTGGATTATGCTCTGCCCACCAAAAAAAAAAAAAAAAGAAACAAAAAAAAACCAAACAAACAAAAAAACCAAACAGAGACAAAACACCCAAAGTGTCACACGACAGCATAACAAAAGTTGCATTCCCCTGAAAACATGCTCTGGTCTGACAGCAAGAGTCAAGCATGCAAAACCCCAGGAAGAAGCACGCAGCAGAATGGGGTGACGCAGTGACTGGCAGTGCCACACAGCTGGGAGATGGGCAGTGTCACCCTGGACATCCCCTTCCAGCATCCAGGTTTCCCATCTTGTCTGCCACACCACAGTGATCAGCTGTTGAGAGCTTGGGTGAAGGCAGAAACATTCCCATGGCAGGCAGCAAAATTTCAGCTAAACGCTAGAAACATATTTTTTAGCAGTAAGAAGAATCAAAGCACATAGCATACTATCTGGAAAGAGCGAATGACAGTGTTTTTCAGAACAGCTTGGACATGTGTCTGTCTGGTATGACACCAGCAGAGGTGATCCCCAAGGAGAGGGTGTTAGGGGGTCAGAAGGAGTTCTTTCCAGTGTTGGTTGGGCCCTGGCTCTAGGCTGCCTGGGTACGGAGAATGGGACAGCAGAAACAGCCTGAATCCTCTTATAACCACAGTGGAAACCCCCCTCCTGATTGCTTGGACAGCAGGTCAGTCTAAAATCTGCAGCACTCACCTCTACTTCACCTGGCACCTCTATTGATGCTGCTGGAAAAACCTGAGAGCAACTCACAGTGCTGGTCCAGGATGATTCCCAAAGCATCATCTCTTTCCCCACACCCCCACGCTGAGCTGACATCCTCTCAGCAGCTTCAGTGGACCACTGACACAGGAAATGGCAGCTTTTTAATTTAGCAACTCGGGGGGATGTGAGATTTCTCATCCTCTTTGGCCATGGGAATTGGAAGTGGCAGCTCTGATCCCCACAGTGGCATCTCAGAGCACAGGGCAGGGGTTCCTGGCTCCCAAAGGGGAAGCAGGCTGGGGCTTGGATGCTAGCAATGGGCCTCTGGGCTCCCAAGACTCCAGACATGTGGCCAGTGTTCCCTCCTGGGAGCAGGTAGTTCAGGGCTCAGTCCCTGTTCTAATCACTGTGTCAACATCTCACATCAGACATCCCGGGAAGAGCGGGCTCAGAGCTGCACCAGCTCGGGGAGCAGCTCCGTCTCTGCTTCAATGAATATTTAATGACTCCCTGCACAATGAGGAGATGCTCCAGGAGGAGGGAGGGAGCTCCAAGTCCAGGGTGATCAGGAGCACCTCATGGCTGGGAGCACTTTGATCCCAGGTATCTCCCTGCTGCAAGCAGCTGGTCTAGCCATGGATTCACATCAGAATGGGTTTTCCAGGTTTGTACCTACCTAGAAAGAGCTATGTCTAAAGCAAGAGCCCAAATCTGAGGAGGGGATCACACAGCCACCTCACTCCAGACAAGACAACCAGGCAAAGGGCAGGGGCAAGATTTTCCCCCCAGTCTGCATTCAAGCAGTTAAATTGCCCAAAGGGCTTATAGCAACTCTTTTCTTGGATACTTCCCACTCTCTCACTGCCAAGCCTGCAGCAGCTCCTTCCAGCTCCCAGTGTCCAGGAACCACTCAGAGCCCACAGCCCTGTGCAGGGGCCTGAGGCAGCAAGTTGGGTGTGCTATCAGCCAGGAGCACCCACATCTCCAGCGCAGCACCCAGCAGGCACAGATGCATACAAGCAGAACTTACATGCCTGTGTGCCTCTGGCTCTGGCCAGAGATTCTCTCGTGTCTAATATTACAGCTAAGGTCTGGCTGCAGTCTTTCCCTTAGGCAGAAGCAGGATTTAGTTTCTCTTTACCCAGCTATTTTTTGTAAAACACGTGAATAGGTTTGTATCCTCTGCAACTCTGCCAAAAGAGGCTGAATTTAGCCAACAGACGCAAGGAGTATTGACAGATGGATTTGCCTCACTTCCTTAGGAAACCTGGTTAGAAGACACAGCTGACCCCATTTTGCAGGCCGCAGCAGGACTGTTCCTCCTCCAGGAACAGTTCAGGAACTCCACTGTTTCTGGCCAACAGAGATCATTCCAGCTAGAGAATTCCTAAGAGTTGGGAAATCGGATTCTCTAGGGAAGAACTCGCTGGGGTTGAGGATTCACACACATCCTTGCTTTCAACTTCTTTGACCCCCATTTCTTACCATGCCCAGCATACTCAGGCAATCGTGGTGCTGTTAACCCTTGGGAAGACTCTGGGGAAGCCCTTTCCCCCCATTTTGAAGCTGCCTGCCTGCCTGCCTGCCCTCCAGCACCCAGTGCTCAGCACCCAAGCAGCTCAGCACCCACCTTCTCTGCTCTCTGAGGGATCTCCCCTTGCCCATCACGTTCTGCCCCCAGCCCAGGGCAGGACGTTCTCAGGACTGGGGGTTCTTCCCTCGGGAACATCCCGGGAACGTGCAGCTTGGGAAGGGGCAGCGTCACTGCCATGGAGCCCTGAAGGCTCCGTGTGAGAGCCCAGCCTTTTCTCCCTCTCCGGCTTTACGCCCGGCAGCAGAACAAAAAGAAAGCGTTTGGGCAAGGAGGCGCCGCGAACCCCGCGGGGAAGAAAAAATCTCCGCGCCGGGCAGAGCCCGGAGCTCCGGCAGCGCCGGGCCGGGGGCTGCCACACGCAGCCAGAGGCGCGGGAGCCTCGCACCCTCGGGTGACACCGGCTGCAGCCGCCGCACGCCTGAGCGCACACGCGCGTTCACCCCCGTGGCACACCCGCACCCCCTCTGGCACGCAGGTCCGGGGTGCACGCACCCTGCGATACACGCACCGCACTCGCGGGGCTGGGATTTGCACTCTCACACCCCTCCCCTTGCACACTCACGCCGGCGCACACGCGCGGGCTTGCGGGCACACGCGGGGGCACGCGTGCCCTGCTCGCACACACGCACACGCGCGGGGTCTGCACGCCTCTGCGCCGCCATCAGTGCTGCTGGCAGAGCTGCCGGCAGCCGGGTCCGTCCCCCTCGGGCTGCCCCAGCCCCAGACCCCCGGTCCCTCACCTCCACTTGGTGCGCCGGTTCTGGAACCAGGTCTTCACCTGGGCGTCCGTCATCTTGAGGGCCTTGGCCAGGGTGGCACGCTCGGCCGAGGCCAGGTACTTCTGCCGGTGGAAGCGCTTCTCCAGCTCGCAGATCTGCAGGCGGGTGAAGGAGGTGCGCGGCTTCTTCTTCTTGGGGGGCGTGCGGTTCTGGNCTCCGAAGCCGCGGCTTCCCCGCCGACACCCACGCAGGAGCTGTAAAAACTCGGCGGCGGCCCCGCGTACCGGGAAGGCCCGGCGGCCTTTCCTGGGCACCCGCCGGGCACCGCTCGGCTCCGGCGGGGGGCAAGCGGGGCGCTCCCCTGCCCG
>VWZN01012737.1:113488-134495 GCA_013396955.1 Regulus satrapa | reverse complement strand
ACGTACGGAAGGGTGTTCTCAATTTCGAAAGTCAGCGCCTTTCAAAAAGCCGCCGAGGAGGCTCTCCCACCACCAGACCCCAGAGCAAGGACATGGGCACGTCGGGAAGGGCACTCACACGTCCCCGGACCCGCGGAAGGCGTGTGATGGGAGGAGAGGGGGTCGTGAAGCACACACTCCCCCGGAGTAGCGGGGCAGGGCTCATTCCCCTGGGACGATGGCAGGCCCCAGCCGCGCCCCAGGGGGCAGCGGGCACTGCTGACTGGGCACCCGCCACTGCTGGCCCCGCCGATGAGTGTTTTCGTTTAAAAAAATAAAATTTAGAAGTTTAAAAACCATTAAAATGAAGGCCGCTTTGCAATTTCTGTAAAACTTGTTGTGGTCCTGGCCCGTCGGTGCCTGCTCCTCAAAGCGGGCCGGGGACAGAGCCACCGATGGGACCGGGTGCTGCCATCTCCCTGAATCCTGCCTCCCACTGCTGCCGACCGGCGCTGCCCGGGGCGACACAGGGCCCCCGGCCGCGGCGTCAGGGTAGTTCGTGCTCTGCCCGCCTGATCCTTCCCGCTCCGGGCTGGGACCGGCCCTCCAGGCCCCCTCCTCCCTGGCTGGGGCAAAGGCTGCCCTTCCCGTCTTCAGCGTGCCCGTGGTTTAGTGCCCACAAGGCCCTGTAGGGACCCCGCAGGACAGCCTGCTCCGGGGTATAAACAAACCAAACAAATGGTGCCGACACGGGAAGTCGCGTCTGTGCACTCAGGTACTCCTCACTCACCACCAGCTGTATCGTCCCATCCTCATCCTCTCACTCCCAGTGCTGCACACAAACACCCTCACGGGCTCACAGACACTCGCAGTGCCACACATTCTCCTGCGCACACACCAACATTTGTGTGCTTATTCAAATGCCGCCGACGCGTTCACAGGCAGTCACAACCCCCTGCACACAAAGTTCTGGCACGCGTTCTCATTCACAGCCCCAGAGCTGCGTGTGTTCACACCCACGGTCACTCCCACAACAGGCAGTAACACACCCCGGTCCCCGCTCGTTCGGGCACCCCCAGACATGCACACACCAGTGCTTGTGGGTTCCTGCCGCCCTCACCCAAGCCACAACCTTCCTGTGATACCCCAAGATCCGTCACTATCACCACACCCACCACCGCAGCCCCACAGCCGCCCCATGCCCGGCTGGTGCCCAGCCAGCTTGCCCCCACCACCACCCAGCCCTGCCTGCCCGCTGGGGTCGGGTTTCCCCTCCTCCTCCTCCCAGTACCTGCCTCAGTTCTTGACTTCTGAACTCTTCAGGGAACTCGCTGGCGCCAGCTCCATCAACCAAAGTCCTTGTGGTTAGGAGGAGCTGGGAGAGGAGGGAGGGGATGAGGGCTGGGGCCAGCCGGGGGCCAGGAGGCTGCCCTCGGGCAGGAGGCCTTCTTGTCCCACAGGACTGCAGCTGCCTTTCCCCTTCTTCAGACTATGCCTGAGCTTCTTCTCCTGCCCCTTGTCACACAGGAGATGTGGGGCAGAGCCTGCTCACCTGCCCTGGGCACGTCAGGTTGTCTCCACAGGGGAGCAATAACACATGCCATGCCAGTCCTGCACAGTGCCACGGAGTCCCCTGCCAGTGAGCTCTGACGTCCAGAGGAACCCAGATCTGCTGCCAGCTCCTGAGACCCAGGAAATGCCCCCCCTCCAGTAAATAACACAGCTGCCTGATCCTGCTTGCACATCCCAAAGGCCCCACCTGATGCCAGGAAAAGCCTCCCCTGTGCCAGGGATCGCCCAGGCCATGCAGATGCTGAAGGCCCCAGAGGGACTGGCCTCGAGAAATCAGAAGGTCACCAGCAGTGATCCAGTCTGGTTAGTGAGGGTCACAGCCCCCAGCTGCTGAGCCCAAGGCAGAGGCTTTGGGGCAATAAAATTTGCCAGGAGACAGATTGCAGGTAAGTCAGAATTACTTCTGTCCAGCACCCAGTGAGGACAAATGAGAAGAGCAGGCAGGGCTAGGTCCTGAGAGGGATTCAGAATTTCTGGAAATCAGTGAGAATTGTTGAGGAGTTTGGGGATAATGCATAGCCCTAGGATTTGTTCTCTTCACAAGCCAGGCTTCACTTGCATCCTTGAGAAAGCCGCACAAGCCCCTGGCATTGTAATTTTAGGCACTGCACCTCTAAGCTCCAGAACAGCACCCACTTCAGATGTCTCAGTTCAATTTGCTCCTGGCCTCAGTTTCCCTTCAGGCTCTTCCCTTTAGGGCTGTGGCTTGAGCAGTACTGTAGAGCACAAGGCTCTGGAAATGTCCTGTCAATTAATATACAGCTTTTGCCTTCCTAATCCTGAGGTTAAAGAGGTAGTGCTGTGAGCTCACTTGAAGACCCTTCAGGGTCAGTCTTGGTGCTTTCAGGTTCACATTCCAAGAGGAGAATCTACAAGGACCAGTACCCACTTTGAGATGCATCCAATGATCCTACAAATGGATCCCTGGGATGGGGCCCAGAGGTACCCCAGACCAGATGTCTCTGCCTGGATCTGTGGTCAGTATGCTTCCATTTGGTGAGGACTTGATTTGCCACTCTTTGCTAGGAGTCTAAATGCCAGGACCTGCAAGAAATAATTCAGAAATCACACTTTTGGCAGAGCCCAGGAAGACAGACATTCCCAGATATTTGCTCAAACTGCTGTTTTAGTTCTTCATTCTTCTGCACAGAAAAAAACAAATCCTATTTTGCAGGAAACACAAATAAGGTGGCTCAGACTTCCTTGGAGGTAGACTAAAGCCTCCAGTGCAGGAGCTAACACGTCCTGCAATGCAGGAGTGGACACGTACACTAAATTGCTGCAAAATTCGTACATTAAGGAAGGCCAGTGCCCTTGGTATCCACTTCTCCAGAGCATCTTGCATCCTTCAAGTATCCACAGCCACTATACATATTCCTGCAAGCCTTGAAAATTTTGTCCCACTTCACCTACCCAAACAGCTGCTGGGACAAGTTCATCTCCAAAATGTTTTGTTTGGTTTGGGTTTTTTTGGTTTTTTTTAAAATTCTGCCCCAGACAAAGGTTGAGGGCCCAGTATACCCATGCTAGAAAATGACAATTGAGATGAGGGCTCTTCCTTATGCATAAGGCTCTCCCTCCCCACGAAGTGCCCAGGGATCCTTTCTCAGGTTCTCTCATTGATCGTGTGCATCTGCCTCCTGCTAGCAGAGAGGAGCAACCCAGCCAGGGCCTGACCCCCACCCTCCACTCCCCTTTTCTTCTGCCTTGCTGCCTTGCCGGGCCACCTCTTGGCCCCTGAGCTCCTTTGCAGCTCCCGGGAGTTTGGCACCGCAAGCTGCCTCTGTGCCTCGCAGCTGCTGGCCGGGACACCGCTGCGAAATACAAGCCCTCCTGAGGGGACCGGGCACAAAAGGGGAGTGTCTGGGACCTTGGCAAGATCCCAGCAGAGCCCATCGGGCTCGCTCCGGAAAACACCGCAACCGATAAAACCCTCGATACTGCTGAAAGGGCAGTGAGCGACTCAGCGGCGGGCAGGGGCGCGGTGACGAGCACCCCTCAGCAGAAGGGTGCACCCCGACCCCTTCCCTCCCTCGCTGCCTTGCGCCGGGGCCTCCCGGCTAGCTCGGGCTCTATCCATCGCCTCCCATCGCCTGCCGCGGCCCCTGTGGGACCCATCAAGGCGAAACGCGCACGGGGGCTTGGCGGGAGAGCTCCGCGGCCCCGTCGAGCGTCCCGAGCCTCTCCCTGGGCCGGGAGCCGCGGTCCCCGCTGCCGTCGGGGCTCTGTCCCCCGGCACCGCCGCACGCACGAAGTTGTGTGGCGACAAACGCCGAGAGAGAAGCAGGGCGACCCCCGCACCAACCAGCCGGGTTCCCGCGGGGCCGTGGGCTTCCCAACGGGAAATCTCGTTTTCCGCAGCTCCCACGGAGCCCGAGCCCGCACGGACGGGTTTTCCCCGGCTCAGGGTCCGCGGGAAGGGCGGCCTGCGCTTCTTTGAACGTTAAAAGCAATTAACACCATTTGGGGAATTTTTAATTGCTCTATAAAGCACGCTGTAAATAATTACTCCCAGCTCAGTTGATCCCTCGAATGCGCACTGACAGTTGTAATTTATGGCTTTGGAAACGTGGTCCCGTGCATTCAGCATAACTCCTTATTACAGTAATGACTTAGCGCCGCTGCACTTAATGAGTATAAAGTGCCCGGCGCAGCGGGAGCCGCAGCATCGCACGAACTTCGCCCGCAACGATATTTCTCCCCTTTATGGTTACAAACGACCGAGGGGCTGCGAGAGAATACGGCGGGGAAGGAGCGGCGGGGCCGGCTCCGCGCTCTGTCAGCGGCGTCTACCGGGGCTTTCGTTATCTACCAAAAATAAGTATTTAGAGCAGTCCGCGAACGGCCCCTTCACCCTCCTGTAACCTCTTGGCTTCTTGGAGAAGACGGCTTCAGCAGCGGGAGCTGCAGGGCCACCGCTCGTCGCACCTGCGGGCGCAGGCAGCGCGGGTGCCGTGGAGCCCCGAGGGGACCTGCGCCATCCCTCTGCCTCCCACTCCCGCTGCCCTGGGACCGACCGGCTCCATGCAACAGGCCGGGGGTCTCCCGTCCTTACGGATCCCCAGACGGGGGTACCCGCGAGAGGGGAGCAAACGGGGCGGTGGCCGATGGGGCCCGCCGTGCCCGGCGGCTCCCCATGAATATTCAACGTCGCCGGTTGCCGGAGGAGCATCTGCCAATAAATTATTGGTCCTGCGGCACCAGCCCCTCTCTCCACCGTGCAGAAATGCGTGTAATCCCATTAGCCCCGTCCCCTTGGCCACCCGCCCCGCACCAGCCCCTCTGTAATGAACGGCGTCTGGCCGCCACCCCCGAGGGCATCGACGGCAGTGGGGGGACACCGGGGGCTCTGCCCCGTTATTAACACACAGTTTAATTACGCTCCCGGTGATAGCAAGGGAGCAGACGCGGACTGGTCACCCGCGTCCCTCCGCCGCCTCCCCCTGGGTCTCCCCCGCTCCGAGAAACTCCGACCCCCGGCGACAGCCGGGCCCTTCGCGACACGGAGGGTGGCGATCGGGACGTGGCCCGATCCTGCGGCCGCCCCTCACCCGCGGGGGCTGCTCACCGCCGCCGGCCCCGGCTGCCGGCAGCTGCCCTGTTTGCTCGCCCGCCGGGGAAGCGGCGGCCTCTTTGTCTCCCACCCGCCCCGAGCCTTAGGCCTTTTCCCCATCAGACAAAGTCCTGTTTTGCCAACAGATTTGTGTCTCTCCCCTCCCCGGCTTCCCCCATCTTAAAAGCCGCCCTCGGGGGCAGGGGCGCAGGCAGCTCCCACCGCCGGGCAGGCGGGAAGCTAACAGAGCAGCTTTCACTAATGAACGAGAAGATCCCATAATAATGGTCTTAATTATTGCAAACATTGTTACGGGCTTAGCTCTAAAAACCTCAAAACCCTCCTCGGTAGATCCTCGCGTTTGTTTGTTTATTTGATCCCTCTTTTCCCCTCCCCGAGGTCAATTAGTAGCGCAAAAAGCAAATACAGAATATGGCAGAAACAAACGGTAAACTTAAATCTAATTTGCCGCTGTTTGCATTAGCCTTTGGAGAGGAGGGCCGGGCCGAGGGGGCTGCCCCGTTCCCCCCAGGCAGCTGCCGTACAGGTGGGTGGCTGCGGGGACGAATCCTTGCCCTGCCCGCGAGTCCCTTCTGTCCTCCAAGCCAAGAGACTCCAGTGGGTTCAGGCGCTTTTCCTAATTTACACTTGTCTTTTTACAAGTGATTCGTATATGGACTGAAATATCTGATCCGTAAATAAACAGAAAATATTTTTGTACCTAAGAAAAGTACCGACAAACTCCAGCACCTCAGACTATGACTGACAGTAATTTTGAGCTAAGGATTTTTTTTCTTGACGTCTACATACTGTATGTAATCAAAGTTATCATTTGTGAAGTTTTTATACAATTTACTTTATGACATTTAGAAACGCAATATTTGGATTTAACAGTTGGCAGGGGAAAGTTTCCTATCTACCAGCTCACCATTTTAACTAGTTTTTGCACCTAAATTCTCTGCTGACATTTAAGAATAGGTACAAATTCTGTCAGGGCACTTAAAAACTTGCTGCAGCGCTTGTCGTTTGCAGCACAGGCATTAGCCGTGGCATAAAATCGGGGAAATTATCTAGAAATAGGAAATCGTGGGGGTTTCCAAACCCTAATTTTCCCCTCGGGGCACCACCTGCTCCCCGCGGGTAAAACGCCCAGCGAGCTCCGCCCGGGGATGGGGAGCGCAAAGGATTATCTGTATTTAAATACGATTGGCCATTGACGCGAAGAGTAATCTCCAGACTTGTGAGTTTAATCAATTCTTTCCAGTTTTCGCTTTCGTATGAAGTGTACTTTTCGTATGAAGTGTACTGTAATTCGTTGTAATAGCCAGCGCTACAGCCTCTCGATTCACCCAGTGACCACGGGGAGAAGCCAGAGCTGGTTCCGTACCAAAGGATTCGCGGACGTTTCCAACCGCCCAAGCGGAATGCCGAAAATCAGCTTAGAGCGAGCACGGCAGAAAACCAACATTCAACACGGTGTGCAAACATAAATCGGGAAGGAGAGGAGGGGATACCATTTTCCAGTGCCATGCGCATCACCGATGGCTTCGAATTGCCAGCGCCGACAGGATCGGGGCTTGTGAGAACTCGCTGGTTTGTGCTATTGCTCCCTCCGTGACCTTCCGCAGCGGGAGTTTCGGGACCCCAGAAGAGCCCACAGTGCCTCGCTGGCCGGTCAAGGTCACCCACGGACACTGGGGGTAGGAAGGGACGTGGGTTTTTGTAGGTGGGGAAATGAGCCGGGATTTCTGGGGAGGAGTGCTTCAGTGCTCCGGTGGAATGGAGCTATCCGAGGCGTTGTATAATCTTCCAGGACAGTTTTCTCCTTTCCCTAAAGCATGCCCTGTGAAACAGGGGCGACTTCTAGCAGCTCTCCTCTGCTGCAAATTTCCCCCAAATCTGCAGGTGGCGGGAGCTGAGGTTTCAGAGACGGAGGGAAAGGTGCCCACACAGATCTGAGCTCCCAGGGTCGAGATGTTGTACCCCGGGCAAAAATCCTCAGCTCCTGCTCTCGGACTGTGAGAAATGCAGGGCTGGTTGTGGGGATTTTGGTCCTAAGAGAAATCCAGATCCATCCTCCCGCTGAGAGGGGAGCACCCCCAGAGCCGAGCCCCCAGTGGGGTCTCACCAAAGAGCCTCGCAGGTCCAGCCAGAAATAAAAGCTAATGAAGGCAGCACGTGAGCTCACAGCAGGATTTGCAGAGAAATGCTGGGAGAGCTCTAGGGTCCGACACAGCCTAGAGCAAAACCCAGACCCGTTCCCAGCCTCGCTCAGTTCCAGGAGCAGCTCAGCAGCAAAGCTGAAGTTTTGACAGGGCACTGAACCTGCTGCAAAGGAAACGGCAGTTTTGGTATCCACTTCATCCTCCCAGACTATTTTTCCCCTTTTTTTTCCCAGGACTTTTACTGCTCACAGGAGATGAGTCAAGACATTTCCTTCTCCCCTTTCATAAATATTGCATCTCCCAAATGCAATTACCAAGGGTGAAGCAACACAAGTGTTTACTAAATAAGATTATGTGATAATGTATTTTATGCCTGCGCTGTGACACCAGACAATCCCCCTATTAATAACAGCTCAATGAGATGTGGAAGTTCTTTAAAGGGTGCTTTGGGGGATTGGGGATTTTTTTTTTTTTACACAATTTTTTTTGCACCAAGGGAAAGGCAAGCACAGTACCATGGCATCAGTTTTAAGGGAAGAAGCACAATTCCAGGTGGCAATTAAAATAACAAGTGGAGCTGAAAGCAACCAGGAAGGTCCAGGTGTTCTGTAGATAACACACGGGCTGGTTAGGGGTGCTGCTAACGGTGCAAATCTCTCACAGACTTTCATAATGCAACAGGCCTAGAAAGTTTGTGCACGTTGCCGTGGTTCTGTGAATGAATTAGTGCCTGACTAGGAGTATTTGGGAACCCCGTAGGTTTATCAGAAGTGCTCTGTGCCAGAGCATGCATCTCAAACTGTTAATAACAGGCAAAGTCTCACCTCTCCCTGAGTCAAGAGGAAGGAAAGCAATAACAAAAACCACCCCTTGTTTCAACTTCCCTCAGCTGGAATAACTCAGTCAAAATATTCCAGTCAAAGGTCTCCTCTGGTGATCTCCAGCTCTCACCTTTATCTGCTTGTTTTTCCTTTTCTCCAGTGGCCATGTCCATCTGCTGGCTCCTCTTGACCCATCTATCCCTTGTGGTCTTCTGGCTCTCTTTTATGACTCTCCGTGTGTCCCTTTGCTTATGGTCAAAAGGAACTGGGGATGCCCAGCCCGAGACATTTAGATGTGACCCCTATTTAGGAAGTCCTTGGAAAGCTCTGTACTGCAAAGCCCATGATTTCTCAGTGGTGACAGCACCCCCAGGTTAACACAAAACCACCCCTTCCACGTCCACCCACCTGCACAGCACCCAGCAGCCCCGCGGTGCCTCTGCAGGACACCGGGGATACACAGCCAATCCTGTGTGCTGAGCTGCCCACGGGGCATCACGCTGAAAGTGTGAGCAGCCCCAGGCAGCCCGCTCAGGGATTTCCCTGTAGAGCTCTTCTGCTTCAGCCCTTGAACTGATACAGAGTCTCTCCCAGAGTCGCTTGGTGCTCTGGGTGGCAGGGCCATCATCCCCATGTTGATGCAGACAGGGTGATACATGAGTCCTCTGCCTTCTTTGATGCTTCCAGGGTAAATTCCTCCAGAGTCTGCAAAGTTTGGCTCTCTATTTCACATTAGCACTAGTTTGTAGCTGCCCTCTGGCCCCTGGGGTGGAAGGTCAATCCTTTATTTACTTAGTCCCTCACTTAGTTCATCTGCAGCCCTCTCAGTGCTTTGGATAATAGGCACAAAATGGGCTGCTAAGCTGCTCTCTGGCCATGAGCCTGCGCTCCTCAACTCCTGTGCCATGGAGAGGTGTGTTGCCTTCTCTGGGTGGTACCAGTGCCACACAGCAAAGCAGGCTGGGCTGGCAGCAGCTCTCTCCTGCACAGGGGCAAGGATCCAGCACAGGATGAAATGAGGGGCACACACGCTTCCAAGCACTGACATGCCTAGGCTGAAGATCATGAATGGCATGGGAAAATTATATCCCTGACATCACACCTGTCCTGGGAGTTCCTGCATGGTGCTGTCTCTAGAGCTGGTCTTTGCGGCCCTGCAGAAGAGCATCGTCCCTGGACACTGCAGTATCCTGGAGTGATATATGTTTTATATATATATATATATATATATATATATATATATGCCCTCTTGGAGTGACTCAGGTCCTGTCCTGAGCCCACCAGATGTGGCTGCACCTGCGAGAGCTTCATCAGGCAAAGCCAGAGCCCCGTGCTGAGCTGGACAAGGTGCCGGCTCAAGGCTCCATGCCCAGCACAAACAGGCAGATCCCTGCTGCCAGCACACTCTCTGCTGTTAGAGCATGCCCTTGCAGGACAAGAGAGCCTGACTGATCCCAAACGTGTCCTGGGCCCCCCACGATGGCTAATGGGTGGACTCAGAGACAGAAAATTCCCCAGAAGCAGAGAGGCACAGATCAGTAGGCCAGCTACAGCTCCCCAGCTGCAGCTGGCTGCAAACCCCAGCAGCTTTCAAAGCTTGTCTGCCTGCATGAGCCCACAGAGTAGCATTTTCCCAGCCCTGTCCCACCTGGGGATAGCCGTCACTGAGCATCTCCCTTCTTATTCAGGATGCTGCAGCTCACCGTGGTACAGCTGAGCCTGACCCCAGCTCCCTGTTTTCTGCAAGTAACATCAAACCAAAGCAAACAATAGTAGCAAACACACTGTACCAATAACTGAATTGTTAGCAAATCATTGCTATTGAATATTATTCATATTAAAAGGGTACATTAAAGTACTTCTCAAGCCCACCCACACCTGTGCTGGGTTCAGGCTCTGAAGAAGCAGGTGAGAGATCTTGATTCTCTCAGAGGAGACCGTGTAGCAGATGTCTGCACAGGAGCTGGAATGCAGCCTTGGGTCCCACCCTCTCCAACAGCGAGGGACCCGTGGTGCTCTTGCAGGCACTGCTGACTGCAAGGAGTGGAGGTGTTTTCTCTCAGCCAAAAGCAGAGACAAAAGGGGTTTCCTTGAGGACTCCAGGCATTGGGAGGGAAGCGTGCCCTTTGCCTGGGTGCGCCTGGCTGGGTGTTTATTCAGGTCCTGCAGAACAATGCTGCAGCCGGAAAAACAACCTGCCCCCTGCCCCAGGCCCAGCTGGAGGGGCTGTGTGTGTCCCCCCGAGCTCGTCCCCTGGGTGGGTCAGCACTGCCTTGGCTCACAGCCATGCTGATCATGTTTGTCACCACGGGGGCCTTTTTCTTTTTTTAAATCTTTTGGTTTCCGTGCTCCCCCAGTGCTTTGGATGACAGGAAGCAGAGCTTCTTGGAGAGAAGGTTGGGGATTTGGGGAGTTTCAGGCTGGGAGGGAGCACAAGCTCATCTGTCCTGACCTCCCACAGCATCCTCTGGCTGCAGGAGTGCTGGCTATAACCTGGGCTCCTGTGAGCCTGGCTGCTCTGAAGCAGGGAAATAGCCCCGTCCAACAACTGAGACCCTGCTCTTGGGACCCCAGCAAGCTGCAAAGGAGGGGCAGGAAGAATGACAGCAGCCACTGCTGTGGTCTGTGGTTCGGCCAATCCAGATTTCCAGAGGGCAGAGGCTTCCAGGTCACCTGCAACTCAGGGAGGATGGGGTTTCAAGGCAGCATTAAACTAAGCTCCAACATGCCCTGCACAGCCACCTTTGCTGGGCAGCTTGAAAAATCAGCCAAATGGGAGCAGAACCCCTGCTGAGGGTTACTGCTGAGCCATGCCCAGCATGTGGCAGGGCTAAACTCCCACGGCAGTGGCATTTCTTATCAGCTGGAGGATGCTGCAAGGCAGTGATCTGCCTCTGGACTGAGTGTTCCCGGTGTTCCCTGGGTGAGATGTGCTCCCGCTTCGATTGCATTACAGGATGTGACAAGCTGATCCCTGCCAGGAAATTAATGAGCCCCAAACACCTTGCTCATCCATCACCACTCCAATCAGCTACTTAGCACACTACCCACCCTGGCCACACAGCCAGCCCTGCTGGTCACTGAGATCCTGGAAGCTTCACTTTCCAAGGACCTAATGCTGCTCCCGGGCTGGCAAAGGGCCCAGGCCACCATCAGGCCAGCACATCCCAGCTCTCCTCACACCCCAGCAATAGCTGGGGTGCTGATACCTCCCTCCAGGCTGTTCTGTCTGACCAATGCCTCTTCTCCCTGCCCCTTGCCCATAGGCCATCATGGTCCTCAGTACCAAGTCCATGGGGAAGTGCCCTGACTACCAGAAAACACAAACCTCATATTTAGCAATGATTGGGACAGATTAACACAGAGCTGAAAATAAGAGCAGAAAACTTGGTGGGTCAGAGAAGTGTCTCTTCCCCAAATCAGATCAGCAAATTGGTGAAAAATTCAAAGGAAAATGAATTAAAGTCTTTTATCATATAACAGTGGGGAAAGCATTGTCCCAGGGCTTCGTTTCACCGAGCAAAGGCCCAAAGGGGCACTTGCAAAACACATACAAAAAAAGTGGCATGTTTTCAAAATCTATGTTAAAAGGAGCTGGAAAATCAAATGGATGAAGGCACTTCCAGCTCCTGAAAGTCTGTGATTCCCCAGGGTCTGGTCCCCGCACAATGCTGTACCAAAACTGGCATTTAATGTGCTCACAGCCTTGCAGAACTTTTTATGTGACACTGGTGCACCACGATGCATTTGCTCACAGTTGCAGCTTGCCAGGTGGATCCTTTGAAGCGGCTGCTGGGTTTTGGGGCAGTCACGCTGGATGCCTGATGCTTAGCAGCACGGCAGTGGTGAGGTGACAGCTCCCTGGGCTTGTGCCAGGTGAGCAGAAATCCTGCCTGGCACCTCAGCATCCTGCTCACGTGCCCTGCTACCTGCACAGCTGGTGCTGGAAGGTGGGAGAGATGAGGGTGTCCGGATGCCCAGAGAAGATGGCCTGGGGGAGAGGTCCCTGCTGAGGAGCTCCGGTGCCTGGATATGGCCCAGGGGAAGAGGATCAGGCTGGTAGCCACTTCTCTCCTGCAGACTAGGGGTGCAGGGCAGCTCTGAGAGCTCAAAACCTGCCCAGCAAGGACTGATGACAGCAGATGCAAGGAGCGAAGCAGTTTGCAGAGCAGGAGAGGCCAGGCAAAGATCTCCGGGTCTTCACAGGATGAGGGCATCCAAAATGTCTTTTTGTACCCCCCAGCACTTGCTGGGCACAGAGTCACAGCAGGAGGCAGAATATCGGGCCCTGAGGATGGGGGTGTCTGCAAATGCTTTCTAATGAGCTGCTTCTGACCCTGAAAAATGGAATTTCATTAAATTAGCTTTGAAGTAGCGTGTGAAATTCCCATGCTGTGTTTGTGTTTCACTTTGTCTCCATTGGATAATTATGAAAAATACAGCTTTCCAAGTGTGTCACTTGGTCTTCTTCAGCTTAAAAATTTCTTTTATACCGTGTTCTCCAGACAATGTTTTTTACTTCGTCTTAATTGTGGGGGAAAAAATATTTTGATTTCCTGATAATAAAACAAAACAGAGACAGAAACTTTCTAACCTGAAGCTTTTTCACCAACAAAATAAGGACCAAGTGAAATATTTTTTCCTGACCGTCTTTGCTGCCCTTGAAAAATTTCAAGAGGAAAATGTCACCAAAAGACAAAAATTCGGTAGTTTCCTCCCTAAACTGATGGAGCTCTCTCTAGAGGAAATGTGTCTGATAAGCTAAAGTGAACCCACCTCTCCTGCTTTATCTCAAGCAGTGTCAGATGGGTATTTCTAGCAGGATCTCTCCTGGACACTCAGAGCATCAAATTACTCTCCCATCCTGTCCTCCTCCACGGAGCTGTTTCAGAGCTCCCAGGCTGATCACCAGAGACACCGGGCAGCCGCTCTGCAGCGGGATGTGCTCCCTGGCTGGAGGGAAGGGCTCTCACCACTGCCAGACCCCGCTCTCCAAAGCGGCTGCTTTGCTGCCGAGGGCTGGGGATGTGCCAGGATTCGCCCCCAGTGCCACAAAAGTTTTCTG
This sequence comes from Regulus satrapa, assembly GCA_013396955.1. NCBI lineage: Eukaryota > Metazoa > Chordata > Aves > Passeriformes > Regulidae > Regulus > Regulus satrapa. Next base: position 121,340 of record VWZN01012737.1, on the reverse strand, counting down.
TTTTATCAGGGGGTTTCAGTCTTAGGAAAGCTTCTGAGGTGCCTCTGTTTCCCTAAGTGTTTCAGGCAGACATCTCACTGCAGTCTTTCCTAAAGCAAGTGTGAACCAGAAACATTTGCATTTCCTGCTGTTAGGGGCATCTCAATTCACCCTTAAATACAAAGGCAGCAGCCCCTGCTTCTCACCCCACGCAGGGCCAAAGAGGGAACTGAACACCTCGAAGCATCCAGGTCCCGAAACACGCCACGGCTCAGACAGGACAGGCTGGGCACAGGCTGGGGCACAGACAGCAGCAGTGAGCGCCAGGCCAGTCATGTCCTCATCCCAGCTGCGTTCGTTTTACACATCTTGGGGTTTGTTGTCAATATTCCCACCTGCCCAAGGAAATCCCCTTGGCTGCCACCACTGGTGGATCGACCCACACCTCAGTTCACTTTGCCCCTCAGGGCTTTGCATCCCGGTGCCATGGTGCAGATGCTCATTTTTGTAGTGGAGACAGGGCCAAAAGGAGTCCAGCCTGGAAACCCTGACCCAAAATCAGGCCAATTACCCATTAATTGATGCTGCTCGTTCCCCAGTGATTAATTGTCAAGAAAAACCATGTCACATTTTGCAAGCCCAGACTCCAGCGCAGCGACACCACGGGTCCTTTATCAGCCCCGGGGCCAGCCGTGGCACCAGCCTGTCTGAGCCAGCCAGGTACCTCCACATCCCAGGGCTTGTTTGTTTTGGTGTAAGCCTGAGTGTAATTGGGGCTAAAGCAAAATACCCACAGCAAAACAAATGCGGCGCCAATGATGGACACAGCCCTGCAGCCAGCACAAAGACAGATGAGAGGAGAGCCTGTCCTGAGAAGCCCAAGCGGAGATGCCCAGAGAGTTCAACACATGGCTGTCAACTGTTCAATTAATTTCAGAGGCCCCTGTGAGAGTGAAGACCCCAGCCTCCCTGGATGTGTCCAGGGCCAGGGGAGAACCCACTGCGCCCACCCTGCACTGGCCACGGGACTCTCTCATGGCTTTCCTTGCCTCGGTTTCCCACAGCATCATCCTGAACAATTCATGTACAAGACAGACGAAAGGATAAATCACGAGCAATGATTAACATGAGTTTTTCCACATGCTGGGAAGATCTATCGGCATGGCTCTATCAGGCTGAGGTGATTAATGAAGCGTGCAGCCCTGGACAGGAGCCCTCACATTCAATTACAGATGCCGGGGGGCTCCTGGACAGCAAGAAATCAGAGACAAGACTGAGTGAGGAGACCCCAAGCCCCTGCAAGACATTTTGAGTGGATCTTCCTCATATTAGCCTTCATCGGGTTTAGTGGTATTCAGACAAGTTAAGAAACCAAACACACACAAATCTGGCACACTCTGACATGCCAGTGCATTTGTGATTTACTGCAAAGCCATCAAAGCTGGCTCACAAGTCACGTCCAACACACCAGACTGCAGGTTTGTCAGACCAGCCCGCTGATGCTGTGGGAGTGGACCAGCTTGGTGGCAGAAGTTATTTTAGAAATAATTTTTTTTTCAAGTGCTCCATCTGATTTGATTAATAATTATTAGATACCTAACAATTCATTAACATTAATTAATTACAAGCTGAATGTTATTTTACTTCTTTGATAACTGCTAACTCCAAATGCTCTTTCACACCCTGTCCAGGGCTGCACTTGTTTCCAGGTGGGCTCCCCCTGTGCCCCATGAATACCTCCTGATTTATTTCCAACAACAGCAGCCTGACAGAGATGGTTCTGCATCTGCTGGAGGGTGCAAAGAGGGAGAGCTCTGTGGGTTTGTAGCCAAGATCACAGGTGTCTGATATGATGGGGTTTCAATCCAAGCCCTAAGCTGGCTCTGCATGCTATTTTTGCTGTTTCATCTCTCTGCTATTGTTATGCCAGACTCCTTCCTCTTGCATCATGGCCTTCAACAAAAAAATGCCTCTTTACTCAGATCTAGATTTAATAATCAATGCTACACAAAAATTCAGGAAAGCCACCACTGAGCTGTATCCATGTGGTGAGATAAATAAGAACTATGTGTTTTATAGCCTTGATAGCACCAGACCTGTGGCACTCATTGAAAAGAAGGGGAGAGATCGTGGTCACAGACTGCCTAGCAGGAAAAGCTTTCCCCTGCTCACTGGCATGGCCAACCCCACTTCCCTCTGCAGCCTGGCTGGGCCCTTTTTTCACTGCACAGCCCAGGGATCTTCCAGGGAGGACTTATATTAGCCCAAGCCATTAACACAGAAAGTTATTAGCAGGCTCTTGGGCAGAGTCTATTTTCATATTTGTTTGGCTAATTAAATGTAAATCAGTGCTCTGGATTACTTCTAAGGGTCCAGAGCCCCATTAGTCAGCCTGTACTCACGGGGCAGAAAGGGTGTCACCCCTGTGCAGAGGTGATTTGTGGTCACACGAGCCCTGCTGGGCCTGCTGAGTCACCCATGGGTGGCTCTGTCACCCATGGGTGACACAGGGGGGTTATTTGAGCTCCAAGGAACAGGTACCACTTCTTTCTACCCATGGGATATTTAAACCAGGGACATCTGGCCATGGCTCTCCATGACGGCAGGGCTTGAAAGATGTTCTATGAACATGCTGGCCATGATCAATATTTGGAGCCTGCTGGTCCTGGCTGCCCTCCCCAGGGCTTGGCAGAGCATATGGGTGTTTCCACCCAGCTAGTGTTGCAGCAGCTTTTAAGATGTCACTGATCTCCTCACAGGGACCGTCTGCCAGTCACGTAGGCTGAAGTGGCAGGGGAGTCCAAGGAGTTCTGCGGGGTCACACCACCAGCCTGTCCCCGTTCCCATGTTGGTACCCAATACATCACGTGGCAATGCTACAAAATCACCAAAAAAATGGGATTTCCTGCTCCAGACAGGACACTGAAGAGCTGCAGGTGGGAGTAGGATGGACAGAGATGGATGCCCTGGGAAGTGGTGTGGAGATGCTTCCCTGTGGCCAAGGCACTCACAGGAGGGACCTGGCTCTCCAGCGAGCACTGGCACCCCGCCCTTCTTCACCGTGTACTCTGTGTCTGCATCAGGGCTCTGTCCCAAACAGCAGCACGGCCGGATCTGGTTTCACTGCTTTGCTCAAAGCAAACAAACACAGACAGCGTCGCCTGCTGCGTCAGCCTGGGGGGCACCAGGGCAGGCAGGTGTCATCCTCCCGTGGACACGGCACGCAGCCCTGAGCTGCCTCGGCTGCTCCAGGCTGCTCCTGCCGTGTGCCCCACACTCAGCCTGGGCCCCAGCTCCTTCTTGCATCCCAGTGGTGGGAGAAGCCAGCCCATCTACCCCTATGGCCAGGGATCTCAGGGCTTCCACACCTCACATGAGGGTGAAGCCGTCCTGTATGCGATACAGGCATACAATAAATGCCTGGATAAATAAATAAATAATGCCAGAAATAAATGCCACGTGTGGGTTTGGCTGCCTGGAGATTCACAGGCATGGGTCTGCACCCAGAGAGAGCTCAAGGGAGGGGCAGAGAGGGACAGAGCCAAGCTGCAAAGCCAAGGTCAGGGAATGTGTAAGAGTCCAGGCTGGGGGAGAGTGCTGGGGAGAGCTGCCCTGCAGTGGCTGGGGGAGCCAGACCAGTCCCACTGCCTGGTGTCTGCTTTTCAGTGCCTGCAGCAAAATCCACCTGCCACTCAAAGCAACCCCACATCCGACTGCCCCGCAGCCCTGCTCTGGTTGCATGTCCCAGCTGGTTGCAGATGGATGGGCTGGGAGCAGGCCAGGAATAGACTGGGTTGCTGGGAGCCAGGGATACTTTGTCCCATTTTGGGGCGGCTCAAAGGCAAAGAAAACCTGGAGTACCTGTCTGTTTGTTCTAGACAGATCTGCTGCATCACACTCATCCTCTGAATTCCTTATTTATTTAGCATATGCCACCCAGCTCCCTGGAATCCAGCTCAGTGCTGGTGGCTGGCAGCATCAACCAAGCCAAGCACACACAGTGAGCTCTGCAGCGTAGGGAAAGCAGGGGATAGTGTGTCCAGGAGTTCAGGAGCTGTGCCACGCTGCCTGCGGCTCCACCAGTAGGGAAGGTGCAGGGGATTTACTCTCCATTGCCCCCAGGTACCTTGCAGCCCCTTGTTCCACAGCCAGGTTGATCCTCCTTGCCTCTGCCGATTCCCAGCCCAACCTGTCTCTGCTCCCTCCTGTTATAAGCCACTGGAATCCCACCTGTTTTCCCTGCCATTTGTAGGAGGAGCCCTGTCTGTATTAACCCCTGACCCTACTAAAATTCTTTTGACAACTGCATTTACCAGGGGCTTGGAGGTTGAGTTTTTTCTCCATGCCAGAGCTCAGCCATCCTGTCTCCAATCCAGGATGCCCCATGGTCCTTCCCAGCTAGGAGAGTCTGCAGTGTCTGCAGCTTGGCACAGGCATGCTGCTCCTGCCAAGCCAGCCTCTGATCCAGGACAGTCCCAGTATCCCTGAAAAGCCTGGTAAGAGGTGACGCTCGCCTTCCACTGGGAGATCTTTGGAGGAAGTCCACCACCCTCTCCAGTGGCCCCTGCGAAATTTCCATGGATCCCCTGTGATGTCTGGGTACTGACAGGGAAGGTTTCACCCTCACGCCTCCCAAGGCTTGAGTGACTTGTGCTTTCAGCTGCCCCAGGTCCAGGAGAACTTAATACTGCCAGAGACCTTGGGAGCAGGGACAGAAGAGGGTTTAAGGGTGGAGGACAAGGGCAGAGGGTTTAAGGGTGGAGGACAAAGGCAGAGGGTGCAAGGCAGAAGAGCTGTAAACCCTCACCAAGAGAGTCCATCCCAGCCTTGGTGGATTTCTCTTCAACCTCCTCCCCTCACTCACCCTTCCTTAATTATTCTTAATGGGTAAGCTCATAAGAGCTTCTATTAACTTTATTACCAGATCAATTAGTGCTTGCTTCCCCCCTCACCCTCCCCCCCTCATGTTAATAATACCATCAAATATGAAGACAACATCTGCACTGCTACCCAGCAACCTGGAGAAGGTGCTGGGGAACACAGCCTAGTCTGAGCTCCAGATGCTTTGCTGGGCACTTCCGAGATCGATGGATCCTCCCCAAGATGTGGTCCAGTGAGGGGGGGAGCTAGGGAGGAGGAAGATTAATTGGAGAAGACGTTGGCACCAAGCAGCTCCAAAATCTGCTGGCATGAGCTGAGCAGGAGAGGTTTGGCACCAGAAGGAAGCCCTCTCGCCTGCAGCCCTGTGAGCTGGCGGGGCTGGCACAGACAGCAGAGGATACAGGTGTTTGTTGGTGGATCTGGTGGAAGGAGCCGTGGCATCAATCAGAGCACCACAGGATGGCAGGAATGGGGCCACTGGGACAGGAGACAGGGAATGGCTGCAGCTCCTTTTTCTGAACAGAGGGAAGAGGGCACCTTCCTAGCACAGAGAGGGGAGCAGCACCAGCACCCCTGTTCTGCTTTAAGGGAACATGAGGGAGGATAGGGACACTCCTGGGGCACACAGCCTCCATCCCCACATCCCGTTTAGAGAGGGAGTGGCACAGAAAATGGGTGCTGGCACTGAGCTCATTGCCCAGCAATCCTTCCCCAAACTCTCTCTCTTTTGGGGACCTACTCCAAGCACCCCAGAGTCAAGTGCCCCTCTCAGCCCCTGGCACAGCCTGTGCACAAACATGAGTTCAGGATGCAGAGATGCAGGAGCTGGCTGCAAGCTGCAGCCATGCTGGGTGTCCTGGCTCTCAGCAGGGCCATTGCAACCCAACTGACAGGCCCTGAAGGGAATGCACAGGAAAACTGTGGGAGAGAAAGGATTTTGAAATATTTAACCTTGCATGGAAAGAAACTCCTCTTGCAAAAACACCAGCTCCCACTATAGAGCATTTCTCAGACCTCTCAGCTGCCCACGCAGTTTGTTCCAGCCTGAAAGGACCCACTTGAACATGTCAGAAAGGACACAGCATTCCCAGCATCCCGAGTCACGTGTCCTGCTTGTGTCATGCTGACAGCTTGCAGCTTTGGCACTTGGAAAATACTGTAGGACCACTGCAAAAGTCCAGCCTGCTGGACATGGGACAGCACGGCTCTGAGCCAAAGGGCTGCCAGCCCAGGGGCTCAGCGAGGCCTCTCGTGCCTTTGCCAGCTGGGTTAACCAGCAGAGCTGCAAGGACAACTTGTGCCTGAGCCTTTTCAGTAAACAAGCACTCAGACAGGGCCTGCAGGGTCATCACCCACAAGGTGTAGGTCTCTGTAGAGGCAGCTTCTAGTCCCATCCATTTGAGCTATGCTCAGCATTCAGCATCAATACAAACTTGTTCACCTGCCCAGGTCCCCTCCCAAACCCTGGAGGATGCCTGGAGGATGCCCTGGAGGGGCACTGTGTTTGATCTGGTGAAAAACACTCACCAACAGCTTTTGGTGGCTGTCAGCAATTGATTTCTGCATGGAGACATTGCTGCTTGATTGCATGACCCAAGAAGACATCCCCAGCCAGAGAGGAGTCAGCAGGGAATTGCATCCTGCTCCCCTCATGGAAGGAGGTCCCATTGCCTCCTAATGTCATGGGGAGACAGCCAGCAACTGAGCCCATATTTGTGGCCAGCAATCCCCACAGGGGCACAGGTGGTCTCACAGACACATTACAGGGCTCTCTGCCAGCTGAGCACCCCAAGGTCCTTCTTCTGCCATCTTTCCAATTGCTCCAAGTTTAGCTCTCTCCTGAAACAACCCATCCCTATGTCTCTGTTCTTGCCTGCAAGTCTCCCTTCCATGGAGCTGATCCAAGGCTCTTTAGACTCCCAGTGCTGACCTGCCCCATCCATCCCTGGTCCAAGGCTGGGCCAGATAAGGTCTTTACCCAGCACCCAGCCAGCACAGGGGTCCCAAGGCCCTACGGATACAACTCCCCTCTGCTGCCAGCAGGGTTGTTACTCCCAAGCCTCAGCCCAAGCAAGGAGCTGCCCAGCTCCCACCACTGCTGATCTGCTTCCACCCCATCCCTAAGGAAGACCTCTAAAGAGAGCCCCTGGCCTTCATCCGCCACGGGCTCTGCAGCCTCAGCTCCAAAGAGCTGCAGTTTGCAGCTGATCCAGAGTGGAGCAGGGGTTCTGTGAGCCTCCAGGGACACAAGGGGACTCTGAGCAACTGGGGGGTGTCCTGGGCAGAGCACCACAAGCCTGGGATCAATCACAGCCAGAGGGCTGGTGGGGAAGAGTAACACCACCACCATAGTCTGGAAAGAGAAGGAAACCTGGCCTGAGTTTACTCAGTATCCAGCAGAAAACGTAGTTGGAAAACTGATGCTAAAGCCTTCTAACTTTGTGTCCAAGGACTTCCCCTTTGCACGTAGAGGTGGTGGGTGCACGAGGGAGAGAATGATGCTCTGCTTGAATGGGGCTATTGCTGCCAGGGATGGAGGAGGAGAGAGCAAAGCACCCCTACCCCCAGCCCTTCCAAAATAAACAGGTCTGGGAAATAATAGTCAATGTGAAAGGAATTAAAAAGGCTTCAGCGTGTGTGCGTGTGTGCGTGTGTGCGAGTCCTGCCAGGTTAATACTGCTGCCTATTCGCCTGACAGCTCCAAGATTGATTACCTGCCTCAGCGCTCTTTATAACTTGATCAGTCGAATTAATCTCTGGCTGTGGGCCCATCTGATGCCAGGCATCACAAATTTAATTTGGAGGTGTACGGGATCTTTTATTCCTCCCTCCCTCCTTCCCCCGCCCCAATCCCTGTCCATGTCCCTTTCTTCTCAGCTCATCAGCACGCACGATGTTCCTGCTGATGTAAGGATGACCTGGGCTGTCAAAGCTTCCTCAGGGCTGCAGGGAATAACGTCAGCAAATAAACCCATGCTACCCACAGAAAAAA
>VWZN01012737.1:83603-113458 GCA_013396955.1 Regulus satrapa | reverse complement strand
AAAAAAAAAAAAAAGAAAAGAAAAAAAAAAACCAAACAAAAAAACCCAAACCAAAACAACAAAACAAAAACCCCAAACCCCAAAACAAACTAAAAAACCCAAACTCAACCACAAAACCAGAGGCCAAAGCAGACACTAAGTAAGACATATTAATGTACTAAAGACTTAATGAAGTTGTGGGGGGGGAGTGGAGGGGAAAGTGCTTACTTTATTAGTTTATGGCCGATTAATGGGAACGGTCATTACAATGATGGAGATGGATTACCCCCATCAAACACAACCACCAGCCCCTTTCGGAAGGTACAGGGGTGCTGGTGTTAGTGCCTTGCTGCTCAGCCAGGGTTTGGGATGTGGGGTGCTGCGCAGGCAGAGGAGATGGGCTCAGGGAGGGCAGGGGGCTGCAGCGGTGCCAGGGAGGTTTTGGAAGATGAGCTGGAGGGTGGATGAACGAGGGGTTCAGGAGGGACTGAGGGGTCAGTGCTTTGGAGGAGAAATCCTGCAGAAGAAAGGCCAAGTGAAGAAGCCAAGGAGCCCCCATGCCAATAAGCAGCCTGGGGGTGATTTCAGGACTCCAAAGCTTGGATCACCTTCTAGGCTGAGAGGAGTACAGCATCCCAGATGCATTAATACCCAGCTCCCGGCCAAAGGGGGCACAGGATGGACAGACAGACTGGCCAGAGGCATGGGAGATCAGCTCCTTGGGTGGTAAGCAGTTTTCACCCCTTGCCCTTCCAGCTCTCTGCGCTGAGACCCTCAAGTGTGTCTGCAGGGCCGGGATGTGAGAGCCAGTTTGGTTCACCCAGAACCTGGTCAAATACCTGCTCACAGCCAGGTGCCCTATGGCGATGACCCAGAAGTCCCCAGATACCTCATGATAATCAGAATTACCAAATATTTTTCTGGCCACTAATTGGTAGTTACTCTTTAGCTCCCCAGGGCAGGGCAGTAACTCTCATCCCTGTGAGCCATGGCTCAAGGACTGTCTCCTCCCACTGAGGATTAAATGCTCCAGGAAAACACACTTGCATTCCCTCAACAGCCTTTGATTCCTCCATGTTTTCAGCCCCTTTCATTCACACCGCACCAAAATTTAAACCAACCATGGTGGATAATTTACATTTTTTGCCTTTAATGGCCAGAATATTCACATTGATAACAGGAGTTGGGAATTTAAAGGGAACGTCTTAGGTATTTGTGCAAACTTCACTGTTTGCCCAGAAAGCCAAGGTGTTGAGCTTCACATATGGAGGAAAGAAACAGCAGGAAATGCATGTCTTATCTTCTTCTAGGGTGCCAGGGTCCCCGAGCACAGCCATGACATGCTCTGGCAGCCCCCTGACCTGTCTACCCAGGCACCACTGGCAGAGGCAGAAATGCATCTGCCAGACCCGTGGAGGAAGCGAACGTGCACCCAAGGGAGATAGCCTCCCTGTGCAGCCTCAGCAGAGGCCGTTCCAGGTGGGGCTGTACCTGAGCTCTGACCAGCCTGGAGGGATGGCCATTCCTTCCCACACTCACCACACCTCTGCTCCACAAGTTTCCATCACTTCAGATCCTCTCCCAGCCCAGCAGCTCCCTGTCTGCATGCATTAACCTGTGCTTGAGCCAGTTTGCCATACGCTTCCCAAAGCCTGCGATGGCTGGATCCCCAGAGCTTGCTGCAGCAAGGCTGCCTTGCGATTTGTTGTGAAGGGACTGAGATCCCCCAGCAGCTCCCTTGCCATCCCCACCCACAGCCAGGCCCAGCAGCAAGGAAGGAGCTCACGCCCGCATCGAGCAGCGCTGCCGCTCTCCAGCGTCCACATGGACTCGCAGCCTTTCATGATTCCCAAGTGATGAATAACCACCCTAATGAATGGAGGGAAATTGGATTAGTGCTGAACACCCATGTGCTTGAACTGCGCCTGATTAAACCCCCATCTGTGCAGGGAAAGGCCAAGTCTTCCCACTTCTCAAAAGGCAGGGAGCTGGCAGCACTTGTGCATGGTCTCATCTGCAGCCTGTTTGGACATTACAGGTGCTCAGGAGCGTTTTCCTCCTCTACCACTGGCAAACAACCCCCTGAAGGCTGAGCTGGAAAGTTTGGGACTGGTTTTCTTCAGTGTGCTGACCTGTTCCCAGTGGATGCTTTTGCAGCTGGAAGAGGGAAGAGTTACAAGACTTCTGAGCAGTCTCTGGGCTTGCTACCAGGTCCTTTCCTCAGCTGGGAAAGTCAGTCTCATCCTCCTTGCCTCAGTTTCCCCTCCAGAACTGTATCTGTATTCCAGCCTGTACACACAACGCCTTCCTACATGCAAATTATGTGTTTTCTTTACAGCAGAGTGTCTTCCACTAGGAATTTGGCCCAAATGGCAGAAGCCACCTCTGTCTTTTATGATGGCTTTGCAAAGACCCCTTAGAAAGAATCTGGGGCACTAATGGGGCTGACAGTTTCTAAGACATGGGTGCCAGGACTCAGAGTCAGCAATCTGCCAGGACCAAAGCTGCAGCCAGAAAATTCAAGGCTAGAAGAGATGCCAGGATCCTCTGTAGTTGTCTCAGGACAAACCATATCAACCTTCCTAAAAACACTGACAGCCCTAACTTGGGTTTGCATCCAGAATCCTTATGACAAAACACATGGCAAAGAATCCTAGTTTGGTCTGCAGATCCCAAGCTAAGCCAAACCACCTCTAATCTTAGTGGAAAGGCTTATTTCAGCACCTCTCACTGCTAAAATAAGTAAGAGCAGCTCTTGTCTTTGAATCCCCATGGAGCTTGGGCACTGATGCTGCTTTAATTGCAGGGCCCCTTTGCTACCAGGCCCTAGTCAGGCAGGTGAGTGGCTGACATTTGTTAGCTGTGCAATGTCACTGCTGTCCCAGCATGGCTGGGAGGTGGCTGTGGGGCCACTTGACCCCAAGAGTGCCAGGACAGGCACAAGCACCCACAGAAGGAGGCTGCAGGGACCAGGGGGATGTTTAGCATTGCCAAGACAGCATTATGGTCCAGCAGAGCATCACCAGGGGGGTCAAAAAATCTCCAGCCCCTCTCCCCACTTAATATTCCCCTCAAGGAAACTTTCAGGTGTGGGGCAAGGTTGACACCAGTGATCTGTCAGAGGCTCCACAACAGCTGGGGTCCTGCCCTAGATGTCAGGCACATCCTGGCAGCTTATCCTGGGGCTGGAATGGCACACCAGCTCTGCTTCAGCACACGTGTATTGCACCCACATGGGAAACAACTTCAGCTCCTAAATCCAACACACACCTTGTGCCCACCCCAAGGACTGAGCCATGAAAATCCCTGCTCAGCCTGCAAACACCTCAAATGAATTTTGCCCTCCAGCTTTGCCAGCAAGGGTGATGGGGAGCCCTCACTAATGCACCCAGCAAAGGAAGGCTGTGGGTGCCAGCAGCTCTTCAACCATAATGAAAGTCTCAGGTATCCCAGCCCGGCCAAATCACCTCCTACAGACGCAGAGCAGCACTGGAGTAGCAATAAAAGTGTCAGGGATGTCTCCTCGTGCATCACCAGACTGCAGCACTTCGGGAGCGGCCTGCACAGAGGTTAATTATTGCTTCCCTCTCTTCCCCTCTCGCTCCCAGTTTAAGATGGATCTGACTGTCAGGAGGGGTGACAGATGAAGACAAAGCACAGGTACGGCTCCCATGAACTCTGCGCCTGCCTGTATCATCCTAGAGCAGCTGGGAGCACGTGGAGTGGAGCTGCGGGGAGGGAGAGGAGGGGGCGAGGAGGAGGGAGAGTCAAGAAAGCAGCAACCATACCAGCACTGGAATGGATCTGCTGTGGGGGGACATGGGGTTGCTGGACTGGGAGAAGAAAAATTACAGCCCCTTCCACCCCACTCTTGTGGAAGGGATTTTTTTTTCCTCCTCGCCTCTTCATACAGCTTCAAAACTTCGCTCGAGATTGGCAGAGACCTGTTCCCAAATATCAAGGAAAGCACAGAGCCTATGGTCAACTGCCTTCTGCTCCACAGAGCTCCCATCACTGCAAGCACAAACATGTATTTGAGCATATCCCTTTTGAGAGTTAATTTAAGAAAACCTGAGATCAGGGTCCCAGCTCTGCCACAGTTATGAGTCTCTGAAGTCCTGTTCCCTAAAGCCTCTGGCTGCAACAGCACTCAAGGCTTTTGGGTGGAAGAGGCTTTGCAGATGCTGCTATGAGCAGTCCCCAGCAGACAGGTATCTCTGAGCATCCCTTCTCCATGTGCAACAAGAGGAGACTTATCCTTCACTTTCCTTCCTGGTCAGTGACTTTACTGCTAGCACAGTCATTGCCATTAAAGCCTTGTTTTGGCCTCTGGAGGTTAAAGAGATGACCATGACCTTTCCGTTTCCCAGGACACGTTCCCTCTTCCTCTCTACAGAGCAGCTGGCCTGTTTTGATCACCTCTGTCTTCCCAGTGACCAGACATGCTGCCCAGGGGGTACCCAGCCCTGCTGCCCCCAGCAGGGACAGAGCACAGCTGCTTTCAAAGAAGCTTCTTTCCAGCCAGCTGGGGAAAATCAGTTCCTATGCAGCAGACAGGAGACTATTGGTCTTTCCCAGGAAAAGCCAGCTGCTTTGCTTCCCAGTCAGTTGGGGTTTGGTTTTGCTTGCTTGTTTTTGTTTGTTTGTTTGTTTTGTCGTTTGTTTTGTTGTTGTTTTGTAGTTAAAGGATGTTGTGACAGTGTAGCACACACCCCACTGTTGCTGTTTTTCTACACTGGCCCCCACATAGAAATTCCCCAGCCCCTGGGAGCCTTCCTCTTCCACTCCAAGAGGGTTTGAAGGTATTCATCAGGAGTCATGCCCCATCCCCTGCTGCCCCCTGCAATCTGGTTCAGCTCTCACCTGTGTCCAGGGGCTGCCAAAGCATCTTCAGGAAGGCTGCAGGCTGGAAACCACAAGCCTGGGAGATGCAGTGGTTCCTCAGGGCAGAGCAGCACCCACGTCTCCATCTCCTGCCTTTCACTTGCTCAAGGGCACAGACACTGCAGCCAGTTCAGAGGGATGGAGCCACCCCAGGCACCCAGGATGAGAAATTGCCCTGTTCTCATTCCCAAAAAGGTTTGGATTTTATCCCATGCTAGGAGCTGAGGGATGAGAAATGCCAGCACTGGCAGTTTCCATCCCTATGGAAAGGCCTTCAAGGCTGACCCTAATGGGAAGGTCTGCCTTGACCCATTCCCAAACAGTGCCTTTCCTTTCCAGGCTTTCCAGCCATTTCAGCCTGGCTTGATACCACTTAGCTGCAGATGTTGAAGGAAACATCATTTCAAATTAAACCAAAGGGGAGCACTTCAGCTGGACAGCTTTGAAGTAGGAGGCTTTGATAAAAGAATGTACTTCCTGTTCCTCTTGCTCTTTCTTTCTTTCTTCCCCCTCTCCTCTCCAAATGGTGAGTTTTGGCACAGCTGCTCCCACAAAGCCAAGGGAAAGGCTGTAATTCCCCCTCTAGGGGCATCTTCCATCGCTCAGCCAAGCAGCCTCTCCTCCAGGACAACGAGCTCAGTACCAGCAGCTGAACCCAAGTTCAGCCTCTCCTTATCACCCAGCAGATTTAAAGCAAAACCACCCAGAGGTCCTGTCTCCCTCCATGTGCACCCTGAACATGGTTCAGCAATTCCCTGCTGCTGGGATGGTCCAGAGCCCAGAAGATATTTCCAAGGAATTAGTTCCTGGAGAAAAGGTGCAGCACAAGTATCCCAACCCACTTCCAGCCTGTCCCATGGCTTAAACACTGAGCTGGTCACATTGAAACCAGGGCAGGATGCCCTCTTCAGAGCCAGAAGTGTTCTGCCATGGGAATAAATGAGAAGATCCTTTAAAGCTGACATATATTTGTGTCTTCCAGGCAGCTCCCGTGGCCCCGGAAGGCTCCCATCTCTGCAGGCACTTTCCCGAGCGCTTTTGACTCAGCCCTGAGTGGGCTGGGCCATCAGAGCACCAACCAAGCCCCCCAGTGCTGACCTTGGATGAAGGCTCATCTCCCGTGTGCTCCTCAGCAACCCTCCTGGAGGGCAGCAGGAGCACCCAGGATGCAGGCAGCACGTGTGCCTGCCGGGGGGGTTGTACAGGGAAGGCTGAAGGGCTCAGAGCACATCCCTCCCTGTGCGACAGCTAAACGAGCCGAGACAATTAAATGTGCCATTTGATGGCTGCCTGGCAGAGCCAGAGCCTCTCTCTCTTTTAATAAAAGGACTCTCCCAGAATCGCTCAGGCTGCAGTGAGGGCTGCAGCTTGTGAAGTGTGAGAGCTCTTCACATTTAATTAAACAGCCCGTCCAAGCCGGCCTCGTGTCGGCAGAGCTCCCACACTGCCAGAGATGCCCTGGCACCTTGCTCCCACTGCAGCCCTCACTGGGTGAAACTCCCCCGCCTCCTTCCATCTTCCCCCCCAGCATGGACAGAGCTGTGTCCCAGCTTGCCTGGACCACATGAGCCACCCCAAACCGGGCAGCTGTGTCCCCAGATATCAGTGCCCAGAGGATAGCTAACCCTTGCAGAGCCAATAACCCCCTTGACGTGAGCCAGGCTCTCTTGGGACTGAGACCCAGCTCACTGTGTGCGTGCTACTGAAACGAGCAGCTGCTGGCGTACCCCGGGCGTGAGACAGCCAGGGACAGGGAATCCGTCAGTGGATCCGGCCTCATGGCTGATCCCCGTCCAGCCCCCTCCACATGTCTGACCTGCAGCCACACAGGCCACCCCACAGCGGGGACAGCACGGCCACGGCCTCCCTTGAGCCCGGTGCTCTTAGCCAGCTTCCGCCTGTCGCCAGCTCTGGTCCTCATCAGAGGAGGAAGGGAAATGCCCTGCTCTTGCCCAGGGCAGATAAGAGAGATGGATAAGGGTGGGGGCAGAGGGGAGGCCAACATTTGGGTAGCTTGGCTGACTTTTCAGAGAGCACTTGTTTTGCTGAGCCCTGTGGCTTTAACCCTTCCTTCCCCAAGGCCAAAGCAAGCTGGCAGTGAGAGAGAGCTGGAGCTTTAGACAACTCCTGACAGTACCATCCTGATGGGCTCAGTGATTTTGGATCTTCTCCATTATTAAAGTGAGCCCTGTTGAGCTGGGCAGTTGAATCACTCATTTCTGGCTCCTCCATCCTTGGGCAGGGAAGGCAGCATCCTCTCCCCCAAAATGCTTGCAGAGGAATTGCTACTCCCATCCTGCAGCACAGCAGCCCGGTGGCTGATGGTTTGTTATCTACAGGCACGAGGGGCTTCAATCCACTGTCTGCACCTATACTTGCAGGACACGCCAGACCAGGATTCCCTGGACCTTCTTAGTCCCCCCGGCACCAGCTAAGATGCAAATACAACATTTTTCTGGTTTATTCTTCCCACCTGAACTCTTCTGTGAGGGAAGGACTGACTCCAGCAGGTGTCCTGGAGAGGTGATGAGCAGTCACCCCAACCCTTCACCACATATATCCACATGTGGCCGCAGAGTGGAAAAGGTGGATGGGGGCAATGGGATGTGCAAGTTGCGGCTTCTGCCTCTCCTCACAGCCGTAGCTGGGAGAGGGAGGTTATTAAAGTGGAGGGCTCAGGCTGTGCTTTGAATGCAGACATCCAGCCAGGTGAGTATTTGGGGTTTTTACAAGCAGCCCACAGTTGCTGTCCCCTGCTCCCCTCCCACCTTCTCAAACCGGCAGGGCACAGGCAGCTGGGGAAAGCTGCTGCTGGGTACGAGCCCTTCCCAACCCGCCAGGGCTCGGGGGCTGCTCTGCAGGGACCCCATCACTCACACTTTCAGGCCTGCCAAGCCAAAGGCACAGTAATTGCAAGGCAGATACCCCCCCACTTCCGAAGCAGTGTGCTCTGGCAGGGACCAGGCACGGGGGCTCCCGTTTCCGCCTGCCTCCAGCTGTTACGGAGCAGAGCAGTGACAGAGAGCAGCCGCGGGGCAGAAAGGGCTGCGAGGAGAGACAGCAACCAGCGCTCCGATAAGGCAGGTCCCTGCTGAGCTGCTCCTTGCTTTGGAGATAACGCACTCCAGGCACTCCCTGAAGGATACCTGTGCTCTCTGCAGGTTGTGCCCTCACATGGATTATTGCCTGCTCCAGCTCATCCCCCCTCTCTCCGTGGAGTCGGGCCCCAGTCCCAAATCCCATGGGCATGAAGAGGGGAAAGCCCAGAACACAGGAAGCAAACCCAGGGCATCAGATGAGCACACAAGTGGAGAAACAACCAGGACCATCCCCACACACCACCAAGGATAGGTCTTTCCCCCACCTGAACACAGGTGAAGATCAAAAAGTCACCTGAAATGCAAGGAGAGTGTGGGGGCCCTCCAGCCCTCCCTGGGCTGGTGCTACTCCTGATAAGTCTGCACAGGGATCATCACCTCAAGGGGACAGGCAAGATACTATGTCCCTTCACTGGATCCAGATTCAACACCCCATTCACAGCCTCAATAATGGTCATGGATAGAGTCACATCAGCAGCTCTTGGGCTTTTCAAGGCAGAGGAAGTGGAGCTTTCAACAGACACAGCTGAGGGGAAAAAAAAGCAGTCTCAAGTTAAAACCTTTCACTGGCTCCAGCAGGCACCAGTGCTGGCAGAACCAGAGTGTGCTACCCTGCATCAATCCCAGCATAAAACCTCTGCTGTCAACACCAGCTAAAGAGTCCACAAAAGCTGCCCCACACACAGCCCTGCCAGCACTTCAGCCAAGGTGAAGGACAGAGGCTGCTTGCATGGCTTTATCTGGCTGGAAAGCCCTCCTTTAGATAGGAAGCTGCTTGCTGTGCTGGAAGGAGCTGCAGGTGCCTAGAGCTGGTTCAGCCCTAGACTGTCATTTGGCTGGACTGGGACAAAGCTCCCATCTCCCACAGCCTTGGTAGAGAAGGGGTTATCTGTTGGCTAGTATTACACAAGTAAAGCTTACATCAGGGGAACTGCTTCTCCTTGAGGCCACTTCTCAAACCAGAGCACAGGCCAGACATGCAAAGCCCATTTTCATGGGGTATGGGCAGTCCCTGCACCACTTCTCACCTCTCTTCTACATGCTGTGCTGTTCTCTGCAGGAGTGGGTACTGGGTTTTGGCAGGATTGTTCCCAAAGAGAAAGGGTGCAGTGAGGATGCAAGACCAAGGAGAGGAGGCAAAAAAGCCACAGGGGGGAAGTGTCAGCGTTCAGGTGTATCCAGGCATCCAAGGTAGGCCTACAGCAAGGACAGGGAGAAAACAGCATCTGGATCCTGCTAGGGGATGAATACAGGATGGTGCAACATCCTTCAGCCCTCACCTTTACACAGAGGCGCCTCCAGACATAGCTGGACCTGTCCACCTCAGATGAGCCACCTCCCTTAGAAGCTCTTGCTTTTCACCGGCCTTGAACAAATCCATGCCTGGAGGGGTGCAGCCCAGTGGGCAGCACACGTACTTGCTGCAGCACCAGGCACCAGCTGTTCCCCCTGCCTCGCACCACCTCACCTTGCACTGCTTCTCTGTCTCCAGGAGGCTCAGCTTTCCCCTCTGCCTCCTTTTGAAGGCAGCCCAGGGGGTGGTAAGGGTGCAGAAGAAAAGAGCTGCCCAGGTGGAGCTGACTTAGGAAGGAATGTGGGTGAGAACATTGTGGAAAGAGGAATTGAAACCAAGGCTTTAATCTGACCTTGCAAGCAAGCTGTGATGCCAGGGCAGACCTCTCCCCTGGATGGCTGGGCAGCCACACAGGGTCGAGCAATTCACCTTACCCCGTCCTTGCAATAATCCCCATTTCCCCCTGGTCTGGCTCGCATCTCCATGCACCGCCCAGGATTCCTGCAGTGCCAGATGGAGGGACATGCAGCAAAGCAAACCCAGCTCTGCATGTCCCTGCAGCCAGCTCGCCCAACCTCCCCCCACAGCTAGCACCCCGCCACTTGCTGTGACTGATACAGGGAACCTGGTGCTTTTATTAAACTCTTTGCTTCCTGTTTTAAGCTTAATAATAAATTGCATGTCACATTACGGCTGTGTTTATTAAAACCCATTGGCGTGGGCTCTGCTCTGCAACAGCATTTGAATTATTGAAAGCAACCCCCCATGGAGACCTATTTGCTGCAAACGCAGGAGGATTTATTTCCATTTTGTTTATCAGGCAGTATAAGTGCTGCGTGGAGGCAGGGAAGCTGGCTTGCCATTTTATTTTCTCTCCGAGCCACTATAGCAGGGTGAAGAGGTGCCATGCACAAGACAGGGGGAAAATGCCACCCACAACAGGGGTGGGGACAGGTTGGGGACAGAAGTCCTGGGGGTAGCTGGTTGCTCTGCCCTGAAGGTCTGTCTGGCTCTGGATGAGTTCTCCACACGTAGCTGCTTTGTGCCTCGGTTTACCTGTTCACAGGGTGAGGTTACCGTGCTGCTTCCATCCAGGCATGACCAGTGATCAGCTCAGGCTCAATGAGCCTCTGCCAGAAGCCATCGATCTCCCATGGGAGATGCCATGAGAAGGGTGTTTACCCTTTTGCAGCCCTAGTTCAACGCAGACACCCAAGGATTGCAGCTGAACTTCTCCAGGCTCTGCCTGAGCCCAGCTCTGCCTGCAGCAGCCATCCAAGGCCAGCGCCAAGAGGATGCTCTGGCTCTCATCCCGAGAGAGCCGCTCCCAGCAAGGCAGAGGCTCTGCCAGGGGCAGGCAAAGGGCACGACGGAGCAGGCACGGGTGGATTCGAGGGCCAGGGTGCTGCGGGGGTGCCCGAGGCCCCGGTGGCTCGGCGGGCTGCCCAGCGCGGTGGCAGGGCCCGGTGGCTTTGCCAGGAGATGGCACTGTTCGATGGCGAATCGCCGCCGCGGCCAGCCCGCTCCGGCACGGAGCCACCGCAGGCACGGCCAGCAGGACGAGGGAAAAGGATTCTGTCCCTCTCCTCTGCTTCTGCGAGACCCTCCCCGAGCGCTGTGTCCAGCTCTGGGGCTCCCGGCATAAGAAGAATGCGGAGCTGTTGGAGCGGGTCCTGAGGAGGGCCATGAAGATGCTCAGAGGACTGGAGACAGGCTGAGAGGGTTGGGTGTGAAGAAGAGGAGGCAGAACAAGAGAAGGCTCCAAGAGCACCTTAAAGCAACTTCCAGAACCTAAAGAGTCTATAAGAGAGCTAGAGAAGGACTTTTGACAGGGGCATGCAGTGACAAAAAANAAAAAAAAAAAAACAAAGGCAAATAGCTTTAAACTGAAAGAGAATAAGTTTAGACCAGATATAAGAAAGAAATTCTGTTTTGTGAGGGTGGTGAGGAAGCAACAGAGGTAGCCCAAAGAAGTTGCGAACTCCCCAGCCCTGAAGTGTTCAAGACCAGGCTGGGTAGGGCCCTGACCAACCAGGTCTAGAGGAAGGTGTCCCTGCCCATGGCAGAGGCATTGGAACTAAATGACCTGTAAGGTCCCTCCCAATCCAAATTATTCTATGATTCCATCTGCCTTCTCCCCAGAAAGGGTCAGGTCCAGGCCCTCCCAGGAGCTGGAAGGAAAGGGAGAGCATGTTCTTATTACAGGAGTATATTTAC
Source organism: Regulus satrapa (assembly GCA_013396955.1). Taxonomy (NCBI): domain Eukaryota; kingdom Metazoa; phylum Chordata; class Aves; order Passeriformes; family Regulidae; genus Regulus; species Regulus satrapa. The sequence goes on along the minus strand of VWZN01012737.1, from coordinate 101,986 downwards.
TTGCCAGACTTGGTGCGTTTTCCCTGCAGACCACAGAACCTTGTGGTTGGCAGCTGGTCAGAGGATGCATCCCCAGGGTCTCTCAGGTTCCGGCAGGACAAGCCACCCTCTCTTTGTACCCAGGCTCGCAGTGACCTCTGGTGCCCTGGGAGGTACCCGCACCCTGCTCATCCCAAGTGGCCAGGAGGTGTCGGTGCTGTGCCTGGGCCAGTGGCCACGTCATCGCTTCCCAGCCCATCTCTACCCATCCCTGACATCAGCCTGGCCTCTGGGCTCACCTGGCCGGGTGCTCTGAGTGCAGCTGGCTGGGTTGGCAGGAGCTGCTCAACCCTCTCTGCCCCCAGAGGCGGCTGCACCAAAGATGGGCCAGTAAAGGAATTGGTGCTGCCAGCTCTAGGGGCACACCCGCTGAACCCACAGGGACACAGGCTTGGGCAGGAGCCTGGAGCTAAGAACAGGATCTGCAGAGCCCCAGGTGCCTCCCTCCTTGAGGCAGGGGCTGCAGGAAACATCTGAGCAGCCAGCAGCAGAGGTGACCAAATGTCTTTAGAGCCAACAAATAACCTCAATTAAGCTTTGTGGCAGTGAGCGATTCCAGCCGTGCAGCAATATTGGCTTCTTTAATTTTTAAGTGACTGGAAATGGCAAGACTAGGAGCTGGGATGAGGAGACACCAGCCCTCTCCGTTCCCCCCTGGAGCCACTCTGCTGCTCTTCACCTTGTGGGGAGCAGAGCTCAATGACTGGCTGAGCTCCAGCCTGCCAGTCAGACAGCCCTCTCCCACAGTGGGATCCGAGGAAGCTGGGAGACACGGCCCTTGGTTTGGTTTTGGCTAAGAGCTTTGGCCCAAGTTCCCCACTTCCTCGGTCATCACATCCCCAGGGCTCTTCCTGCCAGGCAGGACCCATCAGCATCCCCTGCCAGCTCCCTACAGGCTGTGAAGGCACGGGTGTGAAGCAGAGAGGGCAGGGACTGAGACCAGGCAGTTGCCCAGGCAGGGCATTGTCCTGCAGAGCACTTGGAGAGCCAGGGATGGAGTGTGTGACCCATCCGACACTCTCCTGCCAGACCAAAGCTGCATCCACACCCGGCACGACCTGGATTTGTGCCAGCACAGGCAGGGCAAGCCTGGCCCTGAGGAGGGTTGGCATGGCAGCCCTGGCCGGGGGCCAGCTCTGGGCACCGGCAGGGAGCCCAGCGAGCCGCTCCTGCCTGCTGAAGCTCCGGGACGCTCTCGGATTTCCCTGTGGCAGCCTCAGCCCGAGTGTGGCCCAGTTCCACCAGCTCATTTGTGTGCAAAACAGGAAGGGGATCAGGATGGAAAAAAAAAAGGCCCAGCTTCTCTGAAAGCATGTTTTACACCCAAAAAAAGCAAAATAAAAGCCAATGGCACACTTCTGTCCCTGCCCCCTCCTGAATACCTTCCCAGTCCGATGAAGCAGCCCAGGAGGATTCTGTTTTGCTGTTAGATGGAAGGAGAAGCTGGGGCATCAAAGGCTTTTACATTTCTCTGGCTGAGAAGGGGTTTTCTGCCAGAAAGGGTGGGCACTCCAGCAGCCAGGTCAGCAGTGCCCTGTCAACCTGTGGTGCAGGGGGCCAGGACTGGCCCAGCCTCACCGTCTGCAGGAATTTTGCTCCGCTGCCAATTCCAGACAAATCCCTTTTATTTGCTCGTTCAGGTTTCAGTGCCATAATTGTGTCATCTGAGCCAGCTCTCAAGAGAAAAAGGAAGAAAAGAAAAGAAAAAACATGTGAAGGAGAGTAGCACGGGACCCGAGCCACCAGCCTTATTGCATCCTGCCTGCTCCTGCCTGGGGTCTGGCCAATTCCTTCCTCACGGGGTCTGGCTCCCTGCCGCAGCTCTGGACCTCCCTGGAGCTGGGACTGAGTAACTGGGAGTGCTTTGGTCCATATGGAGGTTTTGAGTATCAGGAATCCTGTAAATGTCGCTGCTTTGGGGGATAAGGCACCCCTTGATTGTGAGCTCAGCCCCGGAATGCCCATAGGAAGGATCCTGACAGCTCTCTCTGGGCAGTGGGCAGCACAGTGCAGCTCTGAGCTTCTTTCCTGTGCTCCCCTAAAATTCAAGTTTGCTCTAAATCACCAGCTCTGGGAGGAAGGTGGGATTTTAATTTTTTTTTAATTAAAATGTTTCAAGTAGAAACTGCAGCATCCCTTTACTTCACCAACTAGGTAGAGCTGCTCCACACTGGACAGGGTTGTGGTCACCTGGGCCCAGTGTCACACAACTTAGGACTCCAGGATGAAAACGGGCAGCAGTGGGATGGGATCCAAACGCATGGGTGTACAGTGATTTGAGTCCATGCATCACCGCTGCACAGGAGATTTTCTGCTGGGCACCCCCATTCCCAGCAGGGGTGGGAAGGGCAGGATCCACACCAGGATGGGCAGGAGGGCTCCTCAGCTCAAGCACCCCACGATGGACAAGGAAGCATCCACAGTGTTTACACCCTTCCTCACCCCTATAATTATCCTCGTGAATGCAGGACAGTCAGCTGGCCTTGTCTTTGACCTCCATGTATATTTTAAATTACATTAACCAAAAAGACAAAAGAAAGCATGAAGTCTGTCAAAGGCATGGATGGGAAAACATGAAGTCAGTCAAAAAAAGGCCAAAGTGTTTCTGACCACAAGGGTGGTTCAGCTGGAGAAAAGACAACAGTGAAAGCCACAATGCCTGTTTTCTCAAATCACTACTTTTCTGATTAGAAACAAAAGAGAAGGCTGTTTTGGCAGCAGGTTCCTCAGGTTCTGGGGAGAAGCTGGGATCTCTCTGTGCTTGGGGGATGCAGAGCAGACAGGGGTTGACACACTGGTTATCACAGCCAGGTGCCAGCTCTCTGCTCCAGCTTCCCCAAAAATCACTCATACAGGACATAATGCCCCTGCCCTGGCCTCAATCTCCCAAAGGGGACTGTCTCCATCCCCAGCACCAAGTCCTCATCACACACAGCACAGCTGTCCCCGCAGTGTCCTACCTGCCTTGGTGTCTTCACTCGAGGACAGATGGACCCTGCCCCAGGCAGAGCTGCTCCTGGTCCCAGCCCTTGCCAACCAGCCAGTATCCCAGCCCCCAGCACCCCAAAAGGAGGTGACACCCTGCCCCCCACCCCCCCCAAAAAAGGCTGCTGTGCCAGGGTTGCTCAGAGAAGGAGTTTTGGGCCGGAGGGTGCTTGCTCCAGAGATGTGTCCAAGCCCCAGGATGGGTCGCTGTGGGCGAGGTGATCTCTGCAGCTGGACATGCCTTCTCTGGGCTAGTAGTAGTCCTCCTCACTCTCTCCGTAGTCCTCAGGTGTCACACGGGGCTTCAGCAGGGAGAAGTCTGTCAGGTTGAGTTGGTCTGAAACAGCAGCATGGGGACAATGTGATGTTGCCACCCTGCTGTGCCTGCCCTCTCCCCCACCAGGACCAAAACCAAACCATGCACAGCAGCATTGTGGGGCAGCAGAATGCAGAATTCCAGCAGCTCCTGCCAGACTGGCGCACCGTGCCCAAACACGCCGTCCCGTGTGCCCGTGAGAGCATGGGGGTAAGGACGCGGCGCTCACCCGGAGTGAAGACGGTCAGGCTGGCCAGTGCCACCACCTCCCCGACCCTGTTCCTGGCGAAGCAGCGGTACGTGCCCTCATCCGTCACCCGCACACCCTGGATCTGCAGCCAGCCTGTCACTTCGTATTTCTGGGGGCCGCCTCTGAACTGCAAGAAGGGGAGATTTCTGTCAGCGCTTGTGGCAGAAGCAAGGGGGAGTCTGTGCCACAGAGCCCCAGGTCCCCTGTTCCAGCAGGCAGTGAAGTCCCAGGATTGCTCAGGCAGCAACCATGCTATTTTCTGTTTATTCCCAGGAATAAATAAGTTTCTCCTGACCCAGCTGGGCTGCAGCTGTGTTTGCAGGCTGTTATTATGGTGTGGTGGCCAGGGGTGGAGGACAGTAGTCTCCTCCAACCAGGCGGGGCAGTCCAGCTCACGGTGAAGATCCTCAGTCGGACCCTGTGACAAGTTATGGGGAGGCTTGAAGGACAGAAAGATGGAAGGGGGCCATGGTGCCAGGTTCCACCGGCTCCTCTGGCTCCCTCCATCCACAGTTTCATCCCTGTTGGGGCCTGGCTGAGGTGCATGGCCCCTTTGTCTCTGCCCACACCCCCTAATAGCTAGGTACGCTCAGCTGGGTGCTATATTTGGGGCTGGCCACAGGCAGGATGCTGAGCTCTGGAAGGGAAGCCCTGCTGATGGGAAAAATGGGCAGGAGCTGCCTGAGTGTGCTGGTAGGACCAGAGGACAACCCAGGCTGTAAGGTACGCGGGAGGTTCTTCTCCAGCCCTGCCAGCCAGACTGCAAATGAAGCCAGCATGCACAGCAAACTAAAGGCAGGCAAGCGGGAAACTCCCTGCTGCAAGACTCTATTAGTAAAGTCCAAAAATTACTAGAGGAAATCGCAGAAGAGAGCTATGCTGATGGCTCCCACCTCTGAAACCCCAGGCCTGGCTCAGCCAGTCCTCATGTTATACAGCCCCCAGTCACCCCTTCTCATTCCCAGGCAGCCAGGCTTGGCCATTCCCAGAGTACAACCACTCTCAGGTCTGGCTGCCCACAAGCTCTGAGAAGCACTGGACCGCCCAGGGCTCATCTTCAGTGCTCTGGGCACACCGCTCACCTGGACAGAGATGTGGGGGTCATCTCCAGGCAGCAGCATCTCCGTGCCATCCTTCCTCCACTCAATGGATGCCATGGGGTAGGCGAAGACCTCGCAGCCGAAGATGACATCCTGCCCGGTGATGTTCCACGTGTCGTAGGGAGGAGAGGTGATCTGAGGCTCTGGGGAGGGGGGTAGAGGAGAGCAGGGTGGGCTCAGAAGAGGTGCCACCCTTGGCAGGTCCCATGAGCTCTCTTGGGCTGGTCTCTGGAACAGCAGCATTTGGTTCACATAGAGATGCTGGGACCCTTCCCATGTCTGTCTCCTCCCCCTGCCATGGCAGACCCTCACCTTTCCCAAGGACATGGTCCCTCCTCACAGCTGGCACCGGGAGCTCCCTCCCCAGCCCCCTCCCCAGTCCATGGAGGGTTGCCATCCCTGCTGGCCTCAGTTTCCCTGCCTGTACACACAGCAGGAAGCATGCAATGACTGCAATGCTACAAAGTAAAGCTCTCCCAAGAGATCCGGGCATGCTCCTCCTGTGGGAGAAAGGCCAAGGGCGCTCATCCAGCCTGAGGCTGGTGAGGATGGATGAGATAGTTGAGCTTCCAGCCAAATGAGGCCTCTGCTCTGACACGGGGCTCGTGCCAGCAGTGAAGGGAGTCAGCAGGACCCCATCTCCTGGATGGAGCCAACAGCTCCAGGCTCCCCATCCCTTTCCTGGAGGGATAGAGTGAGGATTGCCCTTCCTCACCACATCTGCTCCATGATTTGGCACATAGCACGAGCCAGAGTTCAAGGGAAGGTTTCCACCTTCCACCTTCAATGAAAACACTTGAGAACATAATGATCTAGAGAAAATGAGGTGAACCTTGACACCCCTCAGGCTGTGCTGACAGCACTGGGTGACCTGTGGCAGACAGGGCAGGATGGGGCACGGCCTTCCTGCTAGACTGTCCCCTCTCAGCCCCCACCTGAGTTTTAAATGGGAGATGGAAATCACACAGCCAAGACAAACCAACTCTGGTTTCTACTCGCAGGAGGCAGGCACATTTCTCGGGAGCAACAGGCCAGTGTGAACCCAGCCCTGCCGCCAAGAATTCGCTAACAATTCCCTGGAACTTCCCCATCTGCTCCAGCAGGACTTGCTGCTTCCCATAAACTCCACTCCCTCTTGGCAAAGCTGCTCCCAGATTTCTCCAAGCACTGAATCTGCAAGGGGCTCCCCTAGAGCAGCAGGGTGGGGGGACAAGTGGGAGCCTGACACTGCATAGAGCCGTCCCCAGTGCAATCCTGTCCCTGTGATTTTGCTTCCAGGTGAAACTGTTAAGCTAGACCCCCTTGCTTGTCTCTTCCCACAGCTCCAGAGCCACTACCTGACTCGCAGGGACCCTCATGGGCCACAGTGAGGTTGGCATCGGGGTGGGCACGGGCAGCCTCCAGGAACCTGCAGATCTGGGCGTAGGTTTTGCCGTCAGAGCCGCAGAGGGCCAGGTGGGAGAGGCAGGCACACTGGGGCTCGGGCACCTCTCCGTGGCGCAAGTCCCCGGCCTCCAGCCGGCACTCCAGGTGCTCCCCGCACTTGCCGTAGAAATGGTTGGTGTTGTCCAGGTCGCAGATCTGTCCCTCCAGGTTGGCACATTCCCAGCAGCAGTCGCAGGCGTCCCGCACTGTGCCAGCCAGGCACCCGCGTGGCACCGGGCACTCCTCTGGCTGGCACTCGGCGCAGCCCTCCCCTTCCTCCAGCAGCCGTTGCCAGCCCCGCTGGAGGTAGTCAGAGGTGCTGGGAAAAGCCTGGCCCAGCTGGAGCAAAGCCCAGTGCAAGGAGAGCAAGGAAAGCACGAGGCAAGAAGTGCTGAGGCGCTTGACTTCAGTCATCCTCGTGGCAGCTCCTCTATCCCAATCCCACTGTCACTTGGGTGGAGATTTCTGGCACTGCTCTGGCCTCTCTGTCTAGATCTGAGGAGCCATCCTGGCCTGCGAGGAGGGAGAAAATGTTACTGGTGCATGAAGTGTCTCCTTTGTCTCCTGGCTGGCTTGCTCTGAGCAGCAGCGCTGCATGATGTGCAGGGGAGGGTTGGTCCCAGCCCCTCTCACCCCCAGCCCTGCAGTCACAGCCTTAGCACCCTGGAGCTCCCCCACCAGCTCCTGCCCTGAGATGCTGAACATCTTCTGGAGAGATAGTGCTGATGACCCCAGCCCATCAGGTTTCACCCTTGCTCCCTTGGCAGCCCAGCATGCAAAGTCCAGCCTCCTCTGACCCCAGCATAGTCTGGGAAGCCACAGGGCTAGCAGGGCACTGGACAGGCTGTTCTACAACATTATGGTTCAGGTCGTTCATACCTTGCTCCTGGTCTCCTGTCAGAAAGTTGCTCTCAAGCCCCTTTCCTTTCCCCATTGCTTTGCAAGAGTCACAAACCCTTTTTTCTTCCCTCATCAGCCCTTACAAGCAAAACGGACTGGCTGATCCTGCAGGCAAGGAGGATCTTCCTGCGCTGGAGGCAGTTGAGCCAGGAGGATGCTCCCAGTCATGCCTGTTTTTTGTTCTCCTTCCTTCCCTGTACTGTAACCTCTCTTCTTAGGCACCACCTACTTGAGCAGGGGGGAAAATGCCCACTCCCCAGAAAGTTTTGTGACCCCCCCTCAGTTATCACACAGGCAACTGAGGCCGAGCACGGAGGATCTCAGTGCACAGGTGAGCAACCACTGGACTGACAGCAGACCCAGTGTGGTCAGCCTGTGCCAGCACAGCCCTGCCCTCAAAGCCCAAGCCCCCATTACCTACTCAGGGGAAGAAGAAGCTGGTCTACTCTGGCCTTCCCATCTCTCTGGGGCGGGAGGGGGGCGGGGGAAACGTGGCATCTCAGAGTCTGTCCCCAGAGAGGGTGACAATGAACCAAATCCCTTTGCCCCTCCCTGCCCCTGTTATACCCTGGTTGCCTTCTCTGAGCTGGGGTGAAATCATGGTTCTCCGCCCCAGGGCGACTCAGCACAAGCGAGCGGGGCTGGGGACCTAGGCGGACAGCCTGTCCCCTCCCCTCCCCTCCGGCTGGAACAGCACCGAAGGGCAAGCTGCAGCCCCCCCAGCTACACCCCCCATTCTCGGGGCTANTACACAAACACATCCCCCGGATAACAAACCGTGAAGATTTGACCCGTTTACCGGAGACCAGCAGGCGCCCCAGGGGTGCAAAGGGGCAGAGGGTCCCAGCGCCGGAGCCCTCCCCTCGCCCACCCTGCCCCAGTCTGTACGATGGACGTGGGGGGGCCAGACAAAGGGTATGGGGGNCTGGCACCCCTTCCCTGCCGGGGTCCCGCCACGCACCGCGCCCCGGGCTCTGCCGCTCCGGATACCCGGCGCCTCCCCGCTGGAATCGCTCCCGGTCGAGTGCGGGACCTGGGCCGATGCTCTGGCCCGTCCGTGGGGCAGGAAGGGACTGGGATCCCCTCCTTTGCAGTAGGGCTTGGCAGCAGTCCTTGGGGACAAGTGATTGGGAGAGCTGGGCACGGCTAAGGAAGCGGTCAAAAGCATCTCTCAACCTGCAATTTGGTCGGGAAACATAGTCTGAAAAGTTGAGCAGCTGTTGTAAGTAAATGGGCGGATAACTCCCGGGGGATGTCTGCACTCGCCCCGCAGCAGGAGCCACATTTGCAGGGGGTATTGGAGAGTAAACCACAGTGTTCCCCTCGCTAGAGTGAAGCTATTGGGAGCAACGGTGGGGCTGGTCCATGCCACAGCAGTGCAAAACCCATGTGCACAGGGCTGGGGCTCCAGACCTCCCCAGCAAGCTGCCTTGCTGCTCCCTGCCTCAGTTTCTCCTGGAACTGGCTCTGAGGAGCGAGGGAGCCAGCATGCCCCTGCGGCACAAACACGCACCGTGCATTTACATCTTGCTCTGGATGCCGTGCCAGGGGATCACACTGCCCGCTCCTCTCCAGGCAGGGAATTTGTGGGATTTAGTTCCCCCATGAAGCTCAAGAAAATCAAGACCCCTCTAAGGATCTGGTTTCCTTCACCATGCTGCAAAAATCTGCTTTTGCTTTCCAACACCCTCCTGCAAATTTGTTCCGGGTTCCAGGGCTTTTTCTCGGTCACGGTGTGAATCCAGCCATGTCTAACGATGGAAAAAGCAGCAGGCTTCAGCCCCCTTAAATCTGTCTCTGCCGGCCAAACTCCCCTCTCCAGCCCCCTGCTGCAGAGCGGGGTTTCCTGCCAGCTCTGCCTTCGGCCTCACGTCCCACTCCCCCTCTGCGGCCCCCAGCCCCTTGGCTCAGGGCTGCCTTCCTCCCTGGCTCCCCTTGTCCAGCCTGTTGAGTTCAGTCCCCACATGCCACAAGTTTTCAGGTCCAGCATCCATGAGTTGCTGAGCAGCTGGGGCTGCAGCTGTTTTGGGAGCAGGGAAAAAGTCAGGAAGGGCCAAGGTTCTCCTGCACAGAGCCCCAGAGCTGCATTAGAGCCTGAGCAGAGAGGAGACAGACTGCAGGTGGCCCAGACAAGAGTGCTGAGCCTCCTGGGCTATCCCTGCTACACCACCCTTTCTACTTTGGGATGAAGGACTGCCTGCTTGTTCAGGCATTCCTGCACCAAACACATCCTCACTTGCCCCTGCTTCACACACGGGTCAAAGCAAGCCTGGTCCTATGTGCCACCTGCCTGCTCACAAAGCTCCTGGCCAGCATAGAAACAGAGCCAGCACTTAAATCCCAGGCACTGCTAAAAACAGTGTTCCAGGTTACTTGTGTCTTGTTCTCAGCAAGGGGGAACCGGCCCCGTTGCTGCTGTCCTTTCCCACGCGTGGTTCCTTCTCCCATGTGCCATGGCCCAAACACTTGGTGTGTCTTATCTTCCTGGGATTATCATGGCCTCTGGGTGGCTGAATTCAGCTGAGCACCACAGCAGCATCAGCCACTAACAGGAGAGAATCCCTGGCCAAAGGTGAAATCCAAACACAGATGTGAGGAGGAACAACTCCAGTTGTGCAGCAACACAACCCAGCCTCAGAAAGCAAAGGGCAATTTAGCTCAGCTCAACAAGATGGAGCTCAAACATGGCAGTTAATTAAACCTCCTGCTTAATGAGACTATTGAATGTGTTAATAAACAGCAGCAGCTATGAATGAGGGGTGGAAGATCAAACCTGTGCTTAACAAGGAGTTCTGCTCAATCACACCTGAAGTCACTCAGCACAGCCGTGGCTGCAAATGGGCTTTGTGGCTCATGCTGCTTGACAACTCTGCGGGGAAAAGGCTGGTCACAGCCCTGCATGGCCTGGGACTTGGACAAACGGCATTCCTGGCTCCTTACCAGTGCTGGCTAGTTATCTCTCCTTTTTCCTCACTTTTTGTGAGCCCAGTGAAGCTCCTGGAACTGAGCTTTGAAGGCTGAGCCTAAAGCACCAAGCCTCCTCCTCCCTTCTTGGTGGCTTGCTCCCTCATCTTGTGATGGTCCCAGAGAAGCCAGGAGTCCAGGTGCAGGACTGAGGATGCACATCCGTGGCATCCTCCAGAACTCTGACATCAGAATGAAACACATCACATCCAGTCAGAGGTACCATACTGCTCCTGGCCCCACTGCCTCCCCTGCAGCTTTGGGGTGATCCCCCAGATACCCCATAGCAATCTGGGATTTATGGCTGACAAGGCCAAGGGGAAAATCCACTCTGGAAAAAAAAGTCCTGGGCCAAGTGACTCAATGTACGTCATGTCAGGCAGGGCTGGCAAGCAGCACTGGAGCTGGGCTGGTGGGGTTGAGAATGTGGGTTATGTCACAGCAGAAGCAACTGTCACCAGAGATCCCAGGACAGAATGCTGCCGGCACACTGCCGGGGGCCACGGGGGTCTCCTGATAATAAACCAAATCTCTCTCAATTCACATCCAATACACTGTCTGTTTCCTACTGTCTGACAGCCTGAAACAGCCTGAGTCTGGCCAAGGGGCTGAGTGGCTCTCGAGGGGTCCCAAGCCACATTCCAGGGTTCCACAGTGGGGACAAAGCATGGGCAGCCGGCAAGTCCCCCTGCCTGCGTGCCAGGCCGGACCCACTCTAGGAAGCAGCCGGGCTCAGGTTTCTCCAGGCTTTTCCAGACCAAATTCCTGTGAAGAACCAAGCCGTCAGCAAATTCTTGGGGAAGCGGTTGCAGCTGTGTGCAGGGCCAGAGGCCCCGAGGCACAGTGGCCGAGTGGTTAAGGGGCGCCCCGGTGCCCGGGGTCCCCGGCAAGAGCCGCGGCTCAGCTCCATCCCAGCAGGAATCATGCCGCTTCCTGAGGTTTTCCCACCAGCCCCATCCAAGCGCAAGTCCCGGGGGCAGGGACGGAAAAGGCGGCGGGGGCCGCATTCCCGAGATGTGCCCGCACTGGCACCATGCTGCCGAGTTTGACACTACGGTGCCGGGTGAGAGGGGGTTCCGCAGGGCCGTGACCCGCCCGGCTCCCCCCGCACCCCGAGCCCAAAGGCGCTGCCCCGGCGCAGGGTGGCGGTGCGGGCAGGCGGCCGCGGGGTCTCTGCTGCCACCTCCAGGGCACCGCTGGCCTCGGCCCCGGCCCTTGAGGTGACGCCGGCCCCGTACCTGGGGGTCGCAGAACCTGGGGTAATCCATGGGCACCTCAGTCCCACCGCCAGCCTTATCTCCCCGCGCTCCAAGAGCCGCTCTGCCAGCCGAGCCCGAGAGCCCTGTCCAGGAGAGGGCCCTGGGCGCATCCTCCTGGGATGGTGGGATCCTCGGCTCAGCCTGCCCTGCTGCTCAGGGCTGCTTGCCCCCCACCCCCAGGCGGGTGGGTGCTCCAGAGGGTGCTGCCAGCTCAGTGGCACCGCGCTCGCTGTCGCCTTTGCCACCCTCCCTTTCCCTGGCCTCCAGAAGCGCCAGCAGGGCTGGGACGCAGCCAGGGAAGGTGACCCGCTGCCAGCACCCCGGCACCCCCTGCCACTGGGGACGGGGGAGCCTGCCCGCTCCCCCCTGCAAGAGGCTGCCCATTTCCAGGCGTCATTAAAGAGCAATTAGCTGGAAATTAAGCTGAGAACAAGTATTGATTAGCTCATTAAGGCTGGGGGAGCCGGCTGAGGCGGTAGGAATTGCTGCTGCTCGCCCTCATTATGGGCAAGGTTAAAGCATGTGGTCGGGCAGCTCATTAAAAATGCCAGGGACCAATCGATGTCCCCAGCCCAGTGCCGCCCAGCACACCCAGCACCCCTGGGGACATCCAGCTGCTGTCTTTCTGGGACTGGCCCTTGACCTCTGTGATGAGCAAGCTCCAGAAGGGCCTGAGCATCATTGCTCCCCTGCATCCACTGCTGCACCCTGGGCTCCCCTGCAGAGGCAGCAGTGTCCCCTGGGGGCTTGTCAAGCCCCCCAAACTCACTGGCCAAGCGAGTTTTCTCTCTCCCAGTCAGGGGAATCCAAGGGGGCGGGTTTCCCGGGGCACTGAAGTGGCTCCAGGAGAGAACAGACACCGTGGCTGGTATGCAGAGCAGCACCCCAGACCTGCAACACTCCAGACATGAGTTTTGCATGTCTCTGCCTGGTGGTGCCAGCTTGTGCAGGTGTGGGACAGACCAAAAGGAATCTCAAAGATGGAATGAAAGCTGGTGACAGATGAAAAACATTCAGTGGCTCTGTGTGGCTGAGGACTGCCACACCACATTGCCCTGTATCCCAGCCTCACAGCTCTTGGGGGACTCTTGGAGGACTTTTGGGGGACTCTTGGGGTGAGCCCAGACTTGGCCTGGCCCGACTCACTCAACTGGACCCAGCCAGACCCTGAGCATCTGTGTCTCTGGTCCTGTGTCCCTCCCATTTCCATCGCTTCCTCTCGTGGCAGCTCAGGGCCAGCTCCCAGCCAGCACACACAGGGAGGGTGTCCCTGCAAAGCCGGGTGGTATGCATGGGAGGAGGCAGGTGTCATCATTATTTTTGTTTTCTTTACACTGCCCTGGAAATATATTGTATTCTCAGATAATCCCGTTCAATTACACCACAATAAAACACATAATAAAAACGTAATTCATTTTTCCTGAGCGCTCCATCTCCCTGTGTCTTGGCAAGCTATTAAAAATTTGTCTTCATTTTTCTGGCAAGAGCCTTGTACCTTTTCATCTTTAATTTATGAGAGCAGAATAGCTACTGACAAGCCCTTATTGCACGGCGAGGGGCTGCATTATTTATAAGCCGCCAATGGCTGGCTCAGGGGAGATATTTGCAATATTCCGGGGCCGGGAGAAGGAGGGGGACAGATCCCTCATGTGCCTCTCCCAATCCACTCACTTCCCCACGCTGGGCGGCTGCTGGGTTCAGGTGTTCTCCTGGCTGCCCCTCGAGGGGAGCAGCTCCAGCCTGGCCTCTGCCAGCCCCTGCCAGCTGTGGAAGCTGTGGCACAGGGTGGCTTTGGGCTGCCTGGCCCTTGTCACATCGCTGCTGTATCCGCCCATCTTGGCCTTTGCAGCCGTCTCGCTTCTCCATCCTTCAGCACGGGGCACTGCAAAGCACGGCTGCCTCCGTCCCTCCTCTCCCTGGATGGACATCCATGGCTCCTTCTGACTGCCCTGGCCGGGCAGAAAGCTGAGGGGGAGGCAGCTGCTGCCCGCAGGCTCGCCAGGGTGCCGCAACAGCAGCGATGTGCTCTCCAGTGTGCTCCGCGATAGTTGTACGTAGAAAGTGGGATAAAAATAGTCCTGCAAGGAAGGCACAGGAGCAGGGCTGGATTGTCCTGTGAGCGGGCTGCAAGAGGGGGTGTGAGTGTGACGCTGTGGCCTCTCCAAACCAGCAGCATCCAGGGCAGCAGCTTAGCGAAGCTCTCTGCGCAGCGGCGAGGTCCAAAGCCGACTGTACTAAAAAAAGCCCTCCTGACAGCTGGATAAGCTTAAACACATGCCAGGCCAGCCAGAGCTGCTGCAAAGGCAGCGGGCTGGGAAGCAGGGAGAAGAATCCAGCCCCCAGGGTGCACAGGCACCCCAAAACCCAGCCTGCCCCTATCTCCTGTTCCCATCCTCACCCCAAGAGCAGTCTCTTTCCACCAAACACAAAGTAGCAAGCAGCACGCTTCTCTTTGCTCTTGGTTTTGTATAAACAATCTGCCTTTATTGTTTGGTATATATAGGTACATTATATGTATATCAAAAATATCTAGAGGAAACCACAGTGCACTTAAAGCTATTTGAGAAGGTCCACCTGAAAGCAAGCACTCCAGGAGGGGGTAGAGGAACCCCTCAGGGGAAGCCCAGCCCTGAACGCAGATGGCATTAAAATGAGAACAAAACCCAAGACTCTACTGAGATTAAAATGTGCCATTTGCTCTGGGGATGGAAGCAGCAGAAAGCCAGATTAAATCCCCAGAGCAGCCTGGAGGAGAGCAGAAGGTGAGCTGGGAGCCTGGGCTGGGAGAGCCCCCCAGTCTGAGTTCAAGCCAATACGTGCATTTGATCACTCGCCCCCAGCTATTTTGGGAATGGGGAGTTTTCCTCTCCAAAAGCTGCTCTGCCATCCCCAGGCACCAGCTGCTGAACCGCTGGGCATTGTAGGGTGCCTGCAGAGGTATTCTACCTTCAATTGCTGATTCTCTGCTGCCTCCTAAATCTGGGGAGCACCATTTTCTTCTTCAACACACTTCTTTTTCTTTTTCTCCATCACAGCTCACGAGGTCCCTGGTGCTGCCGCCCGCCCGCCCGCACTTCCCTGTGCACTGCACAGAGCTACAGGCACACACAGAGAGGAGCAGTGCATCAGGCTGCCAGCCAGGAGGTCCCCAGAGCAGGGCTGAGCCGGGCACGGGGACAGGGTTTTGGCGTGGTGCTGCACGGCTGCAGGCACCCCGGGAAGCAGGGCGGAGCACCTGGGACCTATGGACACGCGAGGACCAAGGGAAAGCAGCAGCAGCCCCAAGGGGATCCAAAGGGCGAAACTCAGCAATGCGCTGGCCTGGCAGCTCCGTGGGGCACATCCTGGCCACCCCAGGACCCTGCTCAAAGCCCTTTGTTGAAGTAGACTGTCTCCAGCCACGGGTCTTTCTTCCGGATCTGGTCTTGGACTTCAGGCTCCAGGCTGCTCACAGGCATTGAGCTGTAGAGGAAACATGGATACAGAGAATGGAGGGGTATAACCCACCAGTGGCCTCAGTTTGGAAACCACCCNTGGCAGCTCCGTGGGGCACATCCTGGCCACCCCAGGACCCTGCTCAAAGCCCTTTGTTGAAGTAGACTGTCTCCAGCCACGGGTCTTTCTTCCGGATCTGGTCTTGGACTTCAGGCTCCAGGCTGCTCACAGGCATTGAGCTGTAGAGGAAACATGGATACAGAGAATGGAAGGGTATAACCCACCAGTGCCCTCAGTTTGGAAACCACCTGCTGCACCCCATGGAGATGCTGGCCCAGGAGAGACCTTTGGGTCTGTACTGCTGCCCCTGCACACAGATGTGTGTGCACAGGTTTAAGGCCCTGACTGCTTGAAGAAGCAAAATAATCTCTTGGGAGTCAGAGAGCACCCCCATCCCACCCAGGAGCCACACGTGCAGGCAGAGTGCCTGTCTGTACCTTTTCTGTGGGAAGAGTGCGCAGCACAGCGGGGTGGCGAACACCAAACTGCAAGGGAAAGACAGAAAGGTGAAGCTGGGCTGCATAAATCACCCACGCCCACCCATGGCCTGATCCCAGAGCAGCAATGAGGCGGCCCAGAGCTGTGCTGGGTGTTCAGCCAGGAAAAGGCTACAGAGACGCTCTCTCCAAGCTCCAGACCCTGCATTTGGCTCCTGAGGTGGCGCAAAGTCTGGCCCCTGACGATGTGGAGGAACAGCAGTGCTGAGCAGGAGCCCATGGCAGGCATGAGAGACACCAAGATGAAGCAAAACAACTCCTGGCCCCAGAACCTCATATTCCATCCCATCCCATCTGCCTGGGGTGCCATGAGCCTGACCAAGCTCTGGCATCACCTCAAGAAAGCCTGAGGCAGTTCTCCCCCCACCTCTGCCAAGCAGGGTGCCCAGCAGCACTGTGCCATACACTTGGGCTTGGTCTGTGCCCAGGGCAGCAATGCCCACTGGTGGAGGGTGACTTACCAGAGTCCCACCAGGCCGACCTGCAGGGGAGCGTTCAGGTACGGGTACCGCTGCCAGGGACAGGGAGAGGATGTGCGTCAGAGTGGCGGGCAGGGCAGCAAGGGGTCTATTCCCCAACAGGGTGCCAGCCCTGAGGGGTGCCAACATCCTGCCAAGCCTGGCGGATGTCCCTACGCCCACCCGGTCATCCCAGGTTCACTGGTACCTTCAGGAAAGCTCTCTTCTCCAGCATGTTCATGATCACTGGCGGAATAGCTGAGACAAGGAGGAAGGAGATGAGCTCCCGGTGCTCACAGCCCCCTGCCAGCAGTGGAACCCCATCCCACGCTGCCAGGGATCAGCTGCCATCTCCCAGTACGGGTGGAAGAGGGGACACTCACCCATGGCCGGCGCTGCCATGCCGATGCGGGACACCACCACCTGGAAGATGGCCTTCTGGGCTGCTGCTGTGGATTCACCCAGGCGGTTCCCATTCTCATCCGTGACAGGGATCCCCAGCTTGAGCTCCCTGCAGGGACAGAGGGGGTCAGTGGGCCACAAGGCACACTAGGTGAGGGGATCTGGACACAGGATAGGGACATGTCTCCAAGGGAGGCTGGCATCCTCCTGTACCCCATCCACTGGCTGCACAATAAAACAGAGGGGGTCTCAGCTGGACCCACATTCACATTTGGAAGCAGCCCTCAACGGGACCAATAACCCCCTGGGTTGCAATTAGGTGCCTGTACCCTCAAGCCAAGCCCCCACGCTAAGGATCAGCAAGAACGTCCCTGCATTCCCCACCAGTGCCCATGAGCCCCGAGGCAAGCCTGTCCCACCCCAGGGGCTCACCTCTGCCTCATCAGCGGGATGTTGATGCAGTTGGCAGCTGCCACGGCCGCAAAAGGCACGTACCGGCCGATGATGGCTGGCAAGTGCTGGGGGGAAAAGCGGGAGAACATCATGTAGAGGGTCTGGGGGCAGAGCTGTCTGGGCCGTCCTGGGTCTGCCTCTGTCTTCCTGCAAGACCCTGAGGTGTCCCAGCCCCACTGGGGGAAAAACGTTCCCTCCTCCCGTGCAATCCTCAGCTGGTAAAAGCTGCATAGACCAAAGGGTCTGGGGGGGTCTCAGGTCCTCTGCCAGGTCTGGACAGAGGCTGAGGGGTGAAAGAAGCCTGGAGATACATCCAGAGCTGGGGGGACAGTCTATCTCCACAGGCATCACTGGGGAGAGCAGTTGCCTTGCGTGGGCAACTTCAGCAAACCCCTTTTCTTCATTTTCTCCCCCACTCCAGATGAATCCCCTGCTCAGCTCAGGGAGATCCCATGGGGAGGGTCCACGTCCCCGAGTTGCAATGGCCAAGGATCACCTTACCTTGGTGAGGGATTTGAGTCCCAGTGCTGTGACAACTGCCCCCGTGGTTGCACTCACATAGGCTGTCCCCAGCTGGCTGAAAGAGCAGGAAGTGACACCAGTAAGGCATGCTCTCCCCACCCCTTCAAGAGCACCAGGACACCTGGGTTCCTCTCTCAGCTCTACCACTAACCCTGACAGCCCCAACGGCATCCATCTCTGCCTTCACCAGGTCCCCACTGTCCCATCTCACAGTTCCCTGCTATTCAAGGTGCCTCGAGAACCTGGTCAGAGAGACGCTTACCTGGGGGTGATGGGTGCATCTCCGCTGCGGTTGGTGTAGTTGACAACGGCATTGAAGGACTGGTTGACCCACTGCCAGAACAGCACAGCCGGCGTGGTCCTGCCAGAGAGAGGAGGGTGCTGCAAACACTGGGGGATGCCCCCCATGCTCCTACAGCACGAGTACGAGTGGGGTACAGGACCAAGATGGATCCAAGAGGATGCCTGGGGGAATCCTCCTGGCTCTGGGGTGAGGAGGGGACACGTACCTGTAGAAGGTCAACATGCAACCAGTGATGGTCATGTTCATGGGAACCTGAGCGGACATGCGTCCCACAAGGATCATCTTCTCGCCCGTGTCAGGGTGGAAAGCCGAGTCATAGATGTACTTTGCCCGCCAAAGCTGGTCCTCTGTCAGCCCAGGCTGTACGGTGCCTGCCCTGCCAGGCAAGGGTAACACTGGTCAAAAGACCCTCTGCCAGCACACGCGGCCCAACTGGTCCCCCACACCATCTGTGGCAGCTGGGAGATGCCTTAGGAACCAGTCAGGCAGTTTTGGGGGCTTTGGCCAGGGGGGGGGCCTGCATCACTTCTATTCCCGCTCCTGGGAGCGCTGCTGAGGGGACGCCCATCCTCCCCGTGGGTACCTGTAGTCCTCCACCACCCGTCGGGCTTCCTCCAGTGTAGCACCGGAGAGCAGCAGGTTTCGGGGGTCGGTCACCATGAAGAAGTGCTTGGCCCGGCCCTGAAAGGTGCTCTGGTCCCAGCGGGGCTCCCGGATGTTGATGGTAGCAGGCAAGGACGGTGGCATCTTCTGGCAAGGCGGGGCATGAAAGGGTTATATGGCACGTGGTGCCTGTGTGTCNCAGAGCAGCGGACAGGGACCCACCACTCAGGGGCTGCTGCTAGCACCGGGAGAGCGGAGCGAGGAAGGGCACGGGAAGGAGGAACGTCCCTCCGGGCAAGGCACCGACACGCCCGGCACGGCTCCGCTACGGCACCCGCCCTCCCCCGCGAGAAGCGGGGCTCCGCTCCCTTCCTCCCCGCGCCGAGCACCCCTCCGGCCGGCCCGACCCCC
>VWZN01012737.1:43063-62507 GCA_013396955.1 Regulus satrapa | reverse complement strand
TGGGGGGCTTGGGGAGGGGATGGGCGCGGGGATCTCCCTGCCCTGCCCCGGCTCTGGACTGCCTCTGCCCGGCGCAGACGGTGCCGGGGCAGCTGCTATGGGATGGGGGAGCAGCGGCTGCCCCGCGGAGGCTGCAGAGCAGGGGAATCCCGGCCTGACATCCTTGCTGTGCTGCAGTGAACGGGACGGTGCGGGACGAGCTCATCGCCAGCAAGACGAGTGAGGAGATCTTGCAGCTGGCCACCAAGCTGGCCAACCAATCCGGCCTGGACATCGTCCGCATCCGCAAGCCCTTCCACACTGACAACCCCAGTATCCAGGGCCAGTGGCACCCCCTCACCAACAAACCCTCCATCCTCACCGTCCAGGGCCCACGCCGGCAGCCCCAATAAAGCCTCCTCCACCCCCCCGTGTCTCTGCATCCATTTCTTCTGCCTTTACAGGGACGCTGCTACACAATGTCCAGACAGAGCCATTTTTATTGCTGGGGGGGAATGTGGAGCTGTGCATGAGAAGTGCCAGACACAGAGGGATGCCCCTCCTTGGGGAGTTGGGGGAAGTCCTTGGGGGTGGCTCACGTCCCCTTCTTGCAGCAAAAACAAGGGCTGGGACAGGGTGGCAGAGTTTGCAACTCTTGCCTTTTCCTGCTAAGCCTCACTCCTGGAATAGGAGGCC
Organism: Regulus satrapa; assembly: GCA_013396955.1. Taxonomy (NCBI): domain Eukaryota; kingdom Metazoa; phylum Chordata; class Aves; order Passeriformes; family Regulidae; genus Regulus; species Regulus satrapa. Next base: position 61,832 of record VWZN01012737.1, on the reverse strand, counting down.
TGAGCTGTAGCTCATGAGGGATCCTGGGAATTGTTACCCATCTCCTCTTTTCCCTGCAGGGCTGAGCCTTAGTCCTTGGCAATGTCCTGATCATGGAGATACAAGCAAGGAATGTGGAGGAGGACGTGGACCCCCACAGGTCTGTCCCTCCCCAGGCTTCTCCATTGTCACCACACTGTCCCTGGAGCACAAGATGCTTTTGTCACCACCACCAGGAGGTGGCAGAAGCAGAAACAGTTGGGAGGATTTAAGGACCATGCCTGCTCCTGGAAAGTGCCATGAAGAAAAGAAGGCTCCAGCGGGAGGCAGGCCTTGTCCAAAGTTCTTCCTCGCTCTGTGAGGACATTTCCCTGCCCACCCATTTTCCTGTGGGTGACAGTGCTGTGCCTGAACCCCAGTTCACCAATGGCACTGCACAGGAAAGCAGAAACACATTGGGCTTGGAGCCACAGGGACACTGCAGACATCAGGGGCACGTGGGTGGTGCGTCAGTCCCTTGTCATGCTGATGGGCACAGTGGTGGCTGCCAGTCCCGCTGCCAGTGCATCTTGCTGCCTGCTGCTGCATCCAGTGCCCTGGGGAAAGGGAGCAGAGCTCTGTCAGGGTTGGAGGCCCTGGGGGTACCACCTCCCAGGGCACCCAGCGCCATATTTCACCTGTGGCCTCTTCGCAGGGGGCACATGCCCCTTCACCAGCCGCTCCGGGGTATTCAGGGCATCAGTGCCTTGTCCCATCTCTTGTCCCTCGCCAAACCATCCTCTCCCATAGGGGAAACCCTGAGGGGGCAGATGTGGAACAGCTGGCAGGGGCTGGAAGCCACTGCGACCACCCCTCACAATGTGAGATGTGTCCAGGGCCCCTCTCCTGCCTGAAGGCCAGCAGCTGAGGAAAACCTGCCAGCCCTACTGCAGGAAGGAATCCTGTGCTCTGTGAGAGACACAGGCACGGTATGTCAGCCCCCCCTCTGTGCTCTTCACCCACCTCTCAGCAGTTGTCCAGCTCCTGTGTGCCAAGGGACGCCCAACAGGGCTGGCCAAGTCCACACATCCATAACAGTGTCTCTCTCCCGCCTGGATGAACAGACAAAAACTCCTTCCCCATGGTGTCCACCTTCAGCCAGTGCCAGCTCCCGTCTCCAGCTTGTGGCCACCGTCAGTGAGTTTTTTATATATAAATAGAGCTCTACATTTAAATATCTTATTTTCCTTTTTTTGTAAGCAAGACTCAAAAGTGAGTGTAAAGTCAAAGGAATGGCCAAGCCCGGAACTGGCCCAGCTCTTGACATCAAGGAGGTAGTTTTGTCTGAGTCTTGTAATACTGCTGGCAAAGGGTGGAAGAAGGGGATGGAGGGGAGGAGGGTCCCACTGACAGGACCCCCCTCCCCAGCCCCTACACGGAGCTCTCGTCCAGCTTTTCCACCAGTTGCGTGTGTTTTCGCTTCTCCAGGATTTTGCTGAGCTCCTCGGTGAAGGATGCACTGTAGAGTGGGGAGGCCAGTGGCTCCTCCTGCTGCTGCAGCAACATGTAGCTGTTGCCGTTCATCTTGCGGAGGACGTTGGGCAGAGCCCCCACGCCGTTGGTGAGCTCGGCTGGCAGCGGGGGCGGCACTGGGGGCACGGCCGCCGGCAGCTCCTTGACTGGGGAGGTGGCAGCTGTGGGTGCCTCGCCAGGGATGATCTGGAGGCAGCCGTGAGGGTAGGTGAGCTCTTCCTCCTCCTCCTCCCGGTGGCCCTTGCGCAGGCAGTTGGCCGAGACAGTTTGCAGCTCCACGCTGGCTGGCCGTGGCTCCCCTAGCACGTACTTGCCCTTGCGCTTCTCCAGGCAGGACATGTACAGGAGGATGATGCTGAGCACGGTGCAGAGCACCACCAAGGTGACGATGGCAGAAATGTAAGCCACCTTCGTGTCGTTGGTCGCCTGGCTGGCAGCGTGGGGTGATGGGGCAGCCGTAGGGACGCGGGGCAGCTCGGGCAGCACGGTGAGGCTGTAGGCAGCCAGCAGTGTCCGGAGACCCTGCTCCTCCCCGTAGCAGCGGTACTCGCCGCTGTGCTGGGGCAGCGTGTCTGTCACCAGCAGCCCATCCACCCCCACGCGCAGCCGGTCCTGCCCCGTGCCCGGCACTTCGTTGCCGTTCAGCAGCCACACAGCTCGGGCCAGGTTGGAGCGCTGGTCACAGGGCAGCAGCACGTCGTCCCCCTGCAGCACCGTCCGGTTCTTCCACAGCAGGGAGCCTGCGGGGACACGCACTGCCTTGCACCTCTCCCAGCCATTCTAAGGGATGCTGGATACCAGCATCCCCGTGCTCCTGAGGGGCAACAGAGACTCACCCCGTCCAGAGCTGCTCCGGCATCCCCTGTTGCCGCTTTGAATGTCCTGCACCAGCCCTGTGCTGCAAGGCATGGGGGGCTCAGCCATACAGCCTGGGCTGAGCCCAGCCCATGCCCAGGGGGTCATGACCACTGGGAGACCCACTGTCAGATGCCAGACCTTTGGGGTTGGCTCTGGGGTGCCTGCCCCAGGGTGATGTGAAACAACATGGGATGGGGCAAGTGGAAGGTCCGTGGGGACCCGTCTGGGGACGGGCAGCCCATCCCTACCTGTCTGTGGTGGCGATGGTGCGGCACGCCCTGCCATCCCAGGCACAGTAGGGGTCCCGGGCAAGGATGCAGTCATAGCAGGAGGCGTACTTGGCACAGGAGGCCAGAGGCACCTGCACGATCCCACTGGCTGCCCCCACGTACAGGCTCCTCTGAGGGGGAAAGGGTGGGCTCAGTATGGATCTGGAATGGTGCACCCCATGGTGTCCACAGATCCTCCCCCAGCCCCACAGCACAGCTCTCCCTTCATGGGTGTGCAGGAGAAGAGTCCCTATCTCCCAGTCAGTGCTGATGGCCAGGCTGGTTCATTTCCCCGGGCTACCCTCCATGGCTCCAGCACATATCCCAAGCTGAGGGGACCCAGGAGTCATGCATGTCCATCCAACCCCCCCAACGGCAGCTTCACAGCACATGGCTGTGTGTGGTACCCCCTACTTGTTCCACCCCTCACCTGGATGTGGGAGATCACCAGGCTCTCCACGGGCTGCAGGTCCTTGAACACCTGCACCTCCTCCACGATGTGGATGCCAGAGTTCACCACCACAGCCTTGTGGATCCAGCCATCGCCTGGAGAGAAGAGCAGGGGATTCGGGAGGTAATGTGAGGTGTGCCCTTTGCCCAGCAGAGGCCTGTCAAACTCATCTCACACTCACCCGTGCCCATGAAGAGCACATCATAGGAGCGGCCATCCAGGGCCTGCACCCTGTCTACAGCCAGCTGGCTGTACGCCACGTTCTTCTTCACCAGGAGCGGCTCCCCGCCAGCTGGCTTCACCTCCTCAAACATGAGCGGGTGCAGCTTGACAAAGTCCAGGACACTGTTGGGCAGGTCCTGCGAGGAGTTGTAGCCCTTCCTGCGGGAGTGGTCCGTGATGCACTGCCCAGGGGAAACCGGGGTCAGAGAGGAGGGCGGCTGCCCCATGCCCCCCCAGCTCTGCACTCCTAGGCACTCACGGAGCCGGGCCGGGGCTCGGGCACTGCGCCGTCGTAGCGGGACCATTTGCGAGCCCCGTCCTGGTACTCCATGAAGGGGCCCTCGAAGGCACGCTGCACCGTTGAGATGTTGTAGCGGCACACAGCCGAGGCCTCCATGGTCCTCCTGAGGAGCAGAACCTCACCTAAGCCCGGGCAGACACAGGGTGCTCCCAACCAATGGACCCCAGGTGCTTAGCACCATCTCTTGCTCCTCTGGTGCTGAAGATTTTAAGCCCAAATCATTTTTTGTCTGCCCCACTCACCACTGTGCTGAGAGTGTGAAGGCAGCATAGAAGACGGTGCTGGCCCAGCCGCCCCCGTCCAGGCTGCAGACACTGCGCAGCACCTCGTAGTAGGGGATGTAGCAGACCAGGCGAGCCTTCATGAAGGACGTCCACTTGCGCTGCAGAATCTTCTTCCCTCCCACATCGCTCTGGGGAAGCGCAGAGAGCATTTCTGCACAGGCTGGACAGGTGTTCTTCCCCCTCTGCCTGTGCCTCAGTCTCCCCACAGGCGGAGGCATGCTGCCCCTGCACCAACGGGAGCAGTGCTTGGCTCCCTGTGGCTGGGAACATGCCTACCTTGCACACACGGGCTACCCGGGCCACTCGGGCCACGTGACTCTTGTCAAAGAAGGATGTGGTCTCCTCTCCTGCCCGCTCCATGAAGAAGTAGTAGATTTTGTCATCGTCACCTACAGGGCTGTCCTTGCTCTCCCGGACCAGCACAGAGGTCACAAACTCAGCATCTGGAGACACAAAGCAAGAGGTGGTGATTGGAGACCGGCACAGAATGGGAACAACACAGTCCCTCCTTGCCTCAGTTCCTTCTCATAGCGAACCACACAGGACTCCAGAGCCATCCCCCACACCTGCTCCACACTCTCCAGGGCAATGCACAATGTCCCACAGCTCATGATGTCAGCCACAAGCCGGGGGGGGACAGGGACGTCTCACCATTCAGCCAGTGCAGCGGGGACTCCTCTGTTTTCAGTGGCCGCTGGTGCAGGTTCCTCCGAATGTCAGGGAGGCTCCGAAACTCATAGCGTGTTGCTGTGTACAAGCCTCCATCTGTGCAGAGCAGGTGTCCATCAGCATGAGGACAGCCCCACAGGCCACCAGCATCCCTATTCCCCAGGCAAACAAGTCAGGGGGAGGACTAAGTCCTGATTTTCTAATGCCTCTGCAGGTGGAACCCATTCAGCTGGCACCCCCTGGAAAGGTGTTGGGGATAGGGCCATGGTCAGTGGCATCCTGCAAGTCCCCACCAGCCCTAGAAAGGTGCTACTTACCCACAATGAGGCCGGTGTAGCCACGGGCAGGGTCATACGGGCACTTCTCCTTGCCTTCTTCAAAGTGGGATGGCAACATGAACCTGTTGGCATCCTTTAGGGGGACAGGGAATCAGGTGAGACAGAAGGGGACAGACCCATCTCACCCGCCAGCCTCAGGCTCTCTGCAGAGGCTGCTAGTAGGGACAAAGGGATTTCCACAGCCATGCCCTTGTCCAAATCCCTCTGACATGCTCCAGCTGGTCAGAAGCCCCACAGCCATCCACAGCCCCCAGCCAAGAGTGGGTAGAGGACTCTGGGAGGAAGGGGAGCCCGAGAGTTGGGCATTGCATGGCACAGGGCAGGAGGCAACCAGTGCAGCCAATATTCCCAGACAGTGCCTGGGTGGCAGATGTTGCTCAGTCAGCCTGGGGTCCCCCCAGGTGCTGTCCATGTCATGGCAGGAGTTACTTTCTTTGGGGTTTGCAGTTCAAAGCATGTCAAATAATGATGGGGCTCTTCCAGCTTGGCAGCTCCTCCACCCAATTTCCAGTGTGTGCGATGGCCAAACCGGACCAGCAGCACAGGCATGGGAACAGGCACAGCCTCTCCAGGGCTCCCTGGCTACACTGCAGACATGGTCCCGGGGCCCCTTTGCCCCCCAACTCAGGAAAGGAGGTGGGCAAATGGCCCTCGAGTTCCCAGTGACTCTAGTAGCTACTGAAAGGGGGTCAAAGTTTCATTGTCAGTGAAAGAAGGCTGTTCTTGGACATTGCCATGAGTCACAGCCATGTGGGGACTCTGAAACTGGCACAGGAAATTCCTGAGGAGGGGCTGCTGAGTCAGTCCTGCCCCTGTCACCCTTCCCTGGGCATGCATACCACCTGCCATCACCCAGTCCGCAGCCCCTCCTCTGGGAGCGGATTCTGCAACAGCAGGCACAGGAGCCCAAGGCCAGGGCTGGTACATCCCATCCTGCTGAGCCCACGTGTGTCCCCCATGGCACTGATCCATCCCCAGTCCTCTCGCTTGGGGTCAGAGTCCAACCCCAGTGCTGGGGTGGGGACTTCTGGCATCTTAATCACGGTGGCCACATCCTCAGACCTACTCACCCCAGCCTGGGAGTCACTCACCCCCACCGTGAGCCAGGGGAGGGGCAGGGACAGCGGTGCAGGGGGAGCGGGGCTGTGGGCTGAGCTGGTGGGAGAGGACAGGGGCTGCACCTCTCGGGGTGACAGCGTGGCAGGGGCCAGGTGTCAGCTGCGGGCGAGCCGTACTCACGATGGCGGCGCAGAGCGGGTGGAAGGCGTAGGTCCCGCAGGCGTAGAGGTGGGTGCTGTTCAGCCGCTGCAGGAACCGCACGTGGTTGAAGCACTCGGTCTGCAGAGGGGGAGCGCGGGCGTCACGAGCCGGGAAAAGTGGGGGCAGCCCCTCCCTGGCGGGGACCCACCCAGAGGCACTACCTTGTTGTTTTTGCCCTTCTGCAGGCAGTCCAGCTGCTTCTCCGGGGAGGCTTCCCAGTGGATCTGCAAGGGTAAGAGAGAACTGCTACTGCAAGACCCCCACCCCTGCATGGTTCCCCTGTCACTGCAAGTTCCAGCTTTCATCAGAGCCATCAGAGATTATAAAATCCTTATTTATTTAGGGAGGGACTCTTGCCTACAACATGGCCCAAACACTTGGCCCTGAGATTGTTTTGAGAACGCTGGGAGAATTCTGCATAACACCACTGATGTTTACAGAGGTTAGCCAGTCTATGCTTAGTACAGAATTCTGCCTTATCAATATACTCTGGATGTTTTGGACAGATGGACACTGCTGTCTGGCTTGCTTGCCTGCATGCCTGCTGCTTCTCTGCTCTTGCATACAGATGTTAATAAATAATCATATTTACCCTTCTGATCCATGGAGCCCATGTAGCTCTATTGCTCCAATCAGGGCCTGAATTCTCCTACAAGGGACAGTTGCTCAAAGCACAAGATGACACCCTGCATACATCCCACCAGCCTGGGGCAAGAGTGGTCCCACACTCCAACCGGTGGGCGGACATCCCAGAGCACGGCAGGAGTCTGGAGGACTTCGGGATATCCTTCCCTGGGGTAGCAAAAGAGTGTGATTCCCTCCCTGCCCCTCATTCTGCTGGGGTGTCCCTGAAGCAGGCAGCTCTGAGCTTGGGGATGTCTCCCCCCGCTGTTCCCATGCTGCCTGGCTGGGGAGAAGGACCAGATGTCCACAGGGGACCTGGGGACAGACTTGGAGACATCACCTCCAGGCAAGACCCGAGACGGTGAGGGGGGAGGCTGAGCAGGAATAGCGTGGCCACGATTTGGATGGGGATTGGGCAGCATGGGACAGGAGGGGGCAGAGGCTGGGCTCACCGTGTGGTGGGAGCCGTCAGCCACGTCACTGGAGTTGAGGGCGAAGATGGCTCCCCTGGCGCCCACGTAGAGGATGCCCCGGTCGTCCTCCAGCAGCAGGGTGCTGTAGTTGAGGGTGTGCGCCTTGAAGCGCCGAACTCCCGACAGCTCTGCAAAGGGAACAGGGGGCTGAGGGGGACCCCGGGGCAGGCACAGCGCGAGCCGCTGGGAAAAGACAAGAGAATGGAGCTGGAAGTGGGTGGGACGGTGCTCACTGAGGTTATCAGGCAGACAGTGCCGGGTGACGGCAGTTACAGCAGGAGGAAAGGAAAGGAAAGGAGGAGGTTTGGTAAAAGGCAAAAAGGCACTAATTGGGCTCAGGCTCACAGAGTAAATTTCTCTCCACTAATTGAAGCACAGCTCAGGGGTGGGAGCTGCAATGTCTGTGTCGGGCATGGACCTGGCAATTTTTTTGGGAAACTGCTGAAGAAAGCAGAAACATGCCAGCAGTGACCCTGGCCCTGAACTGAGCCCAGCCAGCCTAAAGGGAAGGATAAAAAAACCTGAACCAAAATTGTCATACAAGGGGAGTGATTCTGCAGTGAGGCTGAGTGCTCCTGCCCACCAAGCCAATGAAACCATCCAGTTTGAGGTGCTGAGACGTGTGAGATAGGACTCAGCCCTGGACAAAGGGACCAGCAGGAAGTGAGAATTCTATGAGGCTTGGGACCTTGTAGGCAGCGGGAAAAGGAATGATTCTCTGCCTTTCCCAGGAAAGAGGCATTGCCTGGAGAGAAAAGGGCACCCCAGCTGCTAATGAAACTCTCCCACCATCGATTGCTGAGTTGAGCCTCACTAATGAGGTCAATGATGCCATGTGGATCCCCAAGGGACGATGACACTGCTGGGCTCACTGACACCACAGAGGCTGGAGGTCAAGAGCTCGCTGGCAATTAGAGAAAATTATGGAAGAAAGCTTTCTGCTGACTATTTGGGCCATAAGATCCCAGCCCAGGTGCGATGCGCAGCTCAGAACACCCTCCAAGCGCTGCTGGGCAGGGCCAGGGTTTGGTCAGGCCTGACTCCCTTTACATCCTCGTCCCCCTCTGGCTTTTGGGAAGATGATTTTGCCATGCTCACTTCTTTTGGGGCGCCCAGTACCAGACAGTCATGTGGGCTCTGATTTCTGGAGCCCAGGGGATCAGAGGCCCCCATGTAGCCACCCTCCCGTGCTGAGCCCCCTGCTCCGGGGGGAATGGCAAAAACTAGATGCAGTCACAATGCACCAAGGCCAGTACCAGCAACACCCCAAACCTCACTGCCACCACCAGGACCCACACACCCCCTTACCATCAAAGGTGACTGTTGTCCTGGGGGTGGCATCCAGGTCGGTGGCAGAGCGACGGTAGCCCATGGCTGCCGCTGCCATGAAGAGCGTTGTCAGGAGGTGCGCCGGCCCTCCGCTCATCTTCCCGCTCTCTCGGCAAGGGCAGCCGCCTCAGCCGCCGCCGCCGGGCCGGCACAGCCAATCCTCGGCACGGGCTCTCCAGCTCTACGGGACAGGGCTGGCCACCAAACCCTCCTGAAACACAGAGCGCCGGGTCAGACACTTGCTGCCCCAGCGCCTCACAAGCAAGCAGGCTTGGGAAGGAGCCAGCTGCATAACACGCATGGATGCTTGACCCAGCACAGCCTCAGAGCAGGGACGGCTTCAGGGAAAAACAAACCCTCATTTGCTAAAGGGGAAACTCAGGCACGGAACCTGCAGCCAACGCGGAGCATGGAGGGGAGTTTGAGCACTCCAGTGACCTTCTGTAGCATCCCCCTGGGTCAGCAACCATTCTGTCACAGCAGGGAGTTGCTTGCCAGGCCCCGGGGTCAGCTGCTTGGAGGTACATCTCCCCCCAGGCGCTCTCAGGGTTCATCCCCCTTTCACTCCCAGGCTTTTGCTCCTGCAGATCCCCCCATCGAAGGATATGTTTCAACAGAGCCAGCTGATCCCCCATTACATTTCACATCCAAAAAGCAGACACATTTTTCCCTCAAAAGCAGAGAAAGGTGCTCAAGGCCAAGCCCTCTGTGGGTGCCTTGGCACACTGGGGTACCCCAAGACCCACTCCCCAGAGTGGCTGTAGCAGGAATGGCAACGGGGAGGGTCCTGGGGAGCCCAAGGGCTCTCTCCTTCCCAAAAGCCCAGCTGACCATGTCCTGCTGTGCAAGATGCTTGCCCCCAGTTTTGTCCTCCCTGAAATGATGAGACTCCAGAGGACTGAGGCATTGAGAAGGATGTTTCAGGCACGCAGGGACATAAGGGGAAGGAAAATCCATACAGGAACTGCTTGGAATCTTTGGCAAGTCTTTTCAAGCAGAAACAATTCTTTCCCCCTGTGATTTTCCATGAGATTTCAGTTTCTCATCCCAAGCTGCCTTGAAGCTCCACATCTACTTTGGCTCTCACTTTCATGCATTTGATCCCTCACAAATTATCCCCACCTCTCCCAGCTGCACTGAGCAAAGCCACTAGCTCATCTTGCAGGCATTAAGGAGGAAAAAGATGACTGGGTATCTCTGAACTGGAAAGCTCCCCGTAAGTAACCAGCACCTATGTATTTGCTTAGAGGTTTATAAATAATAAATAAATAAATAAATGTATATATATATAAATCAAATACCTGACCCTGTAGAGAATCTGCTCAAGCACGCTCACAGCAGATGATTTCCCTGAAGCAAATACTTTGCTGAGTCCCAGGGAGAGGGAAGGTAAAACCAAAGTGAGAAGGGCTTTGGGGCTGAAAAAGAGAAGTGAGGGGCTGGATGTGGATTCAGCCATAGTCCTGGAGCTTGCACGAAAGTGCTGGTTCCTTCAAGGGGTTTCAGACACAAACCTCACACCTGCACTGGCTGCTGCCCCAGAGCATTCCAGGAATGAGGCAGAGAGGAAATGTTTCTCTCTGCTGCCTTGCTGTCCCCCAGGCTCCAAACCAGCACAGAGAAGCCAAAAGCATCCAACCCTGGGTGCAGACAGGGGGCTGCATGCAGGGCTGAGCTCTTTGGGGAGCATATCCCAGAGCAGGCCCAGTCCATGTTACTCCTGTTTCCAGGACAAGTCCTGTACAGACAGGGGGTCTGCCCCTGAATGACAGCACAGCAATGCAAGGCAGGTGAGTGCAGATGACATCAAGAAGAAAGAATTTGCTTTGGTGGCATCATGTCTAGCACAAGCCATACCCACCAATTTTTGGGCAAGGCAAGTGGTGGGGTCACACCTGGAGCACCAGAGCACCACGGCCAGCCCTATGCTGACAGCTCTCCATCCTGCCAGTGGGAGCAAGGCCACTCTGGAAGCTACAGGGACCCTTCCCCAAGCCTCCACATGGGGACACGAGACTGGAATCATGCACTAGCCACAAGATCTGCTGCACCTGGGATGGGAAAGCAGAGTGGAGGAGAAACCTTACGACAAAGCAAACAATGATCTCTCATAAATGAGTAACAGCCCTTGCACACTGCTGGGCGTCCTCACCTTATCTCCCTGGACAAACACAGCCCTGAACTTTGCCTGCTGCTTGGCTAGCAACGTTCCGGGGAGCGGAGCGGGGAGCAGAGTCGGGGCAGGGTGGCAGGGATGGTGTTTATCACAGGGCCGGCGCGGCGAGCCAGCCCCAGCTAACATTTAACCGTCATCCACACCGAGCCACTACAGGGGGGAAACAAAAATAAATTTAACTGGGAGGTTGTGCAGGGTCCCTGGCTGGGCAGGGGGGAGAAGCCTCCCGTGCTGTCAGGGCTGGGCTCTTCTTTTTCCAGGGAAGCAGCTGCACCCATCCCCAAAGACTCCTTTGCCCGAGATCAGATGTAACTTTGTCCTAAAGAACACTTAATCAGTTACGCCTTAAGAGCCAGTTAATATTTTACTCAAAGAGAAGGCTGTTCCAAGCTTCCCTATTTTTTTTTTTTTTTAAATTTTCTAGTTTTAATTTTTCATACCTAGGGTGGGGGAGAAAAAGCAAGAAGGAACTGAAACAATCCTTGGCTCGCCTCAGGTCAGTACCCTGGTCTGCAGCCACACCAAACACCCCCAAATTCATCACTTCCCCCTTGTCAGGGTGCAAGTTCTAAGCTTAGGGTGAAGCTGAGGGCTCAGGCAGGAAGCAGAGGAGGTCTTGATCCGTGGGACCCACCACTAGGCCTGGGGCAGATGGATTACACAAGTCCAGCACTTCAACGAGAAATGGAAAAAATCTGGGAATGGAAACGCCACAGAGTTTTCTCTGGGGGAGGGAAACAACAAGGGGAGAGGAAGAGGCTGAAAAGCAGCAGCAACTCCAATGAAACTAGGAGTTTAAGAGAAAAACTGCCCAGAAAAGCACACCCCACCCCCAGGAGTGAGCTCTCAAGTCCCTTAGCACCTCACCTACTTCCCAGCACGGAGGGGCCGACACAGGACCTGATAGTCCAGCCCCAGCTCCCACGCTGGCCGGCGATGCTGACAAAGCAGGATGGTGAATGCAGCACCCAGCCACAGGGCTGAGGGACACCCTGAGAGGGACAAAGCTGCTCTACTCACAACGTGTAACATCCACAGAGGCAAAAGCCCACCCTCCTGCCACTGGCTATCAGTGCTCCTACGGGCTTCAGGCACAGCTCCCAGCATGGAGCCAGGTACTGCCTCTCAGCAGTGGGGTGTGTTTGCTGGTCCCTGGGGAACGCAGGAAAGCAGTGGGGAGGCAGAGGCTTGCAGGCGTGGGTGAGCACACAGGGGAGCGAGCCCCGGTCAGGTCTGACTGGGTTTACTGGGTCACGACGGAAGCTGTGTGAGCATGACTGTGCCGGCCTCAGCCTCCCACCGGCAGGCACAGCACACCCAAACGGGCTGTGCCAGTCGGCACCTCCTTAACATCCCCATGACCCGCGTCTCTGGAGGAGCAAAAAGCTTCTGACCAGTGAATGTCACATTCTCACCAGCCTGCCAAAGAAACCGGCCAAAGAAACGAGCCAGAACTGTCACACACCTGGGCAGCCACTGCAACAGGACAGCCTGCGGGCATAGGAGCCCCTTCCCACTGCCCCGTGGTCCTCAAAGTGACAGGGCAGCAAAACCTGGGAACACAAGCTGTTTGCTAACTGCAGTGCAGGGAAGCTGTGCTGTCTGTGGAGCTGGCAGACATGGAGAGACCACAGACAGGGTCTTACAGGCCACCCCCCTCCCCCCCACCAAGGATGTTTCCTCATCAGCACATTATAAATAAAAATTATGCCAGCTTTTTAATTTCAAAGGAGCTCAGGGGAAAGAATGGAAGTGATGCGTGGGAGCAGCACTTCTCCAGCTTACCCTCAGCATCCATTCTGGATAGCAGGACAGATTTGCAGAGTGGGATAAGACACTTCCCCATCCCACCCCTCCCTAAACAGCTTGTAGTTGCTCCACCGAGATCTAGTAAAGCCCAAGCAGGCTCCCAGAGTGGCTGCTGGACACTCCTCCTCTCTCATGAGCTGTTCCCCTTGGCATCCCAGACTACTACAAGCAAGCACTGCCGGTTTCCCAATGGGAGACAGGGATTTCCAGTGGGTCTTCTCTGGGTTATGGAGCTGCAAAACAGCCTTAACAAAACCCCCACCAGGGACTGCACCAGAGATACCAATTGCACTTGCTTTTTATGGCAGCCCTGTCCGGGCACTCCAAATGCCGTGCAGCCGATGCCACTCTATTCACTGGGGCCCAGCCTGGCACATCCCCCTGCAGCCACTCACATTCCCAGTGCCACTGAACTGTTCCACCCTCCAGGAGACCTGCTCAAATTCCCCTCCAGTTCAGCTGAAACAGCCCGACCCATTCCCGTTCCCGGCGCGGGCTGGGGGAAAGGCGCTTGCCCCAGGGGATGAGGTGGGGAGAGCTCCCGGCTCCCAGGCGTGGGAACAGCCAGTAAGTTATGGGAAAGGAGCCATGCAGGGACGGGAGACGAGCCTAGCCCCAGTGGATGCGAGCGCAGTGCATTTTGGGCCCCCCTTCCCTGGAGGCGGCAGGCCTTGGGTGGGAAATCCTGCGAGATGTGGGAAGAGGAGCCGGGATGGAGGTTGCCAGGCAACTTTAATTCAGCCCTTGACGAACTTCCAGCACTTTGCTTCTGCTGCAGAGCCCAACCGGCAAATGATAAAACATCAGATCCACCCCATGCCCGTAGTGTCCATCTGTCCATCCATTTGCTCAAGGAGTTTGCTCCTGGCCTCGTGCCTGGATTGCCCTGCAAGGACATGGGTCCCCCGTGGCAGCACCCCTAAAACGCAGCCCAAAGCAAGCCACTGTTCCTGGCACAGATTTGCAGGGGCAGGATTTGACCCGTGGGACTGGGCTGGCGCTGCTCCACAGATATTTCTCAACCAGGCAGGATTTTTGTCAAAAAAAAAAAAAAAAAAAAAAAAAAAAAAAAAAGGCAAACTTGCCAAATGCCCTCCAGGAAGAGGGGACCCTTGCTGGGTCAGGGAGAGAAGGAGCACAGTGACCTCCTGGGAGCCCCTCCCTGGGTTTATTTTAGTTCTTTCTTTAAACAAAACCATGCTTGACCCTGAGGTGCTTCAGCAGAGACACACTAGAGCTTCCGCCACTCAGGAAGCAGATGTACTTCTCCTTTACCCAAATTTGGGATTTGGGCACAGAGAAGAGGAGGAAGATCTGCAACATCAGCTCCTCTCACAGAGTATCCTGCCCTGCTCCCGACACAGAGCCCCCACGCAGAGCGCAGCCATCACGGAGCCAGGGAGGCGGGTGGCAGGCTCCTGCAGGCCATGGGAACAGGCTGCAAATTCCCACAGCACAGTCCCCACCAGCCACCAGCACAGCCCAGCACACCCAGCACGGGAGAGCACCCAGCTCTGCTCCCAGAAATGTCACGGCAGGGAGGAGACGCGTGAAGCAGCAAAGTGATGGATGGGAGAGCGAGCAGGGACAGCCGGGGATGTGGGCCAGTTTAAGGGGCAGCAGTGCTGGAGGGAGCCGAATGTCCCTGAAAAAACAAGCTGAGCAGTCAGCAGTAAAAATAACAACAGCCCAGTTTCTGACAGATTTTCCCCCCCAGCACTCCATCCACCTGCTGCATTCCTGTGGGGGATGTTGCCCACGCCACAAGGGATAGGGATACAATAGGGATACATGGTGTCCCCCCTGCAAGGCTGCAGGGATCAGGGCGTGTTAGCTTCTCCCAAGCTCCCTGTTTTCAGTAATCTCCCAAGAACTCGTTCCTCTCCTCCATCAGGTCGGGTCTAATGTGGAGCAGGAGGGCCAAGGGGGCTGCCAGGCAGCAACAGAGCTCAGTGCCAAGTCCCCATGAGAGCTCTCCAGCCGTTCCCGTACAAACCCAAAAAAGTCTGACTGAGAAAATGAGGAAAGCTGCTCTGCCCTGTGCCATGGCTGCCAGGCACAGGGACAGCTCAGCTCCAGCTGCTCATAACACGACACAAGCAGACAGCAAGAGCACAATGCCCATGACAGCACAACAGATCACTCCTCCGCTGCCCACCGTAATGGAAAACCCACCAGCACCATCTGTTAATCGAAACAGTTCTTTGTCTGGATCCAGAGGCCTTGCCAGGAGATGGCCTAGAAGGGTGCAAGGAGGGGAGGCTGAAGGGCAAACCCTCGGATCTCAGTGACCAACAGCCCCAAGGGAGGCCACAGCCTGGACAGAGCAGCAAAACTCCCCTGAGGAGCAATCCCTCACTTGCTGGAGGCCATTAGCTCTTGCAGGACAGCAGTGAGGACACAGTCCCTCTTGCTCTTTCCTCTCACAGGGGGAACACCATGGCAGCAGCCCTGGGTTGACCCTGTGGGAGCACCTGAGAGCACAGCAGGGAGTCGTGCCACAACCGGGAAGTGAAACCGGACGGGGCCGAGACTTGGCGGCCCCGCTCTGACTGCACCCACACACCCCCAGTCCAGGACACGGGGCACGCAGAGAGCAGCCATCGAGCCCTGGGATATGGGACGCAGACCCTGGGGCTCCCACCTCCTCCGTCACTAGCAAGAGGCAAGCTTGGTGCGAGCAACATCACCTCCAAAGCCCAACGTGTTCCACGCTCTTTTCATTTGCAGCATGACAAGCTTCACCGCTGGCCGGCAGCCCCTCGGCAGCCGGGACAAACGGACAGACAGACAGCCCTCCACATCACAGCGAATTCTCCCAGCAAGGGGGCGTCTGCATGCAAGTGGCTCAGCACTGGATGTGATCTGCAATTCAGCCTTCAAAGGCTTTGTGGCTGAAGCACATTGTCTCCTCAGCAGAAGCAGCAAAATAGTTTGTAGAATTAAATTCCCAGGAACAATTAGAAAGAAAGCAAGAAACTATCCCAAGCCTAAATGTTAAAGGACATCTCAAAGGCAGCAGATTTCAGGGCTTTTTAAAGCATTTGAATCCATTTGCCCATCCCTGTGGCTGTACTGTGTTTCATTTCACTGGGCTCATACAATGCAAGACACGGAATTAACTTGGGTGTTTGTTTAGAGCTGGTTTTGTTTTCCTGTTATTTTCCAAGCCAGGTTTGAGTTTCAAAGACGTTTCTTGGCAATGCCTGGGGTTCCCACTGTCGGGAAGGTGTGGGGCTTTCCCAAGGGGAAACAGAGGCTCAGAAATCACACACAGCCTGGGGTCCCCTTGGAAGCGGGGGCAAGAGGTGGAGCACAACCCAACTTGTCTGCAGTGGAGCTTTCTGCTGCAAGCCTGTTCCTCTCCCTTTTATTTATTCCAAAGATAAACTGTTTTCTTTTCCAAAGTCCAGCAAAACCAGATGACGGGAGCAGTTTAGGGCTTCCAGTTTCAACAACATCTTGTTTCCTTTGCTTTCCCTCCAACAAAGCTTCAATTTGGGGTCAAACCCAATTTTGATATTCCACTTTGCATTCAAAACTGCACAGCACAAAGCAGTAACATCTGGCCTTTCCCACAGTTGTTTGCATACCCCCAGCTTTGCCGCCCCAAAATCAGATCCCCGCATTATTTACATGGGCTGGGCTTTGCAACAGGCAAACAGTCGCCCTCCGTCAGGTAACGGAGGTGGGATTGTACCTGGAGGGATCTTTTAAGCAACAAGAAAAGCAGAACCCAGAGCACACCCTGAATCACGAAGCTGCATCCCAGCCCCCATGCCAACCTGTGCCTGAAACCCTCAGCCTCCTTCGTCTCTGAACAGCAGAGCTCAGGCCCCAGGAGGAAGGAGGGGATGGGTTTGGCAATGACCTTGCTATGGCAGAGCCCTCATGCTTGTAAATCACGAGGAGCCGGTGGCACAGCCAGCCAGGGAGGAATGGAGAAGGCAGCGTTTCCTCCTGAAGCACCAGCCAGGTAGGAAACGCTCACCTTTGAGCAGGAACAGGCACCCACCCAGCACCACTGTTGGGGGGGGACCTAAAAATGTCTGGGGGCACCACCTCTCCCCTCTGAGAGGCAGCAAACCCCCAGGACAAGCCCCCTCTCACAAAACCACCCATCACATGAGCTGCTTCCCAACAAGTCTCGTCAAGATGCCAAGCAGAGCCGGCGGGCAAGTGCAGGGAAATTCCCCACACGCGGCCAGGCGAGGCTGGCACCACTTCTCCACTGCACCCACCGCTGCCCTCCTGCATGGGGTGCCAGCAGAGGCCCCCTCTGCCTCGCCAGTCTTGCTAAGCACACCTGGATGCTTTTTCCTGGCACATGACCTGCCAGATTCGCTGAATAAACCTCCCAGCTCCAGCAAACCCACTGCATTCCTGGTGGGTAAAGTGGTGAAATGTTCAAACAGATGCTGGAAAAGGCAGGGGGGGAGAACAAAGCCTCATCTGCAGGAGCTGAAAGGGTGGTTGGGATTTGGGGCTTTTTTTTCCCTCAGGTTGCAACACAAAAACAAAGTCCCGATAGGGATCTCTCCTGCTGGGGGGCAGCTCCCTGCCCCTCATCCCTCTGGGCAGACCAAGCCTGGCCAAACCGAGATGAAGCACAGACCTGCCCTGCAGGGCACACACGCAGCTTCTGAGGCTGCCATGGTCACCCGGCCCAGGTCCGGAGTGGAGGTGGGGGGGCCCAAGCAGCGCCTGCTGCAGAGGGAAGCAAAGCAGCCAGAACCTGCACTGGCAGGCCAGCTAGCACCAAAAATGCCACTGTTGTTATTAATAATTTCCCTGCATCTGAGCAGAACTGCACTCCTCATCCATTTTGGGAAGCTTCTGTGTCTTAGGAGACTGGATTTTTTTGGCACCCAATGAGCCTTTTCATGGTTCTCCCTCCCATTTCACACTCTTGGTTTAAAGGCCAGGCTCAAGTCACTGGCCAACGTGGGCACTGATGGAGATAGCAAAGACAGCCCCAAATTCCAGTGCCGCAGGTACTTTCTACCTTTGGACTGGCACGAAGATGCAGAGAAACCCCCAGCACAGGCTGGTCTGCTTCGCCTGGGGGCCATCTGCAGCCCCCACAGCAATGCATCCCAAGGAGATGAATCTCAACGAGACAAGGCTCAGACAAGCCACATTCCATGACCACCCCCTGATTTTCAAAGGGAAGGAGAGGGGGGCAGGGATTGCACTGCACCACCTGCGTCGGTTTAGTACCTCATCCAAGCCATCTGAAACACCAGGTAACGCTCAGCCTTCCCAGACACCCCCAGCAGTTCTCATTCCTACAGACTCCTGCTCCCCCCAGCCTGCCGGGGAAGGAAAAGGCTGTATCCAGCCCTCCCTGTGCAGAGCTGGTGCCCTGTCTGTCCGCAACTCCTGTCGTCACGTTCCCTCACACCCCCAGCTTGTTCCTCCATCGCTCCTACCCAGCTCCCCAGCCCCACCTCCCCCCACACCCCAAACCTGTCCCCAAAATAAGCTCCTGCGCTGCCACCAGATCCAGCATCTCCCACTTCCGCTTCTGCTCATCGTCCCCAAACCCTCCCCGGCACCAGACCTACCCTGAACCTCTCTCCACGCTGCTTCCAAGGTTCTGCTCTCTTGCTTCCCCAACACATCATTCCCAGGATTTCAACCACAGCCGGTCAGAGCCCCGCTGCTCTTTCTCCGGACCTTTCCTGTGAGCAGCACCCACACCCAGCACCCCAGATCCTGCCTGTGGACCCGGACTCAGCACCCGAGCCGACAGAGCCAGCGTTCCAAATCCTGCTTGTGGACCCAGACCAAGACCCGGCACTCCAGATCCAACAACCCAACCCTGCCTGTGGATTCAGCACCCGGACCCAGCGCCCCTAATCCTGCCTGCGGACTACAGCAGCTGGAATCCAGCGCCCCAAACGCNCTCGGCAGAGTGGCGGCAGGCAGGGAGACAACGCTGCCGGGCAGCCCCCCCGGCCGCCCCCCAGCACCTAGGGTGGGCCGGGGGCTCGCTCAGCGCAGGAGGGTTGGGTGATGCAGCCACCGAAAGGCCCGTGTGAATGCCCTTTGCAAAGGCAGGGAGGCAAGGGGCTGGGTATTGTGGACTTGTGGCTGTGAGAAAGGGTGACTGGATGTGGATAAGCATCATCCCACTCCGCCAGCACAGCAAGCACCAGTGCTACCAGTACCATCACAGCCTCCAACAGAGCCACCAGTGTCAGCACAGCACA
>VWZN01012737.1:594-43004 GCA_013396955.1 Regulus satrapa | reverse complement strand
CCCCTAATCCTGCCTGCGGACTACAGCAGCTGGAATCCAGCGCCCCAAACGCTGCGCCTGCAGACCCAGACCCGACCCTGAGCCGGCTGCCCGGGACCCACCGAGCGATCCAACACCGGCACCCGGCGCTCCAGAGCCTGCCCGCGGGCTGAGCGCGCAGCCTCAGCCGTGTGCCCGCAGTCCCCGCAGCCAGCCGCAGGACCCAGCTTCCCGGCGCCCAAGCCCCGCAGCGGGGCTGGGCTGGCGCTGCTCTCCTCCCCGCGGTACTTGCCTGCAGCGGCGGCGCGGAAGGTGCGGGCAGTGCGGGCGCACGGCGGCCGAGGGCTCGGCTCGGCTCGGCTCGGCTCGGCAGCACGGCTGTGNCCCCCCGCCAGTGCCGTGGGGCTCACTAAGGTTTCTCGCTCCTCAAAGTCGCCCCAGCACCCTGCACTGCACGTCTGAGCCAGGCACCGTGCCCCTTCTCTCTGCTCGCAGCACCTCTCGCCATTCACGCATGGCCGAAGGTTGTTTGGAAACACAGGCAGGCAGGTAATGGTTTCTCTGGGGCCCTGTGTGGAGCCTTTCTATCCTGGGTGGTTTCTGCAGCTCCGCCCCATGTGGAGGAGCTGCCAGGTCCAGGCCCGTGTTTGCTTTCCTTTCGTAAGCTTCCAGCACCTGGCCAACCCTCCCCTCACCCCTCACAGCAGCAGCAGGCCTCCCAAAAGCAAAACCCTGAGCCAACACCGCGTGTAATCAGCAGGTTGGATCTAGGGCAGTTGGAAATCAGCTGGAGCAGGAGGTGGGGAAACGCTGTACCTGTGTACACTGGATTACAGCTCTCGGAGCTGGCAGGGTGGCCGGGTGACGCCAGCCCACGGTGGCAAAGCCGTGTGGTGCCCAGTCCCAGCACCATCACCTCTGGATGCCCGTTCATCCCCTCCACTCCCTCCACACCAACTCCTCCCAGGGGTGAGGTCTCGAGGAAGGGGACAAAGGCCACTCCAACCCCACCAACACCAACCCCTGCAGACCTGGAGCCAGATCCCCCAGCAGGGCACAGGGTCAAGCAGGTTTTGCTGCAGTAGCTGAGTGTTGTCTGGGGGTGAGGGTCAGCTCTAGTTGAGATTCCACCACCTTGTGGACTTTCAGGGTCAGTAAAGACAGCAGGGCCAGGGTGTTCCTGCGGAGAGCCTGACTAAGATGCCATTCTCAAGGCCTCTGACTGCCAGGATCCTACCTCCTACAAACACTGCAGGTGGGAGGAAGGGTAAAAGGTTTGAATCCCCCCAGTCCTCACCCGCAGCAATGAGGAAGGACTCATCTGAGTGCTCTTGATGACAGGTGGCTCCATCACCCTTGCACACAGTCCCCCAAGCAGCCACCACCCCTCTCTCACCACGATACCCCAAGACACATTCCTTGTCCCCACTCTCAGAGCAGACAGTACCCACCTCCTTGAGCCTTCCTGCCCTTGCCTCCCGTGTGCTCCAGAGGCTAATTACCATTTCCTCCTGTCCTTGGGCAAAACCCCAGCCTCTCCTCTCCTCTCACTTTGCCTCGCCCCTCTGCCCACCCTGTGGAAGTGGGAGGCCCACGCTCTGGGAGCCAGGCAGGGACATTCTTGGCCAGCCTGTCTTACCTAGGTATGGGGTGCTCAGGTGCTGCAAGGCAGCTGGTTCTCTCCAAACCCCATTCCCTACCTTAGCAGAGGCACAGCTGGAGGCTGTGGGGCCAGTTATGGGGAGAATTGGTCCGTGATGGCTGGGGAAGGGGTTGCCAGGGCTGGGAGAGGGCTGCCCAAAGCTCCCCCTTATCCAGGGCACTATGCCCGTCCCATCCTGCAACAGCACTCCCTGCCTCCCACATGGCTGGAAGCCGAACCCAGCACAAATTGGAGCTTCGTTAGCTGCTGGCCTTGCAGTAGGATAATTAGTGTGTGAGTGCAGAGCAAGCTGAGCCTGGCGCGACCAGCACTGTGCTTTTACAGGCCCGAGCTTGCGAGGCTTTAATTAATTAACACGAGTCATTGGCAGCTGGAAACAGATCTATTTTCAGAGTTTTGCCTGCTCTGCTGCCCCCATGAGATTAACTGAAGGAATTTAGGGGTCCACAAGGTTGAAGACCAGGCCTTCCTCTTCATTGCATGGCTTTCCCAAGAGTCAGAGCAGGTTCAAGGAAGCAGGAGCCCAAAGAGACACAACTCTCTCCTGTACTTGCATCCCTCATATCCAAGGATTGGTTCTGCCAAGCAGGGAGGTCTGGCTCCTATTTCAACCCTGGCCCAGAGCCAGGAAGGTGCTGGAAGGGGAATTTCCTATGGGGCCAGCTCTAGAATCATAGAATCATTAAGGTGGAAGTGTTCTCCAAGATCATTGAGTCAAACCTTTGACCAAACAACACCGCGTCAACAAAACCACAGCACTAAGTGCCATGTCCAGTCAATTCTTGAACATCTTCAGGGATGATGGACCCCACCACTTCCCTGGGCAGTCCATTCCAATACTTAACCACACTTACAGAGAATAAATTCTTCATGATGTCAAACTTGAACCTCCACTGGTACAGCTTGAGGCCATTTCCTCTTGTCCTATCACTTGCTACTCGAGAGAAGAGGCTCACCTTGCTACAGCCTCCTTTCAGGCAATTGTAGAGAGGGACACGGTCTCTCCAGAACATCTTTTTCTCCAGGTCAAACAACCCCAGCTCCACCATCTGCTCTCCATAGGATTTACAGCCTGACAACTCCTAACCCAGCCCAGGGGCCAGCCCAAAGCAGGGGACCCTTTGAGTCGTGCCCTGGTAAACCCCCCAAAACCATGCCAGGTTTTATCTGTAATGCTCTCTCCCTGTTACTCCCAACAACCTATACCAAAGGAAAGGCTTCTGTGCCCTCACCACCAGCCCAGAGACTGGTTACTGTTTAAATTGTTCTTCTCACTTAAACACTGTGTCCCACAGAGAGAGGACTGCCTTGAGCGGGCTCTGCAGTGTCACAGCCCCATCCCGACACGGGCCAGCACAGCACAGCCCCACCACGGCAAAGCCAGGCAGATGCCAACAGCCGGCATTTTGAGGTTCACCTCTTTCTGCCGCACAACTCTACCCATAGCAGCGAGCAGAAAAGCTCCTGGACAGCCCCTTTCGCCCCTCAGATGCCCAGGGAGCCAGGGCAAAGCCATGGCAGCTCTCATGTTTCACTTGGCGCCACACCCCCATCCCAGCCGGCATCCCAAACGATGCGAGGAATTATAACAGGCCCAGGACACCGTGAAATATTGATGGGATTAGCGCGGCTCAGCTCTCCCAGCACACATGCTGCGCTCTCCCCGAGCGGGAGACGGCGACCCGCACGCACTCAGGTTGCAGCTCAGCACCCGGGGTGGCTGCGCTGCTGGGTGCTCCCTGCCAGAGACACTTCCCCAGCCACTGCCAACCTTCCTGGAGGGACATGCAGACCCCTGCCCAGGAGCACACAAGACATGATTTAAGGTGCTTCGTGCATGACGCGGCTCTGCCTCAAGTGCCTCAAGGTCTGCTGGGGATGAAATGTTGTCAGGCTTGGTTGTAGCTCGGCACCAGTTGTCACCCAAGGGCCCCAAGGGACCCTCACCCTGCCTGCAGTCACAAAACATGCCAGCCCCCAGCCCCCTTGCCCCTCTCAGGCTTATCCTGCACAGCCAAGATAAACATAGCTATGGGGATGTCCCATGCACGGGGGTGGCCAGGGCGACTGTCAGAAGATCCCCACACTCCTCACTGCCATATGTCCCCTCTACCACTACTGGAAACCAGGTTTGCTCAGACAGAGGATTTCGTTAGGGATCATAGAGGTGTAAATACAAACAGCTTAGCAGGATCAGATAGCAGCCAGGATTAAATTGGATATACACTGGCAGGGTGCACACCGTGGGGGGCAGCATGTCACAAAGGGCTCTGTTTTGGGATTGCAGCACTAACAGGGCATTAGTGCCTATCACACCCATGGGGTTGACCAGGATCCCCAGCCTTTGGTAGGAAACTGCTTCCTAAGGCAGGCCTGGCTTCTGCTCAGCAATACCTGCAGCTTGTCTTTCCCTTGCCCCAGGTAAGAAAAGCAAGATAAAACTCCAGATCTGGGATTTGGTTTTCCAGCCTCTGTGGTCTGAGAGGCAGCAGGCATCCAACCATTCCAAGCTCTTCTCCAGACTGGTTTAAAAGCCAGCTGGGTGTTACAAAATCACGGTGCTCCAGCCGCTGGGGCTTTATGAAACCCACAAAAGAGTTGTGAAACTCAGGCTAAGGCCATGCCAGCCCACACCGCAGCAAGAGGCTCATTATAAAGTCAAAACCACCAGCGGAAAAACGGGTACTTTCCCCTTTTGACATCAGAAAGGCTGTTTTGCTTGTTACTTTCTCCAGGCCCCTCCATCCTTCAGCTACACCGTGAGACCTGCCCTGCTGCTTTAACATGGAATAAAAAAACCCCCACTGGGGAGCACACCAGTCCCACAGGGAAATCTCAGTGCTCCAGCACCCACCACCTCATGAATCTCCCTTGCCCACTGCAGGAGCAGCCTGCTCAGACTCCAGGCCGGCAGAGCTGTTTGAAGCAGAGGAACAGAAAAGACCCCATGGTGTTGCCTGGACTCTGATAGCAGCTCTTGGGGCTTCCCAGCAGCTGAGTATACACTCACCAGGCTTGGCTTTGTTTCTCGAGAGCGTCATGGACTTGTCAAGCCAAGCGTGATGCTCCACAGATTAGCCCCGGGAAAAAAAAAAATATTCCAGTGGGCACAGAGCATGAAAAGCTTGGGAGCCTCTTCCCTTCAAGTCATTGAGCAAACTTTCCAAACCACTGTTTCTTCAGGCTGAGAGCCAGCAGAGAAAATTACAATTGCAGAAGAATTTGTCTGAGAAAGTTATAAGGAGAGGGGGAAAAGGCAGGGGCAGACCAGAAGAGCCAGCCTGTGCTGCAGCCCCTCCAGCCCAAGGCTCAGCTTCAGGGAGGGATGGGACTTTTCCCCCCAGCTCAGTATTGCACAGAGTTGCTGCCTCGACTTCCTGCAAGATCACATGCTGCATTTCTCCTCCCATAAATGCTTGGCAGTGGAAATTGGGATGTTCTGCCCAAGGCCATTTGTTGATGAAGGCTGCCAGGTGCCGGCAGCCCCAGCCGCAGAGCCAAGCGCCGTGCCAGGGCAGATTTTCTCAAGGGAGAAGCAGCTGAGTCACAGAAGCCTCCGATCCGTTCCCACAAGCCCGGCTGCAAGAGACGCACGGGAGTTCACGGAGGACAGGCGCTCACACAGGGAGCTGGCAGGTTTGGTTTGCTTGTCTGCAAACCTCTCTAAGCCAGCGGAAAGCAGCTCCCTGGCTCAGGATCTGTCGGCAGCGTGCCCTCAGGGAAGGGCTGGGGAGACTGCGGGAGGGCAGGGTCCTGACCTGCCTTTTTCAACCAGGCAGAGCTGCTTTGGGATGCTCCTGCAGCATGGTGGGGGGAAATGCCAGCAGGCACTGGGAGTTCCATTAGAAAATGGAGTTTTGAAGCTCATTGTGGGGTCTTGTCCCAGCTCTCGGGCAGGAGCAGGACAGAGGTAGCTGCAGGCAGGGAAGAGACAGAGACACAGCTCCAGGAGAAGTGACTTGCTGGGCTGGATGTTGACAATCCCTCTGCCCATCATCCCAGCTGCTGCCAGCAAAAGCAGGCAGGCTCCAGCCTGGCCAGGGAGCACAGGGCTGTCTCTCTCTGTTTCTGCAGGGGGGCACAGACCGCTGTGCCTTCCCCTGCATGGCAGGTCAGGTCCCTGCCACACACCGCCTAGAGCAGTAACACAAATGCCTGGGCTTGCATGGGATGGGATAAGACTGGTGGCTATTAAAAACTGCCCTTTTGGGTAAGCCAACCTGCACCCCTCTAAAGCTAAAGCCAGGAAGGTTTTATGGCCCCCAGCATCCACCCTCTGGACCAAGCCAGCAGACAAGATCCCTGTCCCCACGGCTTCACCTTTCTGCTCTCTCTGTCGCTGTGTGCTCAAAAAACCTCTAGCCAAGCCCTGCCTCCTCCAGCCAAAAGCTTGGATGATCCATGGGCATCCTACCCCTCCTTCCCAGGCACCAAACCCCTACACTGCTGTCTCTGCCACCAAAGAAGAAACAACCCCAGCAGCGCAGTAAATAACCCCCCACACGCAGCAGAGCACTGGCAAGCAGAACCGGGCACATCCATCACTCTCGCAGTTTTTCTTCAGCTCTGACACTTTGATAGGGGCGAGGGGGTGGGGAAGGAAAGTAGCTTCCAAAATTTATGAGCTAGGATTTAAAAATACAGTCTCCCAGAAGCACTGCAAAACCCAGAGATGGTGAAGGCGAGTGGCTTAGAAGTTGCCTTTAGAAACGAATGCAAAAGCTGTGCCTGCCTTGGAAAGAGGGATTCGAGAGACCTGCATGGCTGATGTCACAAACCACAGCCCCGGTGGGATCATTTTGCAAGTCACAGCTCTCCGTGCCATGCATTACAAGTAAAGTGAAAGGTAGAGGTAACAAATGATGGGTTTAAATCCCTCCAGCCTAATGGTAATGTCACCCTCAGTGCAGACAGGATTTGGACTGTCACCTTCAATCTCCCAGAGTTTCTCCTCTACATCCCTGACCTTCCACTGGCACGTGCCTAGCCAGCCTTCCAGCCCTTTTGGAAACAGATCCCCTTTATGCAAAGAAAAGAGCTTGTAGCTGTAAATTTAGCTGAAAACATCTCTGCCACAGGGAATTACGTATCAAATAATAAAGCCAAATGAATGTCAGGAAGAGCAACCACAATATTGGAGTCCTTGGTCTTCACAGATGGACTGTCGCTCAGCAGGGTGCTGCAGAATGAACAGCTGAAAAACGTTACCCAATCATTAAAAACATCTAAAAGTAATTTAGCCTGAGTGACAATGATGCTCAAAGCAAGTTGTTTGTCTGCCCAGATAAAATGAGCTATTTCAAGCTTGCTTTTTGTTGTAGTTTTCTGTTAAAGTCAGGAAGGACTGAAAAGCGCTGAGCTGACAGCCTTGCATGACCATGAACTGCTCTGATCCCCCCCTGCCGTGGCTCTCCCGTATTCCCTGGAAGGATGCTCAGAATGGTCCGGGAAGATGGTCCCCAGGGCCACCACAGCATCTCTGCTGCAGTACAGTGCCATTTAGGATGATGGCTTTGCTATGGAAACATCTCCCTCCTAACAACAGATCTGTCAGCACGTGTCCCAAAAGCAGACCAGCATTCATTACATGGTAATTTTTGCTTCCCTGTGATGGAGGCCAGGAGCTTATCCTTCCCATGCTTTTCTTAAAAAAATAAATAAAATTTTAAAAAAAGAAGCGAATATCTGGCTTCACCCATCAACAGCACGGCATGAGCCATGGGTTCCTCTAAAATCTCCTCGCAAGTGTATTTTTGGACACACGGGACATTTCAAATGCCCAGTGTTAAATATTTCAGGTGAAACATAACTCTTCTAAGTGCAGCCAGCCTTACTCTGAAGCTCCAATTCAGTGAAATTTCCCAGCAGTCTTCAGGAATTGATTTGCTTCTTGCTGGTACCTTCTCTCTGTGCTGTTCAACTGAGTTAATGTATTCCAAAACCTGATTTTTTTTTTTTTTTCCTCCCCCTACATAATCAAATTTTTGGAGGCTGCAGTGAGATGCCTTACAAGCAGTTTTTGTCCTTAGGTGTTTTCTGAGAGGGCTGCATCCCTCACATCCTGGTGTCTTAGCACATCTCTGTGCAAACGGTTCATTCAAGAGTCAGCTGAATCCCTTTGATTCATGTTCCTGCACATCCATATAGCTAATTTACCTTTATTAAAAGGAAAAAAAAAAAATAAAAGGGAAGAAGAGGAGCTATTAAGAAGGACAGTGTCAAGGCCAGCGGAGCGAGTGCCGGAGGGCTGGGTTAATGAGCTGCGTGGTGTCCGAGTGCCCAGGCTGGCTGGAGCCAGGAGCTGCTGCCCCAGCAGGGCTGACTCAGTCCTTCAGTGGGCAGACTCAGGCTGCAGGGCCCTGTACCCCCTTTGGAGTAGTCCCAATGCTTTGGGGTCCGTGGTTAACCCCACTTGCTCCAGCCTCCTCCCTGGTGTTTTCCAGAGGATGGCTCCGGCGTGCGTTCAGCTGGGGCCAACCCCCTGCCCAGCTCAAGCTGCATCCCTGTGCTTTGAGGAGAAGGTGAAACATGAATATGGATAAATGGATTTGCCCTCACATCTCACAGGAAGGTCTGTTCAGTCCCGTGGGCCGGACAAGGATGCTGCCCACCCACTGCCTGTGCCAGCAAGGTCACCGAGCTGTGCCCTTCCAAAGAGAGGGAGCAGGGATTTGCAAGACGCTCCTCACAATCATTTATTCTTGTCATTTCTGACCCTCAGGATAGGAAGAACATCAGAGCACTGCAGGCACAAAACAACAAGCTTTGTAGGTCATATCAGCGTGTAAAGTACCATTAGGAACCACGGCACGAAGCATGAATAATACTTCCTTTATTCCATCATATACCTCAACGCCCTTTAAATAAATGCAAATGGTTTTTTGTGGACGAGGTTTGTACGAGACGCCTGCTCGGGGACTCGGGGCTGAAATGGAGCTGGAGCAGTAATTTTGCTCTCTCCCTTGACAAGTCAGAGTGTCTGCAGCACTATCTGATAGGCTTAGTGACAGTCCAAGCCCAACCAGGCAAAAGAGCCAGGAGAACACTGTAAATCTTCCTCGCAGAGATTTATGCTCTGCCTATTAAACCAGAACCACAAAACACATGTCCTTCCATGCTACCCTCCTCTCTCTGAAGGGCATTAAGGCAGGAAAAAACTTTGAAGGACTCCAAGCCTGGAAAGGGACCTTCAAGAGCCAATCCCATCGTTTCTTGAAAAGCCATCAACAGTCAGCCTCGACGGCTTAAATCCTAAAATCCTTTCAGCAAATTATGACCTCAATTGCTAAAAATGATCAGATAATGCAAAGGCAGAGAGAGATGCGCAATGAGTCATCGCCCCTCGAGCACCTGAACTCCCTTTGGTCTCAGCCGGAGTGGGGTGAGGTTGCCCCCAAGAGGCAAATCTGACACAGCAAGTAGAGAGGGAAAATGCTGAATTGTGCTCTAGAGGTACCGCATAGGAATGATTTTTTTTTTTTTTCGTAATCCCTTAGTCTGCTCTTATTTGTACCTCTCTCTAGCTGCAAGCATCTATGGGCAGGGTGGGAAGGGAGAGGAAGGAGGTCAGCTCTGGCATGTGGTTGGCTGTGTTCTGCTGGAGCTCCTGAACCACACAACTCGTTTTCCTAGTCTCACTCACAGGGGTCATTAGAAGAATCAAAAAATGTCACTGCATTTTCTTCAGCCAGATGAAACATTTGATCCCATACACCTCGCTAGGCTCCTTCAGAGCAAGGGCTGGCACCACCTGCAGCAGCAACTTCTGTCTCGGGAGTGGATGGACACGATGGACAATTTGGAAACTGTGAGATGACATGAAATCCCTCAGCTGTGCACATAAAGCATACGGGCAGTAACACCACCCTGGACCAAATCCTAGCATCTTGCAGGGGGTGAAGAACAGGACAGACATCTGAGATATCTCCCCAGCACATGCTCCACCCTCCAGGGATCAGCAGCCTGAAGCTTTCTCAGCCAGGGAGAACTGCTTTCATTTCACAGACCCCTGCTGCATTTTTCTGCCATAAAATGCTCTTTGAACCTCTAAGCTTTTAACATCCACAACATCCCGAGGCAAGCAGATCCCCAGCTCCTGTCTCCTTTTGTTTGCTTTGAGCTTTCCTGCTAAGAAAAGAACTACGGAGTCTGAAGCCATATTACAGAGTGCCATTGAATGGCTTCTCCTTATTTGCCCTTTTTCAGGCCATTTTATTGTTGAGCTCTCCATCTTACTTTCCAACACGGCAACTATTTCAGAGAGATGCAGCTGACTTAGGGCCGCCACAATTTATTCCTGTCCTTTGCATACACACAGAGGCTCCCTCACAAAGGGCTAGACCTGTGACATAACCACGGATTTAACCATTCCCGCAGCTGCTTTGCAAGAGGACACAGTTTAAACACCCAAGCTGAGAGGCACCCAGGGTACTCACTGCTCCTGCACCAGGCTCCTCGCGGCTCCCCCTGTCCCGCTCAGTCCGAGAACATTCCCGCAGCCCCAGCACGAGCCCCTGCCGCAGCACCTCAGCTTACTGTCAGCTCCAAACTGGAAGCGT
This sequence comes from Regulus satrapa, assembly GCA_013396955.1. Lineage (NCBI taxonomy): Eukaryota > Metazoa > Chordata > Aves > Passeriformes > Regulidae > Regulus > Regulus satrapa. The sequence goes on along the minus strand of VWZN01012737.1, from coordinate 32,804 downwards.
CATCTCCAAAATTACTGTTGCGCTGGCTCCTGCCAGACTCTTAATTAGAGGAAGGCTGACACAGTTTCTCAGCAAACGGCGATCGCATACTGCGGGAAAAAAAAAAACAGAATGAGGGCAAGAGGAAAAATGGGCTAATCGGAGAAATCAACTGGAGGGAAAAACACGGTGCGTTGTGCAAACCTTACCATAACAATGCTGGAGCAAAAAAATACTGGGGTGGGGGGGAAAAATGGGTTAGTACACAGGGGAGGCGGGCAGCGCTTCACAAAGGTGGAGAAGAGCTGATATGCGGTGCAGCGTCTCAGCATCCTCACCTGGCAGGCCTCTGCCCACAGCCTGGTTAGGGCAAAGGAGACAGGCTCAGTTTCCAGCACGCAGATCAATGTGCCTGAGAGCCTGAGCGGTGCTGTCTGTGGAGCCCATGGCTGCTCTGCGTGATTTATGCTGCCTTTATAAAAGCCTGCAGTGTGAATAAAGCATGAAACTGAATGCCTTGCCCCCCTCTCCCCACCACTGCTGGCAGCTTGAAGCTATTGTTTTTTATTCCAGCTGCGGCTTGGCGGTCAGTCCCGAGAGGAAAGGGACCCTCTGCTCCTGCATCTGCTCCGAGAGCCAGGAGTTTCATCGAGCCTCGGGAGAAGAGAGCCTGAAACCTGGAGGCAAAGCCCCGGAGCCTGCGTGCCAAGCCCCAGCCCACGGCGCTCACTGCTCGGCTGAAGGACTCACCCCATAGCACAAAAGCAGCACGAATCCATTTACCCTTTCTGCTTCTCCCTGCGAGAGGGAAGGAGCATCGCCCGCCTGGGCTTCAGGCAGCTTCAGCCGCAAACGCAAAGGGAAGCACCGGGGTAAGGGTGTGGGAAAAGGGCCCCTTTATCCACCCCTACACACCATACGGGCCAAACCTGCCGTGAAAAGCTTTAGGTTTACCCTCAGGCTGACGGTAAAGGCGCTTTGATGACAACGAAGGGAACAATTCCGGTGGAGTTTCCATCCCCTCCCCTGTGACTTCCCTACAGGGAACTGGGAGAGGGCAGGAAAGGTGAAGGAGGTGACACATTAGCAGCAGCTCACCACGCAGAGACACGGGAGGCATTCAGAAAAGCACAATGCATCCAAACGCCACTTAAAAGCAGCCTGAAAGTATAGGGCTGGCTTTCTCCAGAGAGATCAAAACATCAAGATGGGAAGAAGCGAATGTTTTTCTTGTCTCACCACCCAGCCTTGCTTTTTGATAGCAGATAAAACACTCCCTTTCGAATTCCTGACTGCAAAGGCGAGGAAGCACTGGCTGAAAAAAGCATCAGTCAGGCAAAACTAAAAGCCTCTCGGCAAAGAGAAGCCCTTCGAGGAATTGACTTTTCCTAGGATCCTTCCCACCAGCAGCCCACGCCATTCCCCAGCACTGAAAGCCCTTTTCAACACGTGATAAGAAGGGGCCCTGCCAGTAAAGCTGGCAAAATATCCACAAGGCAAAGCATGAAGGTATTTCACAGCCTGGGGACAACATGGGGAAAACAGCAATTAAAGGAATTCTGATAAGTTAAACCACAAGGAATAAGCTAAATCCACTAATGATTGTGACCTCTCTGGGCAGCTCCTTTGGAGCTCCTCAGCAGCTGCTAAGGCTCCTAGAAGCTCATTAAACCTCTTCCCGGTCAAAGTCAGCCAGTCCCAAGAGCCTTTTGTGTCTTTCTGGATGCAGAATGAGGCACTAATACGCCCGTGGAAACAGCTGCCCCTCTGGCAGAGGGAGGTGTTTCCCACCAGGGAACTTTGGGCAAGAGGTAGTTTTCCAAAAGTTCACAAACCCAAGGAACGAGACCCCAGAAACATTAGGAGGGTCATCTTCAGCAGAAACTTCTCTGGTTTGCCCTTCTCAGTAAAACAAAAAGTCACACAAGCACCACAAATCAGTGGAAAACGAGCCGACAAAAAACCAAAACACAAACCCCGAGCTAGATACAGCGCTATACATACAGCTCTCCTGGGAAAGAAAACAAATGGAAGACCAGCATTAGCACTGCAGCTCCAGTATCACTGCTAGTGAAAGGACGAACAGAGGAACTCAACTAGCTGGAAGAACTTGCTTGAATCTCCACAGCAGCATGGTCCCTGTTGCGGCCCCATGCCCCCAGGACTGGTCCAGGACGGTGCTGAGCACAGACCCCTCTAATGGAGACAGACCTGGCTCAGAGCAGCACTGCAGAGTCCATCGCTCAGTATTAGAAGTCTTTTTCCACCCTGAAATCCTACCTCTAAAACACCTTTGCAGCAATCTAACCAGATGCTCCACCAATAATAACAACACACTTCAGGTGTTCCAGTCACCTGCTCTTCCCAAAGACATTCTCAACTAATCATCAGCTTTGGGGACTTCAGAGAGTTCCTGCAGCTGCTGCATCAGTGAAGTGTCCTACTGACCTTCAGCCAGCCCTGTTAGATTAATCACTTCTGAAATCCCCATCCACTACCGAGTTCCACTACAGGAACAGTGAGAATATGAGATGCAAAAAGTTTCACTGCCAGGTTTCTTCAACTTTAAAAGCAAAAGTGTTTGGGCTATTTTAAGCCACAGAGGCTTGTCAGAGGAAAAAAAAAAAAGGCAAGGAGCTACAATCATGTATTTCATAACCAGACTTTAATATTTTTTGTTATTGCTGCAATAAAATGCACCTATTTCCATATGAAATGTGATAATCGGGTTATTATAGTCATAGTATCAAAAGATAGACCTCAGTGCAAAATGTTTCTTTGAAGACATCCAAAGCAGTTAAGACCTTAGTATGCAAACAACCTTTTCCAATGCATGTAAGTCCTGGCTGAGGGACAGCAAATGAGCTGGCTAAACAGGAGGGCAGCAGGTTTGCTATTGCACTGCCAGGCCCCCCTTGTAAAGCCCCCATAGTGATGCTTGGCAATCACCTCAGCAAGGATTCTGATGAGCACCCATTGAACCCACATCTAGGCGTCAGCACTTGAGGAATTAATCCTCAGCTACAAAACAGATGGAATTCCACCCCATGCAGGAGTGGGTGAAAGAGAGAAAGTGCTAGAATAGGTATTGAGCATGAAAACACAGGACTGGCTGAGCTGAGAATGATTTCGAGACTGTCTCCGTCTGTAATGAGCTGATCAGCTGTGAACCCAAGAATTGTAACATGTGCCATAAGAATGAAATAGGACCCACATTCGTGTGTGTGTGTCTGTGTGTGTGTGTGTGTGTGTGTGTATGTGAGAGAGAGAGAAACAGAGACCATTTTGTCCAGAGACATTTAACTAGAAAGGAGCGTCTGGTTTTGGTTTTTTTTTTCATTGTCCTGTTAAATGAAAGTAAATATCAAAGTGGCTATTTTGTGTGGAAAAACCCTCAACAGTTTCAACATGCTTTGAACTGCAGTACAAAAGCTGTTCATCTAAACCCCTCCCCTTTTATTCTTCAAAATATACAGGCTAGCAATGTCAATTTTACACAGTAAGAAAATATATACACATTAAATAAGTAAACATTCCACATTTTTTACCTTTATACAATATTAGTGAAAAAATTAAAAACATTAATAAAATTACATACAATATATTCAACAGAATAATCAAGTGTTACAATAGGGAAGGCAGATAAGCTATCAAAGACCAGAAGATGACATTGACATAACAATGTAACATTTGAAAAGAAAGAACAAACATTTAGTATGAATTTGCAAATCTAATAGATTTCCTCTAGGATGTGTCCATTCTGTAGCAGTTCCTTTATTCATAATACACATAACTAGATTTGAAGGGTTTGTGTTTGGCAGGATTTTTAAACCTTATTTTAAATTCTTATCATAGACAATTTAATACAAGACAGCGTAATCCACAAGAATTAAAAGAGTATTATAAAACACAAGTTTGATGATATTAAAATTTCACTTATGGGAATCCCCATTGGTGCTTCTACCCAACACCTTAACTTTTTCTTCTTATATACATCCATCCTACAGACAAACCACAGTGTAATATTTAAGGGATAGCATCTGCACAGAGAGCACAAAAGGAGATCATACCTTCCTCTGATTATTTCATAAACAGCTCCTGGAGCTTTGAGCACATATTGAGTGTGCAGCAGGACTTCACACCTAGGAATTCAGTCATCATATGGCTTTCACAGTCTTTACAAAGGTGAGCCAAATGCTGTTCTTTAATCTCCGCTGAGATGATATTCTATTCTCCATTTAAAGAAGGTGCAACTTCTCTATTTTGTGTTTTTAAGAGACACTGGATGTTCATACCAACTCTGCTTTGCAGATTACCATGATTCAGCCCGCATCTGAATCACTTCCTCACCTGCTCACAGCAGGGAAGGTCTAACACTCCTTCTGAACTCACATTTCGTGTCACAGGGCTGTTCTTTCCCAGCCAGCCTAAAACAGTGCTTGCAGGTATGAGCTGGGAAGAAAATAAATACAAATTGTTTTCAAATATGTCTTGTGATTAACAGGAGAATCAAGAAAGCTTCCCTCAGCTTTCAATACGGTAAAATATTCTAGCTTGTTCTGATAGGGCTGTAGGAACAGCTGGTGTTTTTTCAGTTTATCCACTTCAATTTTTCAGAAGTAGAGCACTTGTAGTAAAAAACAATGTTAGTCAAATCAGATTATCATGTGTCTAGTGCTTGTCTTAATCAAGCTCAAGTTTCTAACTCAGGTGACTGATTTCTTCTGTTCCAAAGAAGGTGAAGCTCCATTCATTCTACATCCTCCTTGATTCCAGTTTCTGTTATTTTCCCTTAACTAGGCAAGATTTCATTAATCTGGCTCCCAGAAGTCATGCAGTTTTCCCAGAGAAGTAAAAACAAATTAGTATACAAGCCAGAAATCCAATGTCAGAAGAAATGAGTGGAGTAGGCAAGTGCTTAGCTTGGGAGCATCACATAGTGCTGAAAAAAGTCCCTGGAATTTTATTCTGAAACATTTGCCTGTTTCCCATATTTGAAATCAATCCCAAACATCTCCAAATAAACAGCATTGAAAGAGCCACCTTATTATCAACTTTCATTAATTGCTCATTAGATTCTGCATCCATGTGTTACATGTGTAACTCCTTGCTCTAGAACATGAATTATCACACATACTAAACACAACTTTTTATTTGCACATTATTTGGAGCAATTAATAGTCTTTACAGGTGGTTCATCACACAGTCTTTTACTGCAATCCATACTAGGCATATATGTATAATTTAAATTTTATTTAACTGTTACTCTGCATTATTGGAAAGCTAAGCTTTTCCAAGAAAGACAGTTTTATGTTCCAAGACAGGACTCAAACAGTTGGTCTGATCACCTTACAACAAAAACCTTACAAGCCAAGGCTGAAAGAAAGAGCTCTGAACTTTGAGTATCAGTAGAAATTATCCACCTCTTCTACCAAGGCTAGCTAGGTGTCACAATGGCAAATATTTCTGAGACTTATCATAGCATTATTTACTGCTTGGTACTGTTACAAACACGAGAGGCTTTGCCTAATTGTGGCACAACATTCGACACATTCAAAGGGAGAGGAGCTGTTGAAGCCCTTAAACATATGTGAATAAAGCCTTGGACTCCAGAAGTCTCAAAGCCACAGGTGCCAGACCACAGCAGGATGTGCCTCACTGCATTCCTGCCCCAACATCCTTTTGGAAGCATCAGCTAATAGCTGTAATCAGAGACAGGCCCCGCTTTTGTTGAAGCCAGCAAAGTAAGAATTTCAATTTAAATCTATTCTAATACATCTAAGTGCATGCCACAGCCATGCCATTTATGTTGAAAAATAAAATCTCTTTTTTAAAAGGATATGCCATTTTCAAGTGCTAAAAAATGAGTCGAATGCACCCTGCAATGTGGGAAGAGAGAAAATGGTTTCATTACAGTACCTGAGTAAGCCCAGTGGTTTGTATCACATCCTGCCATTTCCCATATATCCTAGTAGCCAAGCCTTTTACCTGCAAATTCACAGTGATCAATTAAGCCATTTATGTTAAAAAAGACAAAATCATACCCTGTGCTTACCCTCACAGCTTCCAACTCAAAAAGTCCCCAGGAGATACAAGGTTTACTGGAAAGGAACAACTTCATTGTCACAAAGTATCATCACCTCACCTTCAGATCCCCTTAACTGGTGACTCTGAATTTAAAGCCATGCACTCCACAAACACATTAGAGGCCCATGACTCCTTAGGCAAAATATTTGGAATCACCATGCAAACCTCCTCCAAACATCACCTCATCCCTGGGAAATGAGGTTTGTCACACAAGTCTGATTGTACCTAGAACAGGTGCAACTGTGGCCACAAAAGCCAACAATGCAGCACTGGCTGCTTCTAAAATAAACTCCTTGAACGTAAAACTGCTTTACAATAACCCATCGCTAGCAGGTGTTTCATTCACACTGATATTTGCTTCAGATGCTATGTTAAAACCCAGCACAGTGGCAAGCTCTAGGAGTAACTGCAGTACAACACAGATGAAGCAGTGGAGAAAACCAGAGTAAGATTTTTTTTCCCCCCTCAGTGCAAAGGCAAATAGAAACAGAAGTAAAAACAACCAGAGATACAACACTCCAAGGCAAGAGTAATTAAGGTGTTAAAAGGAACCATGCTCTATTAATCTGTCTGAGTAAGAAATGAAGAATGTTTTTGAGAAGCAAGGAAGCACACAACAGAAAATGCCTGATTTAAAGCCCAGCAAGCCAAGGCTTTTTGAAGCTGGGGCCAGTCACTTTATCTCAGAGCAGACTTGGTTTGTTACAACAGCATGCAAAGCACAACGGTCACAAAATCAGGACTGCCAGTAGTAAGACTCACACAACAAAGCAAACAGAAGGCAGTTGTCCAAGCCTGATGCTATGTCATATACACAGTTGGCTTCAATCCAAAGCATTTTTAATCAATTTGTTCATTTGAAAAATAAAATGGAGAATTGTGCAAGATAGGCAACTTCTTCAGTCCTCTGGATCCTGCCCTGCTCTTACAACTGGAGTCAGCTAGCAGCGACTGCCACAAAGAGAAACTGAGCAATTCTGGGGGCCTAAATGCGAAGATGTCTGGCTAAAGGGAAGACCAGTCACATTTTAGAGCTGTTTAGAGTCCCACTGTTAGCATAAAGGAGTATTTTCAGCGAATTAAAATGGGCATGTACTTATCCCCATGCAAAGACATGATGCAGACAGAAAAACCAGAGAAAAAATCCTCAAGCCCATGAGAAACTCCTAGAATTTCCAGAGCTGAGATGAAAGAACAACATGCAGCATAAACGCTAAAAAAACCACCCCAAAACCAAAACAAAACAGAAAAATCAAGTTTTGCATCTTACCTTAGACCGATAAATCATTCCTGCAGCTTCCCTAATATCACCTTTTACGTGCTTATCTAAGGCACGACAAAGCTTCAGTAAGTGTTGCTAAATAAAGAGAAAAGTGTACAGATGTTAAATCCTCCATGTCAAAATTACAGGCTTTATTCAAATATTATATCCATTTAATAATTACATGCTTCAGTTTGAATTTTTCTCAGAAACACACAGTTAAGAAAGGGAAAAGAAAGAAAAGGAGACCACATCACAGGATCTGTTGCTGGCATGCTCCTGGGAAACCAGGTGTAAGAGTTTTCAAAAGCAGCTTCAAAGTATAACAGAGCTATAAAACACATGTTCTAAAGTTCCTACTAACTAATTTGAAAATGTTTTCTCCCCCCAAACTGGTAAACACAGGGCAGTGCCATTCACATCTTTTATCAGCAAAGAGTTCTGAAGTTACAATAGCTGAAAATAACCTTTGCAGTAATGATGACTCAGGTAATTTCTTTTGTAGGAATTGGCTGAGCAGGTAAAATATATCCAAGATTTTATACGCTGATCTTTAATTTTATCTAAATTTCTGATTACTTTAATAAAGCAGTTTTGAAACTTCATGATCTCCCGATAAGGACTCCCAAGGTCTTTCACCTTCTGTTAATTTCTTCATTAAATTCCATTTTTCAGTCTCTCACTGAACAGCTGCCAAGAGGCTCCACTCTACAGAGCAGGTGAGACATGCTGAAATTCTATTTATAAACATTTGCTGGTGTCTCAAGGCCACCACAATTTATCCCCTCTAAGTGGAAGAGGGCAGAAATGAAATAGTTAAGATTGATTTTACAGAAGTCTAGCCCACAAAATATTCAGCCACACCCCTCTGGCCACTTGATGGCTAACAGGTCGCTGAATAATTAAGAAAATTATTCACTGACCTGTTATATTATATCCCTTAAAAATAAATAATAATAAGAATAATTATTTTTTTAACCCAATTGAAAATATCAAGTTCTCCACAAATCTAAGCAATATACTGAGACACTTAAACATCCAAACATAGCCAAACATTACTGGTTTATGTCTCTCAAACACTTCCTATGACAAATTTCTTAAAAGCCAAGAATGATTCCACAGGGCAGAAGGTTCTACACAAATACCTTGCAGCAAGCAACTCCCAGCAAATGATCACAGAAATCTGAACAGAAATACTGAAAAGCTAAGCAGAAAGTCTTACTTAGCAGATGTTCACATCACAGGGCAAAAAGGAACTACCACTAAAGAGAAGAGCTACAGTCCTTGCTTTCATTTGCTGCTCTCCAGCACAGGAAAATGAAACATGCTTGAAAATATTTTACTGAGTATTCCTAAAGTGGTTTTCACTTAGACTGAAAAATTTCAATCCTAATTCCAAAGATGACAGAATAATTTGAGTTACAATTTCTTTGTCAAGTTTTTCCTCCAGATACTTTCTGGGAAAGATTAACACAACAAATGCCTGCTCTTTCACAGCCCTCTGTTTGGAGGTAGCTCCATTCACAACAAATTCAGAAACACAGAACAGAGTTTTCTCTGCAGTAAACACATGGAAGATCTTCTGCATTTACCTTGCCCAGAACAAAAGTTTCCCCCAGTACTATTATGCACTGGTGATCTTCCATCACATGATAGCTCTTACTTAAATAGACTAAATGGGCATGATAAGCAATATTTTAAAATCTAAAGGTCTAGCCACTAAGGTTACTTACCCTTTGACTAGAATTTACAGCATCAAGGAAACTGGCTTCACTGACTAGATGAAGGAGGACATAAATTAGGTAGTACACCTGGAGAGAAATCAAAAGAGCTTTAGCAGTCAAAGCACCATTATAACTCTTCACATCTAGAAATGGAATCACCTCTGCTTTCTGGATTGAACCCCCCAACAGCCAGGCCAATGGACAGGTATATCAACACATCTGCCTAGGTAACGAATTTGAAACAGTATACCCACATATTAGAAACGTTTTAAACCAGAAACAGTATACCCACATATTAGAAACGTTTTAAACCAGTATTTTACTGGTTGAAATAACCTAAGTAACCCATAAAAACATGGTTTTAATGACTGAAAATTAAATTCAGCAGTTGGTTTTATTTTCCCATCATCTACCTCCAGATCAAAACACTTGTTGAGAGAGTCCATGATAGCCACTCAAAAAAATGAATCAATATTCAATTTTTGGATGGATGGAAATACTAAATCTTTCTAACAGTTGTTTGAGAGTCAAGATGACTAAAAGATTCATAAATCTTTTTCTGAAGCCTGCAGGTGAAGATTTGGCTTAGCACCAGTTTTCACTGATTACATCAGAAGGGAGGGAAGATTGTCCTCTGATTACAGAAGGAGAGACTCAAGATCTCCATGTGACTCAGAAAATCTGACCATTTCCCTGCTTGCAAAACAACAATACAGGTTCCTCCACCACATGTTCTTTTCATTCCTCCATGACTATAACCAAAATTACAAATATTTTAAAGATTAAAAGTAACAAGACAGTGTATTTAGAGTTCCTCATACAGAACCATTAAAAAGTAAAAGAAACATTCCCCAAATTGTATAAAATGTACAATATTATATATAAAAAATATGCACAAAAAACTAAAGCAAAAATAGCACTATTGGCTATATACCTCACATTCTAGTTCTGCATAAACTCTTTCATCTTTATGCTCCTTCTGTCCTTTTCTCATCTTTCTCATCTTCTTCAGTAGATAAGAAGGTTTCATGCACACCAGAAAGCGATGCAGAAGAAACATCTACAGATACAAGCATTAAGAAATTAGACTGATTTACTAACAACAGAAAATTAGAAACTCAGTGCCACTATAACATTAGCTGTCCATTGAAACAAGAACAGAAAAGGGATTTTTAATTAAAAAAGAGGTTTTCATGCTTTGAGTAATTTCAGTGACTTCAGTGTTTGTACGCTTGCTCAGTAAAATATCAAACCTATGAAAACAGTGTGTCTCTACACGGTTAAAAAAGGAAGACTCAAAGAAGTACACACCTCTTTTCAATGTCTAAAATTAATGTTTAGGCATAGAAACAAGCACAAGCTGCAGAACACGCAGATTACACACATGCAAGTACACTTTCAACACTAAAGAGAAAATTGTTAATTGGCCATTTGGCAAGGCCCTTGAAAACAGGCTTACAATATTAAAACATAAAGCACAAGCATACAATATACATGTTTTCTAAACTTCCAAATTCTACAAAGACAACACACGTCAGCTGTACCTGCTTGTCACTGTCATCAGGTATTTCTACATGCTTTCTATGAAGAAATTTTGCGATTATCACTAGGCTAAGACGTCTTTTTACTTCCCTGAAAAACAATTTAAAATTATTTCATATAGAACTTCTCAAATGCACAGTTTCTACAAAGTATGTGAGGCTACGCGTGTCTTCCCTAGACACAAACTTGCTTGCAACTGGATTTTCTGAATATAGGTGCTATATAAACCAGTAAGTGGGCTAGTAAAACACAAGTACCCTTAATCTTTACAAGTTCTGCACAAGTAAACAATGCTAGATACTTGTCTCCAAGCCTGAAGTTAATGACCCAACTAATTCTGCTCGATCAGTTACATTATAGTTTACTAATTACAAAGACACAGAACTCAGAATGATGCTTAGAAGCAGACATGAATCACCCAAAGAAAATTTAAATTTTGGTCACCCAGACAAGAATTAGAGTGATGGGTATCAGAACCTGAAGCTGAGCCTCTCTTTGCTACAGGGGAACCAAGAATCCACCTCCCAGAAACTGCATAATAGATTTAATACTTTTTCTCAGCAGAGGTGATCAGCAAGCTATACACGCACACCAAGAATTGCTCATACGTCTGTAATGAAAAAAATGAGGGAAAAAAAAGTCCTCTTTTTTTTCTTGTCATGTAATAATGATTGCATTTTTTTTTTTTCAGGCTCTGAGCTCCTCCAAATCCACCAGCTGTCAGTGATCCCTCGCATTTCGGGCATTACGGTGCCGTTACCGTCCGCGCGCCGTCGAGCTGGGCACGAGCTGAACGAGCCACAGGAGGTTGTGGGGATCACTGGAGAGTTCACTCACTGCCAGGCACAGCTCAGGCATCTTGGAAAGAACAACAAAACATCCTGAAAACTGAAGAACGGGCTGCTTGCTTTATTTGCAAAAAGGAACACACACACCTACTCCCTAGAAACAGGGGCAGTGAGAAAAGGAACTGATCTAATGTTGATGATGCACATTAAAATAATTTCTGCGCTGCACCAGGAGGGGAGGGGAGTCTGCTAAACAGAATTTAAAGGGTAGTTGAGACCAGAATGGTTTTAATGACATCTTAGAGCATAGTGCAATAATTTCTTCATTCTTTCAGGCTGCCATTTAAAACATACAAAGGATTTAGCACGCATAATGCTAAGAAACTCTTGTAGAAGAGGACAGGTAGCTCAATGTCATGCAACAAAAACCCTCTCAGTATACCCATCCACTCCCTAAATCTCACAAAGCTTTGCATTTTTCATATTTTTCTAGTACCATTACTGAAAATTTTGTATTACATTTTGAACCAGTACTTTTCTGATATGTCAAAAAAGAAAACAAAGGAAAACTTCAAAGCATAAGTTGCAGTTTCACAAATCCAGTACAGTAAACTTATGAAGTTACCTTCGTATCCCAGTCTTTTATACTCATCAGAAGCTTTACAAAAAGGCACTGAAAATCTATCACCAAATGTTGTTTTAACTGTTTCTCCAAGCTTATGTGAAATAGCAATATAAGGAGCAGCCATATTTCTTGGTCAGTATATCCATCGTGAATTACTGATGTACAGAAAACTAGAAACTTGAAGAGAAATACAAAGCATTAAAATATGAAATTGTTTTAGCTTATTTTGAAGCATCATGAGAACTTGAAGTTTTCCACACTCACATTTAAATGTACCTCAAATGATGTACTGTTTTGGCAACATTTGTGCACTAACATATCCCCATCTCCCCGTAATTTTCTAATACCTGCTGGAGACTCATCTTTTTGAGCAATGGCAATATTCCCTAGACACTACCAGAGCACGAAAGATCTTTCTTTACCACACAGATAATCCTCCTTTAATTGAAGGAAAGGCCAAAAGGTTTTCTAAAAACTCCAGAAATACTGAAAGCAGAAATCAGGGGATACTACTTTCTTCTATCTGAGGGAGCCAAGATGTTGTATAATGTGCCACAGCAGGAAAAGGGAGGCAGCAAAACTTCACTCAGTTGTGAGTGAAGCCTACGGAAGCCAAGAAACTGAAGTTTGCAAAATGCCTGCAATAAACTCTACTGAATGTGAAGCTGAAGCCCCAGGATTGCATCTACTCAAACATATGCTCAGGACTAGATTGCAAATTCTATCCTTCCTCCCAAAAGAAAACACATACACACAAAAAAAGAAACCCAACCCACAAAAACTGTGGAGGTTTCTCACCTTAATCACATTAATTAAGTTGTTTTCAAGTAGACTGTGGAACTCTGGACTGGCAAAAGCTACATCTTCTCTTGGCTGCTGTTGACTCACTGTGTCTTGTACCTGACTTCTAATAGAAGAAACACAATCTGAGCAAAAAATGAACAATTCAGAAGTCCACAAAAGCTTATTGACATCAAACTGAATTTAAAAAATATCCTGCATGCATCAAAATGCCTTCAAATCAAAATAATCTTCAGTTACAGAGCATTGAACACACACATCTAACTCAACTTGTAGCCAATTACTTTGCCCAGCTATTTAGCCAATATTCCTGCAAACCTTCATTAGGAAGATGCAGGACAAAGGACAATGCTCTGGTTTGCTGAATCCTTACTTAGAAGGCATTGTTTGAATTCCAGGGTTATTTATCCTTAACTAAGAGCTGAGCCAAGGACTTATAGACTATGGGAAAGGAAATGAAGAAACTTCTGGTTCTACATTCTAAGCACAAGAACTGCATTGCTAAGCATTGCTTTCACAGGATCTAGGCAAAAATTATCACAAGGAAAACACTTACAAAATATCCTGCTCATTGAAGGGGGGTTGAAGATGTTGCAATGGAAAGAGAGATTTGAACCCAATACCCATATTGACAAAAACAGCTGATATATCAGCTATTGAAGGAATCCATGGTTTAAACTGTTCATCACTGATGGACACTACAAATAAAAGACATGGAATGGATTAGTTTAAATTTAGTTCTTAGAATTAATTCCTCTTAAGGGAAACAAATAAGCTTAGCAGTTTGCATCAATTCTAACAGCTCTCAGATGAGTCAGAACATTAAACAGGAAGCTTATTTTCAGAACAAGGAGGGAGGAAAAAAGTCTAATACACTATTTTGCACTAGGGAAACATCTTGCCTACATAATAGGTTGATTACTTTCAAGTTCCACCAATTTTCTATCACAGTTCTCTTTCATCACAAACAGCAGAACAAGCAACAAGGCAATACTTTTGTCTAAGAGAACACAGAAATTACTGCCTGTGTAGGTAAAGGTAAGAGGGTGTTATCACAGAGGGACTGCAAGAGAAACTAGGTAAGATTTGAAAACAGGCAAGGCTTCTGGAACAGAACTGGTAAATAAGGAACTCCCAGCCTTAATTGAATTTGCTCATTCATTATTGAATGCTCATTCATTATCTTGAACTGTTCATTCAGCCAAGCCTAATGCCAGCAAGGCACAAAATAAAGGAGGCTACATTCCCTCTGATATCAGCTCTGATTTCAAACAAGAACTAAAATACAGGGTAGAATTCGGACAGGCCTGAGCAAATACTTCAAGAGAACCGCATTACTTTAACAATGTTAGCTGGTAGTCTTAAATTAATGTCACTTCTGATGGATCTGAATGAAGACATGGGGAACACACAAAGGAACTTGTAGTGGAGAAATATTTGAGTACAGACAAAGGAATAAGACAAAACACAGAAGACATTAGCAGCACTGTGGGCTGAAGCAGATCTTTCAAAGTGTTTCTGTGCAGGTGTATGATTCACTTCACTTTTGTCATTTATCTGGAAAGCAAATCATGAAGTGCTACATACTGGGTATGACAACGTGAAAAACATTGTAGTCCTTAAGCGACAAATATCCACATCATCCAAAGCAAAAGATGGAAAGGAGGGCAAACTTTTGAGCTGACTGAGCTTCTCTTCAGGTCAATTCTATTTGTGAAATACCAGGAGTGGCTCTGCACTGGCTGCACTACTTTGGAGGGACGTGCCAGGACCACATACGGTGATACAGGTTGCACACACTCAGTGAAGGTCAGCCCCCAGCATTTCTGCGTTACATTAGTAAAAATAGAGCCTAAATTCAAGCCAAAAAAAACACCCAACAGAACTAGTGCCTTTTACTTAATCACTAATACTTTTCTAAACTGAAGAGAGGAGAAGGGCTTTCATTCAGGTGGTCAGTTTTCCATCCTTCAAATACTTACAGTTTTTTAGTGTTAACTCCATCAATCTGTCTAAGATCTTGGTGGAAACACAATGGTCAGGATGAATAGACATCATCTGTGAAGAGAGAAGAAGCTACAATCAAAAACCAAGCTGCATGACTGCATCAATTTTCTTTTAATTAGGGAAAAAAACCCCACATCAAGCCAGAAAAAAAACAACACAAATATTCCCAGCAGAGTAAAATTGAGTAACAGATTAAAAAACAAACAAAAAAACCTAACCCAAAGGCTTCTAAAGATACACCAATGAGAACAGAATACAGTGAATATTGATTATTTGAAGTAGAGACAAGATGATACAAATACTTTTTAATTAATTATTTACAATATCAGAATGCTGTGACCCATGTTGGTTTATAAACAAGTTCTGAGGGTTAAGAGAATAGAAAGTAACCCCTTTGGAACCCATCTGCATCTGTGATCAAATTGAGCTACCCGAGCAGAAGTGGAGGCAGCAGAGTTAACTACACCCTTTTCCAGTCACAGACAAGTTGGACATATGCAATACTAAACCCAAATAATGAATTTGTAGTTTTTCACACACCTCTTAACTAAAAAATAAGAGTATGAAGTACAGTTTAGGTTTCTTGAAGGACTACACTGGCCCAACAAAAACTTTTTTCCCCAAGTGCTGGACAGTTTCCTGCTCTGTAAGTGATCTCAGTTGGATCACACTTCTTCCTTATGAGAGGAACATCAGATCTCACAGAAAAGGGGAAGGCAATCTTTTAACTGGCTGGAGGGAAGGTCATGGAAGAGCAAAATGCTTTGCTTTTTGGCAAATGCAGAAAGCCAGTCAACAGACTGAAGCTGCAATTTCCCAGGTGGTCCAGATTGCTTTATTTGTTTCAGGTGCAGTTAAAATATAGCAATTAATAACAGAATGGAGACTGGAGGGGGGCATTTTTGTGAATAATAGCACTGTGTAAATTCCTAGTGATACAGACACTGACACAGGCATCTTGAAAGGAGACAGTCACCACACTTCCTTTGAGAATGACTCCAGGCTTCTTCCTGAGCCATAAGGTACCTTTTCCAAATGAAAATTATCTGATAATGCTGGTATCACTGCTGATTTAGAAGATGATACATGTAGCAAATGGTACATACTGTAGCATGTATTGTTTTTCTAAGGGTGACAGGAAATAAGAGCAGCATTTGCTCATGATTTGGCCCACAGCACCTCTCCTCACCTCCTGTGTCCTTTTTTATGCAGTAGCATATATGAACATGGCCAGGGACATGTGCAGTCACTCAGAGTGTGGAGAAAAGGCTCTCCATTATTTTACCCCTAGTGACAATCAAAGTATTTCAGACTAGAGAAAAAAAAATCAGAACACAAAGGAAAAAGTAATATCTGATTTTAAAGTTGTTAAGGAAACAGATTCACAAACTTCTTCAATTAGCTTCCAGGAAAAATACTACACACACAGAGAATTATCCTAACTGCATGAATAGCACAGACTTACCTGGAAAAGCCACTTTAGAATTTGTATGGGACACAATATATCACGGTAAGCAGAACTTAGAACACCATTAAGAACTAAAAAAAGCTGCTGTGTTAGACCACAACTGTAAGAGGAAAATGGGGGCAAGGGAAGAAGATAAAAATCAATTAGTGGTTGCATCATCACTTTCACAAAAACATAAGAACTTCCTCACCCCTCAGATCATTATCATCAGCAAAGAAAGATCTGAATATGCAAAACAGATGTTATTCACATGCTATTACTTATATAGAATGTCATAGTAATCCAACCTTGATTTCTAATAGCAATCAAATTTACAAATGTCATTTAGAACAACTATTTTCCTCTCTATAAAGCCATACTATACAGTCTGGAAACATCTGTATTATTACAGAATAATAGTTTCAAACAAACATTGACTTACACTATTGTACTATGAACCACTGTGCCTGATGACACAGACAGTCTGTTATGCTCAGTGAGCCTATTAAATAAGATTTTTAACTCTCCAATCACCTTTACCAACATTTTCAGAATGAGAAAAAACCACTGTTTTCAAAATTTTAGAAATTCCCTTTTAAATAAACGGTCTGGAGGCAAACTAATGCAATTAAAATCCCACAGCCTAATCTCACTGTGCAAATTTGTGGGGTACAAACAGTAGCTGCTGGAAGAACAGAAAGTGGACCATTGTTACTACTGTATTATGAATAATTAATATGAATTAGCTGAATTATTGTAGCTTTAGTCACTTGGATGACTTCAGTTGGTCAAAGTAGGGTGCTGATAACACCAACTTCATGGGTTCAAATCCCATATGGACCACACACTTAAGAGTTGGACTTGGTGATCCCTGTGTGTCCCTTCCAACTGAGGATATCCTATGAGTCTTCCTTAGGAAGTTAGGGATGTCATAAGCAGCTGAATTAAATATATCCAGTTTCCCACATACCCTTCTTTAGTCTCCTCTATTCTCTCTATCTACTAAACCAAATAACTCTGTCAAGAGATCTGTGTCCTAACTCCTACACATACCCTCTACCTGCCTGACTGGTACGACCTCCGTGTGCCAACTGGGCAGCCAGTACGTGCCAGCTGGGCTGAATGCATAAAAGCAATTAAATCGTAATTGCTGTCTGCAAGGGATGATCAGCTTAATTCTCATTCCTCCAGCCACTGATTTACAAGATGCTTTTGAAGCTCATACCCTTGTGATCTCCAAAACATATTAATAGAAAGGCCTGAAGCCAAAGGAGTGTATCACAAACACCACTTCCTCGAGAGATGAAAAGTCACTTTCCTCCTCTTCACACCCACAGCTGCACATACACATGCACATAAAATCCTTTAAGAGCAACTGAATTCCCTCAGTTCCTCTCACGGATGTTTGGGATAAAACACCGAACTAAATCACCAGAAATTTTCGGGATTTACACTTGTGGCATTTGGCAAAGGTTTGTCCAGCTATTTGTAATGAGACAGCCTCATAAATATAGAGCTGAAATGCCTGTGGGTGACAGAGCAGCTGTTTGTGTACACACAGACACGCTGGTGGCTCAGTGACTGAACCTGGCAGATGTCAGAGATCCTGACCCTCTGCAATCCTCATTAAATGGAGCCTCAAATGCCCGGCCCATCCAGGACAGAAGCACCAAAAGCCTTCCAGGAGACACAACGTAACACTGGAAGATCACAAACAGGTAACTGCAAAGGTCTTTCAGTTCACAGATAGTTAAGTTTGTGTTCATCATAACGTTTCACTTCTGCATTTGTCTCCCACAAACTGGTAAGGTTATCAACAATAGCCCAATGTGGCAGAAATGCGGAAGAGGCCAGAACAGTTGTTTATCCTCATGTCTCATTTAAGAGGTTTTTTCAAGAATTCCAGAAGAGGAAAGAAGGAAGCTTCAAATTACAATGTACTGTTCTGTCAAGTCAACCCAGAAAGGAAAATCCCAGGGAAGGGGAGTCAGTCTTGCCTGATTACTAAGACAAAGGTCATCTGCATGCAAAGATTAAACAGTAACTTAAAACTGCTAAAAATAAAAAGAAAATTGTTCAAGTAAACACAGCGAAGTGAAGAGCATATTCTTACTTGAGAAGCAGATATTCTATATGATTTTGAGGGATGAAGTGAAAATTCCTAAAGTCAAGGTCATGTTGAGTAAAGATTTTCCCAGCAGCTGATAAATCAAATAAATCTTCTCCAGGGTGTTTGTCAGGTATGACATAAGTCGCTACTGAAATTCTCTTTATAAACTCCCTGTAAAAGTCAAAATAGCTTTTATCAATAAAATAAATAAATAAATAGCTTTTAACACTGAGAAGCTATTTGCTGCTTAAGAAAGTTATTTGCAGGTGATGAACACATCAGTCTTATGTGAAAGCTGAATTGTTACAATACAGTTGCACCCACGGAAATCCACCCAACCCCGAAAGATTTTTAAATCGTTTTCATTAAACATATTAACAATTGTTGGAAACAGAGAGAGGTTAGGGGGGAAAAGAAGGCTAGAAAAGCAGAGATCAGGATTTCATTGATTTTGGAGCTGCAAGAACCTTTGTTCTTCCAAGAGATCATCTCCACTGGCATTGTCCTCGTTTTCTCCACCTGAAGCATTGTCCTCTCTTTCTATGTCTTCCAGGAGCCGTTTCGCTGTTTCCACTAACCTGAAATAACGAGCATACCATCACCATTTAATATTTACAACAAAATCCAAGCTCTGAATGTGAACTCTGGAGTCAGGAGCCAGTTACACACGGCAAAACCATGTGAGACATTGCATCTGTGTAAAACCCAAGCATCTTGCTATTCCAAGACACAAAGTGAGTGTTTACCAAAACCTAATAATGAATTTCCAACAGCACAATCAATCACTGCTTTGTCAGACACAAATACTCCAATTACAGAATAATTTCTGATAAAGTTTCTGTAATTGCACCCAACTTTCAATCTTGTGGCTGAATGTTTACTTTTTTCTAAGCACCAAACAAGTATTTTACTTGGTAAACACTGTTAGTTTCAGGAGTATCTGCTACTCCATGGGCAGTCAGCCCATAGCTCTCAGGGTCAAATTCTTTAATCAAAACACTTAATCACATAAGCAGTTAAACACATACACCCATCACTACCATTTACCATTAACGCATAAACCACATTTCACTTCCTACCCAAAAGATCTCTTGTAAGAATATTCATTAGTTCTGTTCACTGACCTGTGTAACTACTCAAACACCAATAGCCTGAAAAAACTCAGCAACCAAAACTGAGCTACGAATGCCTTTGTGAAAATTAGTACAGTCAGTCTAGGTAAATATTTCTATTTCATGCCTGACCAGCAGCTGCTAGCTGGCTCAGTGACCTAAAACGAAGGCATCAGTAAATTTAGCCTGGCTCTTCAGGGGTAAACAGATTGTATCACAAATCATTCCTTGTTGCTTGGAAGGAGACTGTCACTCAGCTTTTACCATTTAAGCAACACTTGGAGGTCCTGTCAGTTCAGTTGTATGTTGGTGGCATCAGCAGGCAAAGTTTAGCTTGCTGCTAATCGAAGTCTGTCAGTTCTGAGGAGGCAAGGCCTATCCATGCTTCTGCAACACCACTGCGCATTTTTCAAACCAGCTTTAAGAAACAAACCTTCTAGAGCCTTCTTTCTCCTTCAAGAGATGATCTAAGCTGTTCACGTATGACATCTTGTTTATAATAGGAGTCTTAGAAAGCTGCAAATTAAATAGTAAGAGATGTCAAAAATACCATAAGCCATCAATTCATTAATAGACAATAATCAATACAGAAACCTCTTCCAATTTTAATGATATTTTACATGCAGACATAAACCTAAATGAGACCATTCAAAACAAGATGATTATCAGTTAAGGTTTCTCAGTCCCATGACAATTTTACATAATGGCCAAACATCTCTCAATGACTAATTTAGAAATAATTGCCTCATGGTGGATCTGAAGAGTGAAGCAAACCCCTGCATGTCCAGGGCTGACTTTAGCTAGCCTTCACAAAGAGCATTAACATCAGAAGCCTTTTACCTCACAACTTTATTATTATCATCCACTGAGACCCTGGGAACCCCCATTATTTTGCATGAGACAAGAACCTCCAAAAATTACTCCATTTTTTTTGCTTTCAGAGTCCCTAGATTCCAGTGTTGGCTAAATCACCTCTAAATTAATCAAACAAAGCAAAATTTCCAATCAAAATCTCAATACAAAACCAAATTAAGAAGCTAATAAACACAATAACACGCAAAGTTTTACAAAATTTTGTTAGAGCCTTGTTTTTCAGTAGACAGTCTTTTATTCAGCCTGTAGCAGATAGCAGATTTGAAATCTTTTATGGCCATGATTCCATCCTTTGGACAAGCACAGCTCTTCTGACACCACCCTGGTATTCAGTCACCTTTTAAATATAACAAGCAGCATGTATTTGTGCAGGAAATCTTGTAGGAAAGCTGAAGACTTCTTAGCTTATTTTGTATTTGGTTAATATGTGTCAAGTGACTGTCAAACAACCAAGGAATCAAAACTTTAGTCCAATGTACACATATGCCCTTTCTTACAAGAGAAAAATGTGGGTATATCCAAAAAATCACGGCCATGGAAATGTTGGGACAGCTCTTAACTGTTTTGCCTTATTTATTAATTAGCCATTAATTACATCAGGAACCAAACCAGGCCAGCCAAATGTGGTGTCACACACATGCCACAAGCATTTGAACTAGGCTGTGAGTGTTTATCAGGCTTAACCATTAATCAGATGGTCACGTTGGCTGAGATTGTGAAATACATATGAAACCACACTGAGACTGAGATAACACTCTTGATTACAGAGTCATAAGAACAGATTAAAGAATTACACTCAACATCTCCCAGGGAAATAGTAACTCAGTAACAAACAAACCCTATCAGAGATTGAAAAGCATGAGGAGAGGGGAAGACAGAAGAGATCATTTATATAGGTATTCTGCTGTTTATTTTCCACGCTAGAAACTAGTGATGGGCTGACCACAGGCAGCTGCTAAGCACCAACCACACAGCTTGGTCATTCCCCCAGCCAGCAGGGCAGGGCAGGGGAATGAAAAGCAAGAAAAGCAAAGACAAGAGAATTCACGGGTTAAGATATGAACAGTTTAATAAGGGAAAAGGCATAAGCAAGGAAAGAAAAAGCGTTTCAAAGCAGCCACTCAGCACCTCTGACCAGCAGAGGGATGCCCAGCCACACTCTGAGCAATGGCTACATGCCAGACCAACTCCCCCCACTTGGTTTTTTGATTGCTGAGCATGACATCGTGCAGCATGGAACATGTTTTGGTCATCCAGGGTTTGCTTTCCAGGCTCTGTTCCCTCCCAGCTTTTTGTCTATTCTATGGGGGCAGCGTGGGAAGAAGACAAAGCCCTGATGCTGTGCAAGCACTGCTCCACAAGAGAGAGAAGAGTGGTCCATTATCAACACTGGTTTTGTCTGAAACACACAGCACCACACACCTGTTATAAAGAAAATTAATTCCAACCCAGCCAGACTCAGTACAAAATCTCACTATTTAAATACAGCCATTTCCAACCTGTACCAACTGTCAGGAAGGCCACACTAAGACATACTGCAGAACCTTCCCTATTAAAACTTTATTTTACAATAAAACTTCAAAATCACTACCTATTTGACAAGCTCTTGCTGAACAAATGAGCTAGTTTTTAAAAATACAGACCAATTCATCACCATAATATCCTGTACACAGGGATTCAAAGACATCATCTACCCCTTGTGATCAGAATTCATTCACCTTTTTGAAACCCTAAAATACTTCCAATTTCCATGAAATACAACCTCAGAGAAAACACTTTCTCATACACAGATCTCTGACAATCACAGACTCTGTAAAGGATATCTGACCAGAGTCTAGCACACAGCTCTCTAAATGTCTACAATCAATTTCCCCCAGTTAACTTCGCCTCATAAAAATTTTACCTGACTAGGAAAACAAAACCATTAGACTGTACGCATCTTCTAAACTTAACCTCCTAACTTTTTTGGGGAAAAAGCAAAACCAGAACTCCTAAAAACAACCAGAAAACATAGAGCTAAACCAATCTTGCCGCACAAACCATCTTTCAGCCATTCCCAGGACAAGCACAAGAACAAGCACATCCCTGCTCCAATTACATTCTAACAGCAGCACAGGACCCTTAAGCCACGTACAGGCAAATCATTCTGAATCATCATGCATTGTGAATAAGGGAGAAAATCATATAAAAATACAACATAACCAAGCTGATTATCTGCTATCTCATTACACTCAGCTGTAGCTTTAATGGGCGTAATGAGAATCAGCAAGAGATAGCTGTGTGTTAGTGCAGAATACATTTTAGACTAAAATTATTGTAAAGTAACCATTACCAATCAGTCACACACATCCCTACAGCTGTTATCAAGTTCTACTGGCACCACTTAGACAAAAACTTAGTTCAGTTTACAAGGTTTACTCAATTTTTGTAAAAGATACAGTCATGGTTTGTGCCCTGCATGGTAATAGAACAGGTACTAGAAGACTACTGGACATCTCAGCTGCTAGAGCAGTTTGTTATTTGTTTATACAACTGAGCTAAACAGCAGAAATTCGTTTTCTAGCACACCTGAAGCAGTTGCTGTCTGTATGTGCCAGATGGAACAAGAAAGGTTGGAGGCAATTTGATTTTTTGAGTATGAGATGTCTCTGTTCACCTGAGCCTCTGTCTGTGTTTTGGTGGTCTATGCCTACTGCATAAAATTTCATTCTCCTAAAATTTGAAATATGGGGCAGACTCTGTACACACACTGGGCCTTACACACTGAGCTAAAATATTTTTCACTTTTCTTGCAAATAACATGTCTTAAAGAATACTCGTGTATGTACTATGTGTTCTGTTTTTAGCAACTTACAGGAAGCTTCAGTAACGAAGTTACAGTGTCCTGAGAAACACTGTCTAAAGAGTCTTCCACGGTTCTTGCCTTCGGTTTGAGACTTGAACTGAGCAGTTTTTGTAGTGGCATTAATACGTCTTCTTCTTCATCATCATCTGGAATGGATTCCAAAATGTCATCGTCGCTCTCAGAGCTGCTTTGCCATCTTCTGTTCAGCTTGGATTTGTGTGTGAAGCTCCTTTTAACTTCCAGTTCTCCTGAGGTTTCTGAAGACTCGTGGCCGCTGTCCATGAAAGACTCTTTCACAGGCAATGAAGGGGGAACACTTTGATCAGTCTCTGGGGACAGTCCAAGTCTCCCAGAGATTTCCAGTCTACAAGAATCCAGAGTATTTTCAGAAATCTCGTGGACTGCATTGGAAAAACTGTTGCTGGGTTGAATACTGTATCCTTTATTCCGTTCATGTCTTTCTGGTCTTTTATCTTGCTCTTTCCTAACTTCCAACACCTGAGATAAGCCAGCAACCTGGAGGGGGGATTTCATGCCTTTTGTTTGTGTTAAGTGGTGAGGAGAAGGCAACACAGTACTTTTTTCCTGAGAAAAAGGAAGGGGCTTTTCCAAGAAAAAGCATGAGTTAGCCAGCTGCAATTGATTCTCTTTGGTATCCACAACAGAAACGTGGTTATTTTTAGCAGGACTGTGTGCAGAATATGAAGATGACAAACCTACGGTGGAGTAATTATTTTTCTCCTTTTCATTGCTCGAGTTGAGGAATTCCTCTGAAAGAGTCAAATCATGTCTACACAGCGCAGCAGTCTCCTTGAGCTGCAGAACATCGTCGTGAGGAGACTTCAAAAAGATATTTTTTACGAAGTCACACCTCCTATTTTTGCATTTTGAAGACGATCTACTAAAAGCAGGGTCATCCCCTTCAGACTGATCTGAACTATCGACATCCACGCTCATGGCAGTGTGTTTTCTTTTCCCAGGAGAGTCTCTCGGTTTGGACAGCCCTAAGGACACCTTAAGGAAGCGTGAAGGAACAGCTGGGCCCTTTGGGCCACCAGAGGCCATCTCAGATGATGTTCTAAATGCTTGTGGAGAAGATGCCTCGTGTTCCAAAACCTGCGTTAGCCTCGGTTGAGATGGGTCATCTGGGAAGCGTTGGAGGAAAAAATAAAACACGGTTATCATGTTTTTAAAAATCAAAATGGTAACAATAACAGGATTTTTTTAAAAAATCAAACATGTAACAAACAAACAAACATGAAGCTAAGTTATGTTTTTAAGTCAACTCGTTCTAGAGCAGCAAAGAGTCTGATGGGTTTCCACAGTCATAGATCCTCTTTTTTTTCTTTTTAATGTTTGTCTTCCTACTGACCTACCTCAGGCTTTTTAGCTTCCATTCTACCAGCCACAGAACAAAATTATGTGGTTTAAAAGGTCAAAAAGCAACAACAATACCAGCTCAACTTTAGTGGTTGGTTCAACAAGAATATTCTTCCTGGATTAGCTGGAAGGCACAATTTATTAACCACCACGGAAAATGTAGATTATCCAAAGCACAAGAGAAACCATAAAAATAATCTGGGATCAAGGTTTTAAGACAATGAAATATCACAAATTCTGAGTGACAATCAATGTGGTTTACACTAAAATTACTTTTAAAGCTCTTCAAACTTGCCATGTATTAGAAACTGCATTGACTATTCAGCAGCAATTATCATTTTAGTAAAAGAATTTAGAAAGTATAATTTCAAGAAAAAAAAGGCAGCAAAGAGACATGGAGTGATGAATTTGATTAATTAATTCTGTATTAACTGCAGTGCTCATACCTGACATGATCTCCCTTGAACCAAAATGCTTTTTTTTCCTTATAGGACCATTTCCCTAAAAATAAAGGCAGAGGGAGAAAAATATGTTAATTGTATACTTTTTAAAACCAGTGTTGAATCCAGCACAGATTTAGTTCCACACACCCCCAGAAATGTTAATAGACCTCATTTCAAGACAAATTTAAAACACAGCTGCAAAGATCTCTCCAGAATCCAAATTATATATTTGTTCTTCAAATTGAAAGTGACCTGTAATTAAATACTACATTTTTAATAGGACCACTCCCACCTCTATCTAAATACTGCAGCTTAAATGCATAAATCTGAACTGCTATTAACTGCAACTTCTAAATAGCAGAAATTTGCCATTCTGCTCCCTAAGCCACATTGTAAAAAAACCACAAGATCATAAGGTATTTAAGATAAAGGCATCTTTTTCTACAAAATACCATTTCAAGTTATAATTCCTATTGCATTTCCATGCTTGCATCTAGCACAGATTATCTCCCCTGCTTTTAAAACACTGACTGCAAAATTATTAAGAACCAGCTTATCCAAGCATGACCTAAAACTTACAAAGGAATAGCAAAAGAACATAAACTTGTTACATTTGAGAAAGGCAGCACCAAGAATCTGATCCTACCGTGTAAAATCTAAAAATGTAAAAATTTGTATGCACAATGGGCCAGTGATTTCCACCTTTAGTAACTGTCTTAAAAAACACCTGCTGCAAAACATTTGTTCCTTAAGAATGTCTTTACAGGATGTGGCTTAGACTGTTCCAATTTCTGCTTCTTCCATTCTCATTCTCTGCAGAGAGCTTCCAGTGACAATCTAAATGCAGAATCAGTAGGAAAGCAGGGCAGTGAGAAATCTGGCTTGAGCACAGAGATGTGCCACTCACAGTGCCATTATTTCCAGCCCAGGCTTTTCAAATATCAACTTCTGGAGATGAAACCCATTTGTGAGGCTCTGAGCTGGGGTCTGTGAGATCCATACAGTTGTTTTTTTCGCTCCACACAGCCACAGAGTGGGCTGCCCCCAGAAATCAATATCTGGGCTGCAGCTTGCTTGGGTAGAGGAGCCCTACAGCACAAGATGTCAGTGCACCCAGGACAGGGGCAAGAACGAGGGAGATGTCTTCAGTGTGGTTTCCAAGGCTTTATTCCATGAAAGGGACCAGGGACCGACGACCCGGGAATGGGATGCACAGGGGGGTTTATGTGGGGGAAGTGCCAGGGGAGGGGACAACTCCTTGTCCAGTTGGGGACTTAAGGGAGGAGGAAAAGGCAGAGGGTCTCCAGAGGCACAGAGCAGTGAGGGCAGCAGGGGGAGGAGAAAGGGTTACATGGATCAATGGGGCGTCAAGGAACAGGCAAGTTTCTAGACTAAGGGGTTGGGATAAGAGAGGATTAACAACTGAATGTCACACGAAGACTGGGAAGAGGGATAGGGAACACTGGGCAGTAAGGGGTAGGCTTAAAAGATGGAGAAATCAATGAGAAGGTGCCACTTAACCATACACAGGGGCAATTGGAACAAATCATTAGGAGAACTGTAATATTTAAATCATAAGGGATAAAAATACAGAAAAGCACACTGCAACAGTGGTACTCTCCTCACACCCAGACATTTCTCATTTCTTCCCTGTTCTGGCTAGGCAGTCTTTTCCTTTTTGGCCAAGGAACACACCTGAGACCCTGCAGTAACGAGGAGTTTCGAAATCACAACTTTTGGGTACAATGAACCCAGGGCCCTGCACACTCTGCCATTCTCTCACATGTTTACACTGTCCTTTTCCTTTTTGTCAAAAGACACCTACCACTGGACTTGTTTGGTGTTTGGTCTGGCATCTTTTTCTTCTGACCTTCTTTGGAGAAGATGAATTCCTTTCGAAACTTTCAGTGCGTAAAACTGACAGACCCATTCCTTCACCTTTTACATTTCCTTTGTCTGGTGAGGACAGCACAGTCCTGTCTTTATGGCCATGGCATGGGGAAGCAAAGACCAATTAGTCACAAAAACCATATTGGAAGGAAAAAACTGCCAAAACAACAAACCTTATTATAGTGTATTACTTGATATTTTCTCTCTCACACGTAATCCAAAATTAATTAACTTGACCATCCAGTTTTGCTACTGCCATGCAAAGAATCACATGACTTATAATGCAGCTTCAGTTGCTATAAACAATCTGGCTTAAACATGAGACATAACTTGAAATAATAATTACATCATTACTTATTAATTTAAACAGGAAATTGGTATTTGCAGCTACATTACTAGAAAAAATTTAGATGCATTCATTTTAACATATTTGGTAAGCTATATCCATTATATTGCCGGTCCAATATGAAATGGGATTGGACTAGCATTCTGCACACTTACACAATTAAAATTCATATAAATGAATATAAATGTCTCCCACGTTAAAAAAAAAAATACTTACCTTGACTTAAAACTGGTTTGAAGAACTCCGTAATCATCTGATTTCTGAGGAGAAAACACAATTTTATCTTTTTAAAAGAACAATACCTAACTGCCCATTCAGTGAATGTTATATACTTAAAATACTGTAAATTATTTCTACAGATTTTCTTTAATGCCAGCAGCTCTTGTTTCTGATAGATCAGAAAAAGCATCATCATCATCTTCACCTTCTAGCCTTCCCTCCGCTCAGCTAACAAACTTAACCTGCCAGTTTCCTCACTCAAACCGTTTTCTTCATAATCCCAGTAAATCTTAAGCACCCTTCCACCTTAAACTAAATTTTCCTGAGTGGGACTGACCTCACCTGCATGCGCTATTCCCACCAGCACATGACGTGAGGACACTACGCCATTTAACAACCTCCCCACGCTCACTATCGTCACACCCAGCTGCTAACTCAAGTTAGCATCTCCCCAACGGAGACAGCAGCCTACAGCCACCTACAAGACAACTATTAGCTTTAAATCAGAGGCTTTTTTCAACTGGGACAGGAGAACACCAAGGAGTTCCCCACTGGAGAATAGGACGTCTAAAAACGGGCAGATTGGCTGAGCAAACGTGCAACTTGAACAAGAAAACACATCAGAATCTAAAAACTTGGCTTCTTCTTCTTCTTCTTCCACACAGTTTTTGCTAATGACTTTAAGGCTATACTGAGTGCCTGTTTAGCGAGTGTCTTGAAGTTCAAAGTATTGATGTGAGAACAATTGTTCACATTGCTGTAAGAACAGCAGAGGGTTGGTTGCATCTTCTGCTGTCTTTCTGTACCTTCCAAGGTGAAGTTACATTGTTACTGCCTGAGCAACAGTGACAAGCAAGGCAAAACCTACTCACTCTGGAATTAAGCTAAATACCCATACATGACTGTGTCCCCACACTCAGCAACCATTTTTGAAGCCAGAAGAACCCATTGCTCACTTACAAAAAAAACTGAATTTGGATTTGATTTTGAATTTTTAAGTTGGTAACCATCACTTTTGCATTTTCTGACACCGCTTTTGCATTTTTAGCACCTAGAGAAATACAAAAAGCTGTTTGTAATGGACTGATATTTCTTAAATCAGAATATTGGCAAGCACTGATATTTCAAGATACTGTAACTCAGTGAAAAGTCACCTGTAATCAGAACCTGCAAGTGCACAAAACTGGGTTTGGCTTACCACAGCCAGCAGAGAAACTATTTGTCAAAGACTGGCTGCCTCCAGCTTGTCCCAGCTCAGTTTGGCATAGGCCAAAATACGTGTGTCCTTCCCACATGCTACAGCAACAGTGTTAAATTTTTTACACCAGGCTCGGAACTCCATTAGACAGGTTTTACTGGCACACATCAGTTACCTGGTGGTAGCTTAAGCTGCTGCCTCCAGAAAGGGACCACAAAGAGAAATCCCTGAACTACCCAGCAATCCAGACCAATAGTGATTTTAGGGTGATTCTGGGGGTATTGTCAGTCTGCACTGGTTCACTGTTTTGCTACCCAGTGGTGCTCTGTGGTCATATTCACACCCTCTCAGGCTGTTTCAGGTGGAATTTCACTTGGTTCTGTGCTCCATGTTGTAATACCACAATTTATGGGCTGTGCACTCCAGCTATTAATTTTAAAGCAGTATTTAAGCCATGAACATTGTCTAGTCTAACAACTGTTAATGTTCATATTGTTAGCCCCAGGTTTTGCAGTAAGCCTTTGAATTACTCAACAGAGTCTCATAGTTCAAGTAAAGTTCAACTTGCGGCCTAATAACTCTTGCTACTTATATCACTCAGTTACTTTCAAATAACAGAAACATTTCAGCAGACAAGATCCCTGTATTTCAGTTCAGCAGAAGAACCAAAGACTCCAGCACAGGTTTATTGGCTGTTATTGCTGCTGACCGATTTGTTTTTCTGCCCTAGACCTCCCTGCACTCCGCACTGGCCTCACCTGCTCACAGCAAAGCCCTCTCCACCTCGCATTCCTCAGGACACACCCGGTGCTTGCTCGGACTGCTCTCAAGCTGTGAAATCAGCCGGTGCCTGTATGTTTCCAAACCCTATTTTCCTAGCTAAGTGACTGCACTTCTTTCTTCCACATTAGAGCCCCATCTGCCCATGAAGCACAGCTGGCAGGCCACATCCCATCTTCAGTTACCGCCCAGCGCGCCTAAAATCTTGAAGACAAACTGTGAGGGACAGAAATGTTAAAAGGTCATTGACTCAAACAAACAATATTGCTGAGGCCCAGGTTTGCACCCCCCAGCGGAAGGGCAGGACAGGTTTTTGTGGGCAATGTTGAAATCTCTAAACTGCCTAAGGTGGGAGAGGGTGTACACCCAACACCGGAGGATGACCACAGCAAAAGAAGCTGCAGCTTGGGTCAGATA
Source organism: Regulus satrapa (assembly GCA_013396955.1). Lineage (NCBI taxonomy): Eukaryota > Metazoa > Chordata > Aves > Passeriformes > Regulidae > Regulus > Regulus satrapa. Next base: position 2,930 of record VWZN01012737.1, on the reverse strand, counting down.
AGGGACAAGGCAAAGAAGGGACAGACCCTGCAGAGGTGGGAAAACGCTTTTTGTCACGCCAGTGTCCTCGCTTACACAACTGGCTCAGGTATAAAACAACAGCCTGTCACCCAGGGGGAGGGATTGGGACAGTCCCGCTTAGGCCTGAAGGTATTTAACCCTTCTAAGAGGGCATGATATGAGAAAACGTGATGTGAGAAACACCGCTCTAAGATGGGGTCAATAAACCATCAAAAACCCCCAAAGTGCCACCAGACTCATTCCTGAGGCCTGGCAACAGACAGTGTGGAATTCACCCTCTCCAAGAGAGGTACCTGGGCATCACCACCTGAACATCTGTGAACCCACTGAACTCTGCATTTTGGGGACTTCCCACATCCCTGACCCCTCAAGACTGCAAGCATCACTTTGACCAGCAGGCATCTGAATTGTGACAATCAAGTTTCATCCTTGGATCCGTGGTGGTGGTATCTTTCCACAATCTACTCTTAGCCTTGCTTTTTCTTTCTTTTCCTCATATATTTCTTTAAGTGGTATTTTCATACTTTTATATTGTTACATTACTAATAATAACTAAAGTGGCTATATACCTCATTTCCACTGCAACCGAATTATTCTAAAATAAATTCTGTGTGTGTGTGTATATATATAGATAGATATATAAACCAGGTATTCAGTGTTCCTTCTCTCTAATCCACCCCAAGGGATCTATTAACAAGAACCTCAGTGACTCTGGCCTTCGGGGGCAGCTTGAAAGAAAAAAAAATAAATCCAAGGTCTTCTGCCATCTCTGTCCTTGTTTCCACAGCCACTGATTCCAAATGACTGCTTATGTCCTTCCCATATTGTTCTATATTTTTGCTGCCTCTTATTATAAATCCAAGAGCTTTGTAACAAAATTCCTGCTGATTTCATCATTATACAAAGCCTTGTACAAAATTACAGGGAATTAAGGCACTTCCCTTTCTTCCTCAAGTTTAATTTGAATGAGGAGATGGTGAGTGATTTGTCTTAGACTACTTGTTTGAAAGTGCTTATCCACCAGTACTTTCTTCTTCGCGTTTGTAACTCTGCTTTTTGGAGTGCAAGAGTGAGGAACTGTCCAGCCCAGATCCTGTATCGTGTCTCAGACAAGGAACTGTACGAGAAACTTCAGACAAAAGCAAAGGGTGAGGGAAAGAAAAAGAAAGAAAGAATTCAATACAGTACAAGGAAGAACATGAAAAAGAACTGGGCAGTCCTACCTGCTTCTCACATACGTGTGAAAGTACAAAGAGAAATGTGATTTTCTACGTGAATGGGGCCATAACTGGTCACAAGCTGCTCAAAGCAGAATCTCCACCCTTTAGCAGACAATTACTGTGTTTCACTCTTTTGCTAACATGAAAATCACGGCTGTTTAATGTATCTTCCTCAACAACTACACGGCTCTGGTTAATACTTTTCAGCAACATATTCAGCAAGACCTTTTATCCCAAATAAAAAATATCACACCATATTTTGTGAAAAATCAGCTCGACCGAGTCACCAAGAAGGCCACTAAAAACCCAAAAGAAAACTCAAAACCCAGAAATACGTTATCTCACCTGACAAAAGAAAAAAAGCTGCACAGCCAGGAGATGAACCTAACAGACCTTCCAGGCCTTTCAAAACTAAGGGCACAGCCTGGACAGAAGAGGGAAGGAGGAAATACTTCCTCTTATCTTAAAAAACAACTGCCTGAGCATTTGGTAAAAGCAGTTAGTGTATTCAGCCATATTCTGGCTGGATAAAAAACTATTCTTTTAAAAAGTGGTATTGGAAACACTAGCAATAGCTCCAAGATAGCAAATTCACATAACAGGAATAAACTACAAAGAGCTACTACATCTTTGATGACATCGAGCATTTCGAAAAGCTCTGCAGAAAGCAAGCAAACGAACAACCCAGCCAAAACCGACACTCGCATAGAAGAAACTCAGTCTTTTAGACAACTGCCACAAAACCGAAACTGCAGTTTCGTTTCACTTTCTTGGGCAAAACGTAAAATTGAAAAAGTGGACTTTTACCCTGTCCCTTTCATTTAAATGACATCCTCGGGGAAAAGAAAAGAAAAAAAAAAAAGAAAAAAAAAAGAAAAAACACCTCAGGTCTCGGGCAGAATTTGAATTTCCAGTTAGCAGCCAAGTCTGTCAAGTGTAAGAGCACTGCCAAGTGTTTTCTCCGGGAGCCTCCTCCCGCAGCGGTCCCGGAGCGGCCCGGGAAGCCGAACCGACACCGAGCCCTCGGTTAGAGCCGAACCGCTGGAGCCGCAGGAGGGTAACGCCAGGGCAGGGACGCGTGGAAACGCCAGCCAC
>VWZN01012735.1:248616-265705 GCA_013396955.1 Regulus satrapa | reverse complement strand
CGTTCCCGGGGGATGTTCCCGAGCCCCCCCTCCCTTTTCCCGAGGGGATGTTCCCGAGCCCCCCCTCCCTTTTCCCGGGGGGATGTTCCGAGCCCCTCCCGGACGGCCGGAGCAGGGCTGTGCCCCTCCGGTCCCCGCTTTCCCGGCAGGTTTCAGCGCTTTTTTTTCTCTCTTCAGAAGAGCTTGTTCACTGTGGTTTGTTGTGTGTTCGGTCGTATATCTCGCTTGAAGTTGTGCATAGGCCAAATGGTGAATTAGTAAGTAGATAATAAAATAATTGAAGGCTTGAGAGAGCACGCGAAGTGCTGGCTTTGGGTGTAAGGCGTTTTTTCCTGGCTCGTTCTTGGGTAGAAAAACGCAGCTGATGATTTCAGCGCAGAAGGCATCGAGGCCTTTACAGTGTCTCTGTAAGTTACCAGTCGTGCGGTTTACTTAGTCAGGAAAGTGATTTTGTCACAGTTAAAGCACCTTAAACGGCGTTTGACAGTGGGAGAAGGGCGATTTGGGGCAGTTCAGAGTTTTTGGAAGTCCTGGCTTTGCAGCTGGAGAATATTATATGCATTATATATGTGTGTGTGTGTGTGTGTGTGTGTGTATAATATATACAGAGCAGGAAAGCATCGGGGAAGGGCGACCCTGGGAGCCACAGCAAGCTGCTGGCAGAGGGTCGGGTCTAGGAGTGGGTAATCAATCCTCCGGGAGTTAATTTAAACCGGGCAAGTGCATGGTTTTAAGCTAAAAGTAAAAGTAGTTGATCTGATGTGGGGAAACAAGTAAGCTCACCAAAGGTAGTAAAACTCCTGAATTTAAAAAAAAAAAAAGTGGGTGGGAAAGCTTGAGTTCTGTTTCATCCCAATTCAAGTGAAATAAAGTTGAGAAAAGAAGTCACTAATGGCTTAGATGAGTGGTAGGCCAGCAGCTCCCTTCTTGAAATCACATCAAACCGGATTTACCTCACTCCTTTTACTATTTTCCTTGAAAATTCGAGCCTCGTGAATTTATCAGCCCTCCTTGTCGATGAAGCCTCGTCCCACACAATAGTGGATTTTATCCATCCATTTGCCGGTGATTCAATCTAACCCCCCTGCTGGGTTTACTGCATTCTTCTAACTTATTGGATAACTAGATGCTGAGAGATAACATTCCTGAAATTCGGGGGTGGGGAGATAAAAAAAACCACAGTAGAAGCCCTATCCCTGGGAAGCCTTTGGAGAGGGTTAAGTGAAGTGCACAGGGAATTGTTGTGGCCTGGGTAAATCCTGGCACAGTCGGTGGGCACGGTGCTGGCAGTTGTGGCCAGTGTTTCATTCGGTGGCCACTGCTGGTGGTCACTGCTGGGCCGGGGCACTGAGGTGCTGTCACTGCAGCCCTTGGGAGAGGAGCTGGTTACAAACCACCACGGTTTTTACAGGAGCCGTTGGGTTTTTTACAGAAACAGTCAATTGCTCCTTTGTTATTCCAGCTACTGTAAAAACAGCCCAGCGGTCCTGCTTGTGAATTTGTTGAAAATTAAGGTAAAAGGGAAAATAATGCATGGTTTTCCTATTTGTCATGCAGCGAGTTATTTCAAGCTCTGAATTGAATTTATTCAGCGTCCTAAGCCAACGCTTCACTGTCAGGGGAATGAAAATCTGTGACAGGGCTGGGCTGCCAACCTCTGCCTGCTGCTGCCCAGCACGGGGACCCTCAGTTCGCTGGAGTTCCTTTCTCTCAGATGGCAACTGCTGCTCAGAACCAGAGAAAAGTCACCAGAGTTCCTCAGAATGATGGAAATGAGGAGCGTGGGCTGTGCTGGAGATTGGGAAAGGGGCATTGAATTTAGTGTGATCTTATCAGCACAGAAGCAGAAAAATAAGTATTATCAAGGGAAAGGAGATAAATGATCAGATGCTTTGAAGCAGTTGAAGTTTGAGGACTTGTCTAGACATTATCCTGGAATATCTCCTTGGGGATGGGCAACAGTGTTTGGTGGAGACACTTCCTGTGCCACTGAAAAAAGTAAAAGCTGAGGTTATTTTTTAATATTCTGTAATGTGGAAGCAGTGCCCTTCTACATGGGACTGGGCAAGCCCCAAACACTTTAAGATTTGGAAAAGAGATTTTCGTGTTTTGATGTGCTCTTAAAATAGGAAAGTAATCTAAGACTTCTCAAGTCAGTGAAGAGAGTAGTTCTGGAAGTTTTGGTTTTTTTACCCAGGTATCTTCTTTCCGAGTATATCTGCTCAGACTCCTGCAAAACGAGTTTAAAATAATTTATTATTGATCCTGGCTGACTCTGTTAACCAAGTTCTGAATCGTGCAGTAGTTGTCCTTGTCTGCAGGCTGGACTCCTTGTGTGTTTCTAGATATAAGTCAGCTTTAGAGGCAACACTTCAATGATATTTGGGGTGGGAAACGTGTGCTGCTATTCCTGTTGCTTTCACTTAGAGGAGTTGTTTGGGCCGAAGGGGAAGTGTTTCACTCTCCCTGTTTAAATAGGATGCATCCAGACATTTTTTGATCACGGCTGTGCTGAGAACTCCTTTCCTCCCCGTTCAAGGTGCAGGTTTGGATTTACGGCTCTGCGGATCATGGCAGAACATGTGAAATTCACACTTGCGAATTTCTGTAATCGACCAGATGTTTGTTTGTAAAAGTAAACTTTCCTGTGGCTTAGTGCCCCAGCAGCGTTTGTTGCGTGCCCAGGGTGCCCTTGTTGGGGTAAGAGGGGCAAGCTTTGCCCTGGGAGGGGTTTTACAGCCCCCTCCAGCCGGCAGCGTCACCTGGACACACCCGGGCTGCCCTGGCCACCCTGGCACAGAGCAGGGCCCGAGCTCTGGCAGAGTCCTGCCTGCCCTGGTGCCGGGAGATGAGTGCCAACACTGTCCCCCGGGCTCTGGAGTCCCCGCTCCGTTCCAGGAGTTTGGGGATGTTCCAGCTGGGGGGGAATCTCGGGGTCCCTTCGCTCCCCTCCTGAGCACTGCCCGCCTCAAGTGGGCTGGGAGCTTGTCTGAAGGATGGCAGGGCTGAGCAAAAACATCCTGTTTTGCTTTTGGTTTCTCTTAACCTTTCCACTTCAGATATTTCCCCGAATTATTTGGTTTGGTTTTTGTTGGTTTTTTTTTTTAAATTTTTTCTTTTGGCCGTGTGCAAGTTCTGCTCAGTGTAAGCTGTGGGGTGCTGGTGATGGAGAGCAGGAGTGAACTTGGGTTTTTTTTTTACTTTCCCTGCCCGGCTTTCCCTGCCCCTTCCCAGAAGTGGGTACAGCTGAACTCGGCCTCCTGCCCGGTGTAGTTTAGTGAGCACGGCTTGTTACTTGTATCATGGTTTTAATAACGCTGAGTATCAATGGAGAGTCATTGTTAAATGCCCAGTTCCAGATTTAATCATGTCTATGCTACTGTGTCCGTGTAGATATTATTTTTGGGGTGTGTTTGCTTTCCAAGGATTTATGAGCTTGTGTTGGGACTTGCTTTTCTGAGCCCTCTTGGCTTGTAATTATTTCATAATGGCAGACTGAAAGTTCTTTAGGTTGTATGAGCAAGGATTGCTCAGAATTCCATGCTAGCCATCTTGTATGAATTTCTGAGAGATGGTTAACAAATAATGAGAACCCGAAGTGCAAACAGCAAATAACTCCTGTGTGGTGTTTTGCCCAGTGCTGCTTCTTGCTCTGTCCTTGTGTTCCTTTTAAGCTGTGTTGCAGGTGCTGCCTTGCAGGGTCTGTTCCAGGGGGTTTTTACCTGCATAAAGGGATTTGGGATAAACCTCTTTGCACTGAGCTTTCTGAGAGTCCTCTTATATTTTTTTCTTGTGAACTGAACTGAGATGCAGATTTTTTTGGGGTTGTGAAGGAATTGGTATCAAAGAGCAGAGCTTCAGGTTGGTCTGCAAACTTCATTGCAGTGTCTTGTGCTTTTAATCTGCCATTCAGTTGGAGTCAGTGATCCTAATAGTGAATGCTTGATCTAAATCTAGCAATTAATAATGTGACTTTTTTTTGTTTTAAGGGAGTCCACAAGACGCCCCAGGTGATAGAGATGGTGAAATGAGTTCCAAAAGGTGTCGCACGGAGGAAACCAAAATCTGTGAGAAATGCTGTGCAGAATTCTTTGTTCTGTCCGAATTCCTTGAGCATAAGAAAAATTGCACTAAAAATCCGCCTGTTCTAATCATGAATGACAGTGAGGGAACAGTTCCTCCTGAGAGCTTCTCCGAGGCTTCTCTGGGAACCTTCCCAGGTGACCGAATGGATGGCAGGACACGCAAGGACATTCAGGCCAAGGGCTGTGCTGGCTCTGTGGAAAAGAGAGAAGGAAAACTGGATGCTGAACCCGTAGGAGGAATGTACCTTAAAATAGAAGCCCCCCCTACGGCTGCAGCTCCCGGCCTGAGCTATCTACCAAAACCCAAAGTACCAAACACTAACGTGACTCTGCAGACGATCCGTGGCACTAAAGTGGCCGTGAACCAGCGGACGTCCGACGCCCTCTCGTCCTCGGCAGCCGGGTTCAACGTGATCCTGGACCAGCTGGTGTGCCTGCAGCAGCAGCAGCTCCAGCAGATCCAGCTGACGGAGCAGATCCGCATCCAGGTTGCCATGTTGGCTTCCCACGCCATGCACTCCTCCATCCCAGCTCCTACTGACCCGTTCAAGGCTCTGGGCGCCCACATGTCCCAGCAGCTCTCGGCTGCTGTGGCATTAATCGGACAGAAGGCTGGAAGCCAGAGCCTATCACTGGAATCCTTGAAGCAAGGAAAGCTACCTCATTCTAACACTGGCATTGCGGCCGCCAGCTCGCTGGCTGCTGGGCTCTCCTCCTCCTTCCCCCTGAAGCCAGAGGGGAGCCGAGGCCTCCCTGGCTCCATCTCTCCGTTCCCAACTCCTTTGCTACCTCAGTCCTCCGGCTCGGTCATCTTCCAGAACCCGCTCTCGGCCGTCTCGTCCGTGATGGATTCCTCGAAGAAGGGGAAGGGGAAGCCCCCCAACATCAGCGTGTCTGAGAGCAAACCGAGCGCGGAGGAGCCGTTCTTCAAACACAAGTGTAAGTTCTGTGGGAAGGTCTTTGGCAACGACAGTGCCCTGCAGATCCACCTGCGCTCCCACACCGGGGAAAGACCTTACAAATGCAACATCTGCGGGAACCGCTTCACCACCAAAGGAAACCTTAAAGTGCATTTTCAGCGTCACAAAGACAAGTACCCCCACATAAAGATGAATCCTTACCCAGTTCCTGAGCACCTGGACAATATTCCTACCAGCTCTGGAATCCCATACGGGATGTCTGTGCCACTGGATGAGTCCAACCTGATTGTGGACAGCAAACCTCTCCTAACAACTCTGCCTACCTCTGCGGCCACCGGCGCACCTCAGACCATCTCCAGCCTGGCAGGCATCAAGGAGTCTCTGCCTGGTACGTTCTCAAGTGAGCTGCAGCCGAGGCCCTCTCCCGAAAGCGAGGGCGGCTCCTCCTCGTCGGGGGCGGTCGGTCACGAGTCGGGAACGGAGCAGAGCTTGAGCTCGCCACAAGCTACCTGCAGCGTGAGCATCTTCCACGTTAGTGGGTCAAACGAGCAAGGCTCAGAGACATCAAAGCTCCAGCAGCTGGTTGAGAACATCGACAAGTCCACCGCTGACCCCAACGAGTGCCTGATCTGCCACAGAGTGCTGAGCTGCCAGAGCTCGCTCAAAATGCATTACCGCACCCACACCGGGGAGAGGCCGTTCAAGTGCAAGATCTGTGGCCGTGCCTTCTCCACTAAGGGCAACCTTAAAACTCACTACGGTGTCCACCGGGCCAATACCCCCCTGAAGATGCAGCATTCGTGTCCGATTTGCCAGAAGAAGTTTACAAACGCCGTGGTGCTGCAGCAGCACATCCGCATGCACATGGGCGGGCAGATCCCCAACACCCCGATGCCGGAACCCCCCTGCGACAGCGCCGAGGCGGATCCTGCCGTGCCCGACAAGAACGGAGACGTGGGTCGCCCGGAGGAGGTGGTGGAAAGCATGGAGGTGGAAGATGACATGGACTCTCAGGATGGCCCCAGGGGTTCTTCCAAACCGCCTACTCCGTACGATGCACAGTCGGAGTCGCCCGCCGCGGCCGCCGCCTTCTCTGGGGTTGCAGCCCTGGAGAACCAGATGAAGATTGTCGCCTCCTCTCTGAATTTGCAGCGGCAGAGCAGCCTCAAGTCCAGCGACAACGGCTCGGCAGAAAGCGATGGCATGACCAACGACTCGTCCTCGGTGGCCGGAGACGGCGACTACGCCAACGGGCGCAGCCCCGCCGCCTCCGAGGCCGCCTCCCTGCAGGCGCTGTCCCCGGCCAACAGCCAGGCTGAGAGCGCCAGCTCCAAGTCACCCGCCTTCAACAGCCAAGAGGATTCGGGCACGGGGAGTAAATCAGAGGGTCCTGAGAGTGCTCCTGCAGAAATGGAAGGGGTCGTCGGAGCTTTGGATTTAACGTACGGCAATATTGGTCGGAAGGTCATTAAGGAGGAGCCCGGGCTACACTTTGCGAACGGAGAATATGGTGAGTAATGCAAAAGGTTGGCAGGGATTTGGGGTGGGGCAGTAGGAAATCAATCCTAGAAGGACCGGCAGGAAACAAAACTTCCTCAGCTTTCCCCGCTTCCTGCTCCTCTGTTTGGATAAGGGCACAGACCCTGTAAGGTTTTCTGACTAAGTCAGGCCCAGAATTCAAAGGCTTAAGTGCTATCATCTCCTTAAAATTAATGTAGACTGTGTCCTTGCTGTCTTTTATGCGCTCGCTTGATATTTCCTTATAGCTCTTTAAAATTCCCATTTGTGTTTTAAGGGAAGACTGCTTATCCCAAGAGTGTGACATGGAAACCTCAAAATAGTCTGTGGGATTTTCGGGCTCTTTAGCATTGAGTTTGAGGTTGATTTAAATTCGACCTGAAAGACCTTCTATCTCACAAGCTCACCAAGAAACCCCTGGTGAACTGATTTGTTTTGGGGTATCCTAGGAAGCGTGGTGGGCTGTGCAGATGTGCTCTTCAGGCACGTGTCAGCCTCAAAGGCAGGGCCTCGAGTCTCCGCCAGGCTTAGGCTTGGAAGCAGAATTAGGTTGGGACAAGCATCCCCTCTGCTTTCTTCCCAGGTCGAAGCGGTATTCCAGCTGCATTTGTCAGAGCCCCACCCGCCCTGATAAAGATGGAGCTGTCTGGCGATCGGCCCCTCAGCACTGGCCACTTCATTGGCCCTCCAGCTCTGTCCCCGGGGGTTGCCCCTCTCCTGGTGCCACGCCCCAAGTTCTGCCGTCCTGCCAAACAGCACATCTGCACTACCTGTGGCAAGAACTTCTCCTCTGCCAGCGCCCTGCAGATCCACGAGCGCACCCACACCGGGGAGAAGCCCTTTGCCTGCACCATCTGTGGGAGAGCCTTCACCACCAAAGGAAACCTGAAGGTGGGTCCTGTCTGTTGTCGTCTCCTTTGCCTGTGAAACTAAGACTCGAGTTGCAAAGGCTGTTTCTAATATTTGACCTGCCTTGGAGACGGCTCTGGGTTTCTTTTAGTTCCTCAAATACTTGCTTTTGACCCTGTCTGCTTCCTGAGTTTCTCCATACGTTTTTTTGTGTGTTACTGAAATCACCCGCAGGTCTTTGCTGCTGTCCTTGACTTTCCTTCTGGGATGGAAGGGAAGGCTTAGCCCTCACTAAGCTGATTGCTTTCTTTTTTAATTTGGATTTGGATGTGTCAACACGCAGGCATTTCATAGACTGCTGCAAAATGCTGCCTGCTGAGTAAATGCATTACACTGCACTGCTTGAAATGTTGTGAGATGAGGAGGGATAAAACTAGGATAATCCTGAGATGGCACAAAGTGCTTGGGGATTGTGTCTAAGCACGTGCTGAAGAAGAGCTGTCCTTTTGCCAGATGAATCCATTTGCCCCATGAGGCAAACTCGCCCAGAGGCTTCTCCTTCCCTGTGAGAACCTCTTCAGGCTTCTTGCATAAATGCTGATGGGGAGAGAAAACACTCTGCAGTGGGTGAGCAGTGTTTTGCTGGAAGCACCAGCAGAATGTGGTGTGAAAGGTTTCAGCTGAAATGAACCTCTCTGCCAAATTACTTGGTGGTTTTTGTTTCTAACATTACTCAGTCATTTTTTTCAGTACGGTCTGTTTGCAGCAGATAATGTGGCTTCAGGTTTGAGGGGAGAGAGGGTGTCTTTGCCATCACTGCTTTTTCCAGGTGTAAAACACAGCCCTCTAGCAGCCAGCTCCTGAGAGCCGTGGTGATGTCAGGCGGTGGAATGACTGTGTCTCACACAAGCCAGGAGGGGAACTCTTGACGAGAACCACCCTGCTTAATTATTTACCTGAATGCCCACGGAGCAAGCCCGACTTTTTGGGGCCGCTTGGCTGCAAGCGAAGTAAAACGCGGGCGCACCCCGAAAGAGCTGCAGTATTAATGGTTGTCTTTGCTCTCCCCCCCTCTCCGGAAGGTGCACGTAGGAACCCACATGTGGAACAACTCAGCCAGGCGGGGCAGGCGCCTGTCCATCGACAACCCCATGGCCCTGCTGGGCAACGACCCCAAGAAGGTGTCGGAGATGTTCCCCAAGGAGATGGTGGGGCCGGCGGTGAGCATCGACCCCGCCGTGTGGAACCAGTACGCGGCCGTGCTCAGCACCGGGCTGGCCGTGAAGAACAACGAGATCTCGGTGATCCAGAGCGGGGCCCTGCCCGTGCCCGGGGGCTCGCCCCTGAACTCTGCCCCGGCCTCCAAGGCGGACGCGGCCCCGGCCGGCGCCGCCTCGGAGCCCGAGAAGTCGGCGGCTGCTGCAGACAGTGTGCCAAAACACCAGTTCCCTCTCTTCCTGGAGGAGAACAAAATCGCCGTTAGCTGAAGACTCGAGAGGAGTTGACCTACAGAAAGAACAAATATATATAGACACAAACGTATATTTTTAAGAGATTCCACTTCGGCCTCCTATTTTTCCTAATGACGTGCAAATGATTTTATGGTTGTCTTTGTAAGAGTTGCCCAGAGTACAATCATGATATTGCTTTGCAAATAGTAATTAATAAAGAATAGGGTTTCCTTCTATTTGGAAAGATGCGGGTCTTGCAAAGTAGTTCTTACGTGTGACTTTAATGCGTACAAGCCTTACAAGAAGTTTCTACAACTTGAAATTCCAAAGGTTAGAATATTTACCTCTTTGTTTAGAGTGATAATGGGGGTTTTGAATAGAGTGGAAACAACCTACTGTTGATGGAAAAGCTTCTATTTACTGATGAGAAATGGAAACTATTAATGCGGGTAAATATCCTAGAATGTCTGCCACCCTCTTAGAATTTTTCTGTTTGGATTTTTGGCTCTGTGTGGTTTCTGAATGTACTTTTTTTCAATACTGGCTATAAAAACTGCAAAGTTGTTGGTTTTTTTTTTTTTTTTTTAAATTTGGGTTTTTTGCCTCAGAAGTTCTATGAAAAGCAAGTTGCTGTTTTTTCTTTAGTCACTGCTCCTAAGTAATTAATTTTGTGTTGTTGACTGCTGCTTATTTAATGCTACTACTAGGACAGTCCTTCAAGTATAGTGCCAAAATTCCTGCTTCCAAAGATGTGCAGTTTTTCCTAGATGTTTTATTTCAATACCAAGAGCCCCAAACAAGCATGGGTGGGTATGTATATACTTTTTTTGTTTGTTTGTTTGTTTCCTCTTGAAAGGGAAGACTTGCCTTGGGAAGTCAGGTCTAAAAGCTCTGCAAGGAATTTCAGATGACTGTTGCAATTTGCCATGGGAACTGGTTTCCTTAGCAAGAGACTGTTTTTGTTTTTGGTTTTTTTTTTTGGGTAATTTAGGAGATCAGTCCGTGTAAACCTGTATTTAAATACGAAGTATTCATGCTTAGGTAAATGTTTTGTGGGTTTTTGGATGGCATTCCTACTTCGGTCATTAAGGTTTTTTTTGGTGGTCTGTGAGCTCACATCCCACCTAAATGATAATTAATGATCCATGTGTGTTTTATGAAGGTTGCTGGAATAGTCATCTGGATTCTAAATTATCTACCTCATTTTTTCCTTTTGTAGTTGTAGTGTCTATTTTTTCTAATAATGACCACTGTAATGACTGAGATTCGAGCAGATGCTTCCATGCACTATGTGAAACCAAAACCTGATGTATTATTAGTGGAAGCACCTGAGGAGTTGCTGGACTGACCTTCCACTATTCCTCGAACGCCTGCTGGAACTGGATGTGTAGTGGGATCTGAACCAGGCTGCAAAGGGAGCATTTGGTGTGGAAGGACTGAAGGAGGGAAAGCAAGCTGGCTGTTGACTGCAGGAAATCTTCAAGTCCAGTCTCTGTCGTGGAAGGCCCCAAAAATGCAGATTTACCAAAAGTTTGTGTGATGTTGTTGCACCTGATTTTTGCTTCTGATCTCTGTATGCCGAGTTGTGCCTTTCCTGCTGGACTTGTGGGTAAGAACATACCAGTACCTGTTTACACTGTAAGATGGATATTGTTACATAGACCACGCTAAAGGCATCCCAGTTGTCACGTTTCTACATTGTGAATGTATGACTTTTAAGAGCTCTGTAGTTTTGAGTATCTACTGATTCATTTCTGTTGACATTTTTGAGAATAAATTTTGGGATGGCTTTTTCACACTTGGTGCTTAACGTTTTTCTGGCAGGGAGCATTTTGTTTCCTGAAGAGAGAGTTAAGAGGCAGCGTGCTGCTTCACTCCAGGGACCTGAAATCCAGGAGCTAGAGCTAGGCTTTAGTTCCTTACTTAGAGCAACAGGAACTGGAACGAGGAGGAACCTGAGATCCATTCCTCAGGAGCAGCTGGGGTTTGATGCAGGGGTTGGGACGTGCCAGGGCTGTTGATTTCCACACCAGAATAGAATGACAGGAATACGTGCAATCATTTTTGTACTGTGATCATCCAACAAAGGGAAAAAGAATATTAGGTTGTCAAATTGCCAGTGCCTGGCGATGCTGGCTGCATAGAAAAGGGATAAATAACTTCACCTAAAGAGTGAAGGAAATCAGTTCTGAGAACAGCCCTGATAAAGTGGAAGAGTGCTGACACCCTGCTCAAACATCAACCAGCAAATGTATTTGTCCTTGGGAGGTATCAGGAGGAAAAGGGGTGCAGAACCAGGGAGCCCTAAGGCTGCACCTGGCCAACATCAGAGCTGCCTGATCATGGTGCCCCTTGCTCAGTCCTTGGGAGTACAGAGAAAGGCAGGAAGCAAAACCTTTGTTTTCTCATCTCTGCCCCCAAGCTCTGAAGGAAGGTGGAGGGAGAGCAGGACAAGTCAGAGGCTCTGGAAGCTCTGTCCCTTCCAGGGGAGGGTTGGATTTCTGGCCAAGCTGTGGGGCTCTGGCTGCCTCTTCCTTACCATCCATTACAGTGTAATTCCATACTCCCACCTCTGCTGCCTCTAGGTGTGTCCAGCAGGTTGGACACGGAGGGGAGAGGAGGAGGGAAGGAGTTTCAGAGAGCCTGAGTGCTGCTCTAGGAATAAAGAGTGAGGAACCTGCTGGCAAAGCAGGACAGCCTTGGGGCTGTGGCACACAGGTGGGTGATGGTGTCCCTGCAGCCTGGGGCTGTGGCACACAGGTGGGTGATGTCCCTGTGCACACAGGTGGGTGATGGTGTCCCTGCAGCCTGGGGCTGCTCAGGGCCATGGGGTCAGTCTGGGCTGTGCCTGCCTTGGCCCAGCAGAGCCCAAAGGCTGTGACCTGGCACGGGGGCACTGCAGGGCATTGCTCTCCACGGTGTCAAGGTGCTGGCTGTGCCCAAAGCTGTGCCAGCCTGGTGGGAAGGCAGCTCCAGGCTGCAGCGAGGCAAGATCCCTGGCTAAGCTAGGCCTGGGTCTTCCCACACCACCTGGATAGCAGGTAGGACCTACCTGAGGCTGGGCCCACGGGGGTGTTTCTGCTGCAGGGAGAGTGCAGAGCAGGGCTGGGGATTCCCTGCTCTCCCAGGTGTGAGAGCTGAACCAACACCTCGACAAAGGCAGTGTGCTGGAACTCCACACAGTGGCAAGTGTGCTCAGCTGACAGTAACAGCTACAGTTGCATCCTAACAATTAACAGAGACAGCTGATTGTGGCCTTTGCTGATGTGGATCGGGAGCAGGTTTAGCGAGCTGCTGCAGCTGCAGTGGTGTGAGAGCAGTGAGCTCGGTATGTGCACTGTCTCTGCTCATTAGCCTCTCCTCTCGCCTGCAGGACGTTCCTGCTCGTTTGTTAGTGCTCACCTTGCCCCTCACACACAGGATTTGCGGGCTGTTGCTGTTGTGTAAGTAGCATGTGTGTTAGCATGAGCTAAGGTAAAATCTGGCTTGCTTAAAATGTTAAATTTGAACTTCAAGGTTGCACTGCTTAAGAAAAAAAAAAACAAAACCTAAACAGCAAGTACATTTGCTTTACCTTCATGGATTACCTCAAGTACTCCTCTAAGGAAAGATTTCTTTTAAGCTGCTCTTTCTGGTGAAAGCTTTCCAAAAGGTCGATGGGAACTTTGAGGAGGGAATTTGCCAATTGCAGAGGAGCAGCTCTGGGCTGAGCTCAGCGAGGCTGATTTGCCTTTTCACAGCTGGCAGTGGGGTTGGTAAATAGAGCATGGAGCAAAGGGTAAATGACCACGGGGCTGGGATCAGCACAGGGGAAAGGACCTGGCTGCGGTGCTTGAACTGATGGGATGGCAGAGAGGGGCTGTAACAAAGAAAACATGATGAGTATGACGCTGGTTTTTTTTTTTCTGTTGTCAGCCACGGTGCTCCTTGCAGGGTGTGCAGTGTGGGGTCAGGGAAGGCGATGGTTTCTGTCTGCAAAATCACAGTGCAGGCGGCAGGCTGCCCTGGTGATCCCAAGCGGTTCCTGCTGACGGCTGAGGCTCTCTTGGTGCTGTGTGCTCAGGCCAGAGGCTCCTCTCTGCCCACCCCTCCCTGCTGGCCGGGCTGTGCTCAGTGCTGGGCTCACGTGTTTGACTTCAGCTCACATTCACCACTGACCTAGAAAAGCTCCTGGCACTGCACAGCCCAGCAGGACAGGAAACAGCTCAGAGGCACAGAAAGAGCCAGCAATTACACACTCCTGGAGCCTATTACCATGCTATCTGTTTTGTCATCATCGCTCCTGTTCCCTGGGCTCTGAGTTCACTGCATTTAAAGGGCCGTGTTCTTTGCAACATTCGGATTGCTGCTGTGCTGGCTTCTTGGAAAGCTTGCTTGTTAATGCCTCCTGTAAGTGATTTTGTGCTGGACTTCCCAGCCACTCTCTGGCAGCATCACTCTCCTTTTAAACTTCTTTATTAACAGATCTGATTGTCACATCTTTCAGAGAAGATTCACTTCTCTGACTCAATTACTTCTTGTGCAGAAAGTGAAGTCTCAGGTCAGAATGGGTGGATTTCACCGTGGGTCTTATTTTCCATACTTGGCTTAGACAAAATCCAGCCATGGCTAAACATTTGTGTAAGTGTTACCTGTATTCTCAGCGTGGTAATACAGAATCCATTCTGAAATCTTGTCTTTGCCTGCTCCTCCTGCCAGATGCTCCCTGGCTTTGCAGTCCTGTGCATGTCATCACAGAGGATGTTTGTAAATCAAGAAATCAAGTCACCTGGGTTGGCTTTACAGCCCTTCACAGTCTTGTCCACCCACTTGGCAAAGTTTGTTTTACAAAAAATTGTCTCCATGCAGTCTAGATGTTCAGAATACCAAACATAACTTTTTTTTTTTTTTTTGTTTTGGCATACTGTTTTGGTTTTCTTTCCCACGAAACCAGTTTGATTACTTATGTCCTAAAAGTTCAGCACACATTCAGGTGCTTTGCTGCCTCGGGGTACTTAAATTTCTGTATGTATTAAAAGTACTCCACCCCTCTCAAGGCCCAAAGTCCAGATTTGAAAAACATTCAATTCCTTCCTTCCACTGTTTCCCCCTCGATTCTTCCAGTCTTAAATGACAAAATAACTACATTACGTAGGGATTTGGGGTTTTGTTTTTTACTTTTTATAAAAATTGCAAGTATAAAACATGCAACAAATATTTTCAGTTTATAGCTTTATAATTTTTTATCTCACACACAGGAGATCTAACACAAAAATAATATGGCAAGAATTCACGGCTACAGCTAATAGCCAGATCATTCCAGCAACTAACAAAATACAAACATGATATGCAAGTGGGAGTTTCTTTGTCTAGAAAGTGTTTTTCTTTCATTTTTTTTTAAGCTGACAGCCAGCTGAAGGACAGTGTGACTATGACGGTTTTAAAAATTAGGTGCTAAAGGGTTGTTTTCTTCTTGATCCACAACATGTAATTATGCGAGGAAGAAAAAGATCCTACACAAAGACTGCACTTCCTCAGAGCAGCGTGAGCAGTATCTGCTCTGAAACTTCATTATGAGAGGGCCAAATGTTCCCCGCCCGGCAGAGCCCACGGCAGTGGGAGCTTTATTGTAGTTTCCCTTAGCAAGTGTTGATGGATTTATGGAGGGCTTCATTAAATATAGGCTTAAAGGATATCCGCTATCGCCCACTTGTCAAAAGCAAAAATAATATCAAAGCCATCGGCGCAGCTCCGAGCTGCAGGTGTTAACAGTGCCCGATAATCTGGGAGTGTTTAACTCCCCAATTAATCGCAGTGGTCTTGTCTGAGCTCGGCCCTCTCCCAGATAAATTTCCAAGATGAATGCATCCCGTGGGGGCCGCTGGCTCGTGCTCTGCTGGCCCTGGCTCCCAAAGCCCCAGCTGTGGGCACCCCTGGCAGCTCTGCTCTGATTTGGAGGGGTTGGATGCCCCAGGCCGGGCCTGTTTGGGGGATGTTCCACTGTCACTGCTCCAGCGGGGCAGGAGCACGGGGAATCAGCCCAGCCCAGGAGCCCAGGGCTGCCCTTGGCAACCAAATCCCTTCTCCTGCCTTCCTTACGGACGGGGCAGCTGCGAAGGCAGCCCTGGAACAAAGCTGCAAACACTGTGTGCAGCGGGCTGTGCTCCCGGACAAAGGGGGTGCTTGTGGAACGTGCACTTGTGGAATCAGATAATAACAGGTACGAAGAATAATGGCACGGCTCGGGCTGCCTGTGGAATTAGAAATATTTTGTTCAACCAGTCGTACATCCTTAGTCTGAGCCAACTCCTTAGAAGTCAGAATTCTCTATATTTTGATATTCACTGTTAGGAGCCAAAAAAATAAATAAATAAAGTAAAGCCAAAAGTAGTTCCGACACTGAGTTAATCCTTCAGCTTATAAGAAGTCAAACAGGATATAATTATTATGACTTTCCTCTGTATTCATCAGGAAAAAAAAAAACCCTATGCAAAAAAAGCCCAATTATTTATTTAGTAGCAAAGCTATAATGAAAGAAAATTTATGGCATATTGTGCTCAATAGGTAGCGAGCACAATTTTCAAATGCATTGTCAGAACCATTGTTTGAGAGGGAAACTGGCATAGGACTTGCTCCTTGAAGGAATACGGGCAGCCCCCCAAAATACAATTTATTTACATGTTCTTGGAGCAGTGGAGCTGAGAGACCTGGAAGGGCTCACGTGGGGGTGAGAAATTGGTGTCATGGGCAGAGAGCAGGAGGCAGAGCCACGGGGACAAGGAGGGGACAGTGCTCCCCACCACAGAGCCACAGCAGAGAAGGAGGCAGGAGGGCAAGAGGTGAGGAAGGCTTCCAAAACCAGAGGGAAACTCTGGCAGAGGGTGACGGACGCGGCAATTTCTGGTTTGGTTAAAAAAGCACCAGCAGGTACCCCCATCCTATCCTGTGTGTTAAAAAGGGGGCACAGCCTTGCACTTGCCACTAAACCACTCCTGGGTTTGGAGTGGGATTTGTGATGTGCAGTGGTTATCACAGGAGCTGATGAACTCTCCCTGCAGGACACCCTCAGAGAGGGCCAAGTGGCCCAGCTCTGTTTCTGAGGTAAATCACTTGGTGGGATCACACGGAGGGATATAAAACTGCTTGCTCTGCTGTTAATTTAATCATCTGGGGGAGAAAAAAGTTCTGGGAGAAAAAAAAATTATTTAAAATTATGGGAAATAGCTCAGCTCCTTTTAATTAGCAGTGGTGTAGTATGAATTCTGGAACTTGCAGGACTCCTTTGTGAGCCTCAAGTTCTGTGCTTGCAAAAATACAGCATCAAAGCAAGCCAGTGGCATCAGAAAGAAAAACAAAATCGTTTTTATTTCACTTGATTTAACAATTCTAACTTCTCAGACTGAGGCTGGAGGTTTTCCCTTGGGCACTCCTTCCCAATAGGAGGATGAAAATCAAAGGCTTGGAAACCAGGAGAGCTCGTACCTGCTGTGAGTGCTGTGAGATCACAAGTGAATTCTTTCCAGCAAAGCAAATGTTATGCCAGAAATATCTCAAGGAGTGGGTTTAGTCCATTGGGCTACAGCCTGGTCTAGATCCTCCAGAATGATTTTCTATTCAGATGTATAATGTGAGAAAAAATAGAACAAAAGCGTTTCGTGAGCTGAAGTGTTTGTGGGAGAAGGGATTTCTGCTTCTACTTCAGTTGTCTCCACGAGGGGGTAAGAACAGCAGACTGGGGAATAAGAAATTAAAACATGCTATCACTTAATTGAAATACAGCCTAAAAACAAACAGTTTTTGTAATAAGACAGCCCAAGTTCGGATGGCATTGGAGATACCTGTCTCGACAGACTCAGTACTGGTGCCTGAAACTGGTGTAACTCTTCATTGTCTCGCTGAAACGTCCTCATTGCAAAACGTCAGCATGACTCTGCTTCAACTGTAAGGAAAAGTATTAAATGACAGTTCAATTTATTGTGCTGGTGTAATCCATGGTGTAACGAGATTGCAATCAGAAGCGCTGGAGCAATTTGAGCCTAAATTTGCAGAGGACGTGTGAATTTGGATTCAGAAACGGGCGTTGAGAGGAGGGGGTGAAGGTCAGGGAGCAAGAAGGGTGCAAGCAGCAGCAGCAATCGCAGCCCTGCAGCGGGCGGGGTGGCGGAGAGGAGGGGGCTCAGCCCCGCAGGGCACTCGCGGGGGGAAGGAGCAGAGGGGGAGCTGCGGAGGGGCTGCGGAGAACGGGAAACCAGCACGGGGTGAAGGGAGGGGCAGGGCAGGGCGGGGC
>VWZN01012735.1:194121-247687 GCA_013396955.1 Regulus satrapa | reverse complement strand
CGTGTCGCCCTCGGTGTCACCGCGGCCGCACCGCCCTTCTCCCGTTCCTGCTCCCGTTCCCGTTCCCGCTCGTCGGGCTCCGTCCCCGCCGTGGCGCTCGGCGCGGCCGCAGAACGCCGGGGCCGGGGAGGAGCGCAGGGCCGGGGATGGGTGTGTAACAAAGGCCCGGCTCCCGTTTACTGTATCCGCGCAGAAATACAATAATATCCCTGTGCCGGGCTGGCGGAGTGGGCGATGCGCCCCCGAGGGAGACGGACGGATGTGTTTATCCCGGTATAAACCATGCCATGCGGGAGGTTAAACAAGAAAAATGGTTTTCCAGTAGTCTTCCATGATGAAATTGCAGCTTCTGCGCAGGCAGGTTGGTTTGTGCACAGCAGGGCGTGCGAGGTATCCGAGTCACCTGGTTGTCAATTACCACAGCATTTCATTCGTCCCTGGAGAATTTGGGCTTTTTAAATGTGGCGAGTGATGTTAGCAAAATAAACCGAAATATTGAAGGAAATCTTCACTGTTAGAACCAGGGGAAACAGACATGTTTGCCTTGTTTATGTCTTTGGTTGCTAGTTTGTGTTCAGAGTCCTGTAAGTGACATTGTTTGTTTATTCAGCATCCCTTGTTGGCGGCGTTGTTTCTGTGCTGCCGTAGCAGTGCCCAGGGCAGGGAGGTGTTTGGTGCAGCAGCAATCCCCCGTGCCTGTGCCACATGCGCCGCTGAGCAAGTGCCACAAGGTGCAGCCACCGTGGCCTTGCGTTTGGTGATGTGATTGAAGGGAGCGGGGAGAGGTGAAGGCCTGGGAAATTTCTCAGAGCTGCTCGAATGGTTTCTTTTCCTGGAGTTCTCTAATCTCCAGCAGGAGCCTCTTGGGTGTTCCGATGTGGTTAGTGCTGCCTAGCAGAACCTGCCCTCAGCTAACCCGAGCTATGGTTCATTGCCTGTGGATTCTGCCTGATTAGCAGCCACAGAGAGGCTTTCCAGGGGCAGCAAAAACTCCGGCAGCATGGGAAGGCAGCTTGCCTGGGGTTTTTACTCAATAGCAGTAGAGGTAAATTGGATTTGGGGTTTCTGTTTGGTGCAGTAATTGTTTGGGGGTGGGATTTGTCATATGTGAGGAACCCGTGTTTTAGTGATGTGATCTCCTGGTATTTGGTCAAGTGATGGAGAGCAAAGCATTGAAGTCAAGCCAATCCAAGCCGGTGTTAAACCATAGAGGAAATCATCCAGCAGGCTGGGGGGTCCCTGGTGTCACAGCCAGAGCAGAGTCCTGGGAACCCTAAGCCATAATCAAGGCCTCCTTTCTTCTGATGCCTCTGAGGAAAAGCCCAAACAAAAGCCATCCAGTTTATGTTCTTCCATGCATATGAGAACCCAGGAGAAGCAAGTGTTGATGGGCTTCACTTTACCACAGCCCCAGCTGGTTTCTACTGTGGGCATGAGTTTTCAGACAGATTTTCATTGGTCCTCTGGAGTGGGGAGCAAGTCTCTGGTCATGAATGACTCTACAGAAATCTTTGTTCTAATAAAGGTGAGAAGTCCCTGATTCATCTGTAAGGCTGGCACCGTCCGGCAAGGCTTTCACTTCCCTCAGCCTCTGGCATGCCTTGAGAGGAAGGCAAGGAGGAGCTGGCTGGGTGGCCCCGCAGGACCAGTGGGGGCTCACAGGGTCAGCTCTGTGTCGGGGAGAAGCCACGTGCTCGATGGACCCACGGGAGCAGTGGGGATCTGCTCCTGAGCACAGCTTTGCCGTGGCTCTTCTTGCTCCCAGCAGAGGCTGGGCTCTGGATTCCCGTGCCAGCCCTGTTCATCCCGAGGCTTTGCAGCTCCCTGGAGAGCCCTGGGCCAGCCAGGAGGGAAGGGTGGCAGGCAGGGCTGGCGTGGAGTGAGCCTGAGCTTCCCTGGGCCCGCTCCTGCCGTTCCTGGAATGCCCCAGCAACGCTCAGCACATGACACCAGCTTTCCCCTAAATAGCTGGTGGTGTCAGTCCTCAATCCTGCAAGGCTTCTTTTAGAGCAGCACGCTGCCGTGCTCACGCTGCTGCTGCTGCCGTGGAAGAGGCCTCGGTGCAGAGCTGCAGGGAAGGAGGAGCTCCACAGGAGCCCTTGGTGAGGCCGTGCCACTGCGCTGCCTGTTTCAGCTGCGGCTCTGTTGAACGTGGCCAATTCCATCCCGGAGTCAACAGCGAGCGAGGGCACCCCTGCCTCGGTGTGCCCGTGGGTGTGCCCTGGCAGCTGCGGGGCTGGGGCTGGCCGCAGCCTGGCTGCAGGAATCGCAGCTCTCCACACCCCTTCCCATGGCCTGCAGCGGGAATGTTCTGGAATGTTTCCCGTGGAGCGGCTCCTCCGCAGGTGCGTGGAAGGCCGAGGTGGAAAATGCGTCCCCTGCTTTAGGAATAATGGCCCGTGAGGGATTGGTTTGTGTATTACAGGTGCCAAGCACAGCCCGCGAGGGTCAGAGAAACAAAATCTGAGAGATGGGCTTGGTTTAGAAATGACTAAATTCGTCAATGAACTTCACACTAATTTGATAATTGCTACCTCAGCATTACGCAGACGTGGCACTCTTTTCCCATTGGGTTTGTTTTACATGGAAGCATTTTTCATTTGATCTTCAAGTACTTCTCCGTCAAACACGCTGCGTTTATAAATAAAAGCTGCTTCGTGCTGGTGGCTGTTCACCTGGCAACTGACAGTCAGTGTGCTGTGCCACTGACATCACCGCTGGGAGCGTGGTTTTGTGAGCAAATACCATCCCAGGTGGAGTGCAGAGCAGAGCTGCTCTCCGGTTCTCCTGGCCCTTGGGATCCCTCTGCAGATGAAGGGCAGCATCCCTTACAGCGCTCAGTTTCAGGTGCTGTTTGCATCCAGAGAGGTTCTCTTCGGTGGCTGTGACTCTGCTGGAGGATTTGTGAGTTTGTTTCCTACTGTTATTTTTGCCAGGGTAGGATTTAAAATGGGAATTGCACTGTGCTGTATAAGCTGCCCTGTATAAGCTGTCTTTTTGTATTTTCATGGTCTTTTTGTAAGGTGATAATTTTTAAAGTCCATTATTTGCCCACACTTGCTGATTTTCTATGCTTCAGTCAGGGGTTATGGCAGGGTTGTTCTTCAGTCCTTCAGCTGCAAAATGGAGAAGGAGGAATGTTTAGGAGTATGTTCCTAAACTTTTATAGGAAACTGTTTACATTTCTGTAACTTTGTGATTCCTATTCTTGGAAAGTGAACATTAATTTTATCAGCGTTTCTCAGCAGCAATGTAAACTCTCAGCTGTTTTTCTGGACAGTCTTTCCAGGATGCAGTCTTCAGAGTTCATGATGGAAAATGTTTTATTATTCCTAATAATGCAAATAATTTTTTTGCCTGAAACTGCCTCCTGTGCTGCTGCCTTTGCTCTGAGCAGAGAATTTTACTGCCCCTTCCCTCATCATCTGCATTTCTAAGACTTAAAAATAGGGGTGGTAGCCAGAGAAACAGCAGAATTATACAATGCCTGCAAAATTCTTGCAGGGAGGAGCAAATAAGGTAACTGGAAAAAGCTGACAGCTCCAGTCAAAAGGGCTTTTTATTTAATGGGCACCAAAGCTAATCTGAAAACCCATTTGTATGTGCTCAGAGTACTTTGTTTCTGGTGCCCATATGAGTGTATTTTTATTTTTTACATTAAGATAGTTCCATTTCCAGAGGAGAAAGGGAAAAGGAGAGCTAATGATCTTATTGATTCGTCTTCAGTGAAGTTTAAGGCATCACTGAAAAGTTTTAAAATAATTAAAAATTAAGGCAATTGGTTACCTTGGAGGAGCTACAGACATCTGCCTGGAAGAATGAGCACATGGTTCTGTGCTTGAGAAATGACTCTATTCTTACCAAAACTTCATTTTTAACTTATTTCAGCAATTCATGGGCTGGCACTTGAGCAGTTCTTGTGGGAGAACATTGCTGCTGGTGCAGGGTTTGGATGGTGGACTGCTCTGAGCCCTCCCAGCAAAGCCCAGGAGGGGAAAACCCGGTCCCAGAGTAGGTGAGGGTTCCATCCCAGCGCTGGTGCTGCCTTCAGAACAAAACTCCTGGGACCTTGATGGGGTAAAAGCCAGGGTTTGCTGTCAGGATTTGCCGTCAGGATTTTCAGCCGTGGCGCAGGAGTGCCTGGCTGAGGCTGCAGCCCTGGGCTCTGATGTAATGGGATTCCTGAGCTGGGATTCCTCAGTGCTGAGGAACCTCCCTGTTCCAGTGTTGCAACCTGGGGCAGTTCAACCCGGTGCTGGTTGTAGTATTCTGTTCTTTGGTAATTTTTGAATTGAATTCTTTACAGAAACCTCGTGCTCTCAGTCTGTGTAGGAGAATCCCAGCAGAAGTGCTGGATATTCTTTATTGGGCGTCGATGCTCCTGATATTTGCCTTCAAAACTTGCCAGGCAGGAAGTTTTTCTTTCGTTCGTCTAATTAGGTTCTCAGTTTGCTTTCCCTGTAATTCAAGAGGTTGCAAAAACTGACTCCAGCCAGGCAGGGATTTCACAAACCTGTTATTTTTACTCCACGGATTCTCCCGTGCCCTTTCTTGCTTATTCTGGGAGCTGCATCATCGTTAGGTCGTTCCTCAAACCCTGCAGTAGCCCAGCGTTTGTAAACTGCCATTCTTACAGCAGCAAGTCTGTTTGTGGTGGAAATGCTACCAGGGGCCACCTGTGGTAAATATTATGATATAGGTGTGGGCGTAGTTTTGCTGTTGAGTACAATCCCTATAAGAGGCCCAACCTCAAAAATAAACAAAGGGAAATGGTTTCAGATGTCTCATGGCAAGGACTGACTGATTGTTCCTAACTGGGAAGCACATTGTGATGAAGTAGGGTGTGTGGACACCGGATTTGCTCCCTTGGTAAAGCTTCTTTCTGGAGCCTTTTCTCCTTTGTGAAAGAACAGCCACCACATTTTTCTCCCTTTTTTCTGCAGAGCATATTTGTATCCTGCTGGAATCCAGACACCACCTTTTGCAGTACTTTCTGTTCAAATAGGTTTGGGATGCAAGTGGCTGTTTGTCTTAGGTTTTACCTGCAAACACAAAAGCAAACTGCAATTTAAAGACATCCAGCTCATAAAATATTTTATGCTTTTGTAGTAGAGCTGAAGTTGAGTGTTTAACACCAATTTTACTATTTGTCTGGTCTTGGTAACAGCCTGCCTTTTAGTGCAGATTTTATACATAAATGTGGGGAAAAGCAACCTACTAATAGGTTTTTTAATGATCAAAAATAATAGGAAGGGTTCTGTAACAGCTCTGATGCGTTTGGTGATCAGTCTGGCTGATGCTGGCTCTCCCAAATGTCAGTGATGTTCTGTAGGTCTGTTCTTCAAGGAATAAGGGCGTTGGGAAGAGATTGGCTTCCAGAAAGCAGCAGTGACAAGAGAAAAATGCCCTTTTTGGGGTCTGGGAGGCGATTTTGAACAGAGAGGCTTTTTCAAGGTGCAGGAAGGATGGCTGGTACATCTTTGCATCTTTCCTGAAGTTTGATTTGATGCTGGCCTGGTTTGATTCCAAGGCAGGGTTTTGCTCACTGCAGCTCCTGTGAGCAGAGCGTGGCCCCCAGAGCTGGGCCAGGGTGTGTGTGAGCCAGAGAGGCGTGAGGGATGAACTGATGGACTCTTGCTCCTTCTGCCAGGGTGTGTGTGAGCCAGAGAGGCGTGAGGGATGAACTGATGGACTCTTGCTCCTTCTGCCAGGGTGTGTGTGAGCCAGAGAGGCGTGAGGGATGAACTGATGGACTCTTGCTCCTTCTGCCAGGGTGTGTGTGAGCCAGAGAGGCGTGAGGGATGAACTGATGCGCTCTTGCTCCTTCTGCAGGTGCTGCGAGTGCTTGAGATGCTGTGGGAGGAGAGACCCGAGGCCTCGCACTGTCTGGCTGGGGCACCCAGAGAAGAGAGACCAGAGATACCCCCGCAATGTCATCAACAACCAGAAATACAACTTCTTTACCTTTCTCCCTGGGGTAAGCGTGAGTAAAGTTGCTTTGCATCGTCCCGCCCCTGTGCTTTCCCCATTTTTCAGTGGTTTTACAGTAGATAAGTGCAGAATCTGGAGCTGGAGAAAATTATGGGGTTGTGTTTGGTTGGCTTCTTGCAAAAACTGCCTCAGGGCAGCAGCAAACCAGACACAGAACTGTCCTGAGTGTCCAGGACTGCTCTAAAGCTGCCCCAAGTCAGCATTTAGTCGCCAGGAGAGCATGCAGAAATGTTTCTGTCTGGTGGTTACCTCAACATGCATAACTTCTTCCCTCCTCTCTTTGTCTTTTTTCTTTTTTTTTTTTTTTTTTAGGTGTTGTTTAACCAGTTCAAATACTTCTTCAACCTTTATTTCTTGCTCTTGGCCTGCTCTCAGTTCGTGGTTGAGATGAGACTTGGTGCACTTTACACTTACTGGGTTCCTCTGGTAGGTCATTCAAGGTTTATTTATCCAAGAAAGTTTTGGTGTTTGACAAAATTTCTTGTGCTGCCTGTTCTGTGGGGTGTTAAGTTTAAACCTTGAATTCTATTTTTAACTTGCACGCTGAGGGTTTAGACTTTCAGTGCAGTGAGATCCCTGGTAAAAGCCAGAAAGAAGTGAAGGGGCAGCTTTGGGACACTGCTGTTAAAATTCTGTTTGTCTTAGAGCCTGGATCTCCATGGATTCTCTCTCAAATGCTGTATTGAATTTGCTGTGTGAATCTGCTGCTGGTTTTGTAGGATCATGTCCTGTAAATTAAATAAATTAAATACACATGGCCACAGAGGATCTCTTTCTGTTGTACAGGCAGTTGTGACTGTGCCAGGTGAGCAATTAGAATTTGCATATGGGCTGCCAGAAGCAGGATAAGGAAATTCTTTGTTCATTACTGCTGCTAATACGAGTGTTGAGGCTGGAATGACACATGAGATGACACAGTCACTTGGAACATGTGGGAATATTTTGGGGTGACTGTCTGAAGGCTCTTAAAACAGCTGAAACCGAAGCTGAAAATAGCTGATGCCTTTTTTAGTTTTGTTTTGGAAAGCAGGTAGGAATTTCTAGGTAAATGAATGAATGCATCTCATTACTATATTAATTAATTAGATCACACATTTAGATATATGTACCTACTAGAAACCTGCAGTTTCTACCATCACTTTGCTCCCTTAAGTTCCCCATTGACAGAGGTAATCAGTACCTACTTGCAACTTTCAACACAAGGTATAAAAAGTTCCTTTTCTGTGATGCGTGAGGAGTGTTTCAACTGTTTAGTGAGTCTGAGCTAATAGTCTCTGGTAGAAACATGGCTTTGTGATACCAAGCCCATAAAGAACTGCCTTGTGCTAATTAATTATTTTTTATACAGTGAAGGATGTGATGTGGGCATTTCCTCATGGCAAGAGGAAATGAAATGACTCCTCATATGCATAGAAAAATAGGACTGAAGCCCTAGTCAGGCAAACGTGTAATTATACCATGAGCAGTGCACGTAAATATCTTCAGAGTGTAATTTGTGTCGGTGGAGAGTGTGCATTCAGTTTATCTGTATATATAAAAAGGGGGTTATACAGATTTCTGTGTGAATTTCTGTACCAAGAAATCTCCCAGATGAGTTGTGCTGACTTCAGTGGCTCTGAGGTGGTGAGCACTGAGATTTGAGGGCTCCTGCTTTACCCCGGACTTCTAAGTCTCAGTTACTCAGCTGTGAGGTGAAATGAGATCTGGTACTTGCATTCTTCAGGGAAACTCCACAAAGATTTTCCTGGGGGATTACCTTTACCAACACGTGTTTGGGGAGGGCGTTGTGATTAAACTGGAAAGTCTCTTAAGCAGCAGTGTGTGTTTTTAAGCAGCAGTGTGTGTTTGGTACTGGGGCTTTTTTGCACATCTCTCTGCACAGATTCAGGCAGCTCAGACAGAAGAAGGAAATGCAGATCGCTGGCGTAGCACTGATAAATATTGCTGTTATTAGAGGCAGATGTGATTTCTTCCCTGACCTCCTCACGGCTCTGTTTCCCCCGTGCTCCTGCAGGGCTTTGTGCTGGCTGTCACCGTGATCCGCGAGGCGGCCGAGGAGATCCGCTGCTACATGCGGGACAAGGAAGTGAACTCGCAGATCTACAGCAAGCTCACAGCCAGAGGTCGGCTCCGTGGCTCCGGAATGCGGCCCTGCTGACAGCCAGAGCCAGAGTTCAGGCGCTGGGAGGGGGCTCTGGGCTCCCAGGCGCGTGGCTTTGTGGCCACGCCGCCGCTGCTGCGGAGCCCTCGGCTCCAGGGGCTGCTCCTGGGTGGCTCCTCACCAGCCTCTGCTGGGGGATTCATGGCATGGGTGGGAAGGGACCCTAAACATCACCCAGTGCCACCCCAGCTGTGGCAGGGGCACCTCCAGACTGTCCCAGACTGCTCCGAGTCCTGTCCAGCCTGGCCTTGGGCACTGCCAGGGGTGCAGGGGCAGCCACAGCTGCTCTGGGCACCTGTGCCCAGGCTGCCCACCCTGAAAAGACTCTGAGGTGTGTGTTTGCCAGCAGCAGTTCCTCAGGACTGGCAGGATCAGCTCCTGCATTTGCTGTGTCCATCCCCCTGAGCCTCCTGTCCAGCCCGAGGAGTTTGGGGCCCTGGCTTGTGAGTGAGCCCAGGCTGGGGCTCAGCTGAGCCTGACCCTGCTCTGGCCACTGTTCCCAGCTGTGCTGTACCTAACAAAGACATTTACATTCCCATTTGAACAGTCCAGTGCTGCCTCACTATGGAGTTACTCCTAATACCCCAATACAAAGATGGCGAGGCCAGGGTTTTGTTTTAAAAAAGGAATGAACTGAATTTGAGCAAATTTTGTCTCTTCTGCTTCCAATTTCTTAATTATAGAAGTTTGTATCCCTGAATTAAGATGCAGTGATGTAGGGGTAGTAAAAATATGTTGCATTTGTAGGAATAAGGCTGCTTTTCAAATGAAATTGCTTAAGGCTGGATATATTTCACGTGGCAGGAGTTACGGGGCAACTCCAAACCGGGGAGTTTGAGTTTCTGAATATTAAATCCCCTTTTAATAACGTGTTCTTAGTACAACACTTAAAATGCTTGGCAACCAACAAAAGCCCCATCCAAGAGGGGTGTACTACATCTATTTAAAGATATAAAAGAGTTGCCTTCTGGATTCTATTCAATGATCTATAAGGGGCCTGACCTCTCCTTTAGTTCTTTTCATATTGCTATTACGTTTCCCATGAATGATTTCCCTCCCCCCAGTCCTTTAACTTTTCTAATTTTGTGAAAGAAACCAAGGAGGATTGGCAGCTGGGCACTAGCTGAAAATCTCAGGCCACTGTATTTAACTTGAATTTTGTGTAGAAACAGGAGTGAGACTCTGTATAGTATAGTTTAGAGTAGGAAAAACGTAGAAAATTGTTTATGATTGTCACATGGCTTGGGGAGAAAAGTGAGAAAAGTGATTTTCTGTCCCTCACTGAGTCTCAGTACTGAATTTTTTGGAAGAGCTGATCATCTGCTTTTACACTGATTAAAATCTCAGCCCCTCTGGGAATTACCTGGGAGCAGGGGAGGGCCTGGTGAGGCTGGGGATGGAAATTTGGGGGTTGATTGATTAATTATTATTATTATTTTATACAGTCAGAGGAAGGAGCTGGCTTTTCAAGGGAGAGTGTCACCGTCTCAGAAGTAGAAGCAGCAAATATCAAAACAAATTTTGAACAGCTGATGTGAACAATTAATTTTCGGTGTAGCTGACAGTAGGACTTGGGCTATTTACAGGCTGTTTCTTTTTTTGCTGCTGTTGAACAGCACAGGTCATGCTCCAGGCTTTTGGCCCAGCCATGTGCTGAGATCTAATGACTAAAAATCCTCCACCCTAAACCTTTTTTATCTTTTGACCCAGACAATCCATTTATTTTCCAAAATGATGAAACCAGCAGACTTCTGGAGAGCTTTCTCNNAAACCGAACAGCTTTGGAAGGCTTTTTTTTTTTTTTTTTTTTTTTTTTTAGTGGAAAAAAAAGTTCTGCATTTAAAGGAGAGTTGTTTGGATTGTTATAAAAAATAATCAAATTTCAATCCCCTATTCATAAAGCCACAAGCCTCCCTGTGTTCAGGGGTCTGTGTTCTGATCTGCTTGATGGAAAGCTCGAACTGTGCTTGCAAATTCCTGCCTTGTTTTTCTTCTGCTGCAGCCCCCCTCCCTGGGTAACACTGCATAATGGAGAGAAACTCCACAGGAAAGTGGCAAGGGACCTCCTACCGAGGGGTGCTACTTAAGATACAGATCGTTGGCATTTACCAGCCATAAAAAAACCA
The DNA here is from genome assembly GCA_013396955.1 of Regulus satrapa. Lineage (NCBI taxonomy): Eukaryota > Metazoa > Chordata > Aves > Passeriformes > Regulidae > Regulus > Regulus satrapa. Next base: position 237,409 of record VWZN01012735.1, on the reverse strand, counting down.
ATATTTTCTCAAACTCTGCGAGTCCTGCTCCACAGCATAAGGCTACAAAAGCCAAAAGTTCGGTGCAGCACATCAAACAACCTCTTGGGTTTTGTTTTGTTTTTTTTAAAATTTTAGATGTGTTTTATTTGTTTTAGTAAACCTCTGGCTTCATCTTTAATTCCAAATTAAGTGTTTGGATCTGTACTTCAGTGCAGCTTTGCAGATCTATTGTGAAATTTTGACTTAAGTGCTCACAGGGCAAAAAGGGGCATCTTTTCTGGCTAATATATTTATTATTTGAAATTACCTGCTTTCTGGTACATCCATCATGCCTCAGATTTGGTGCTAATTTCAAAGACCGTAGCTTAAATTGGAGCAAACTATTTGCATTTACTTTCTTGTCTTTAAGAGAGATAAATCAGCATACAGCAGAGAATGAAACAAGTACCAGACAAATTTTAACAATAAGGTTTTTTGAATGAGAGATCAACACTAGTTCCTTTTAAGAAGTGATAAGCACCAACTTTTATTCCAATTAATTTAAGGAAGTACAAACTGAAAGGGATATAAATGCTAAATAAACCTGTGTGTATTTAGAGGAAGCGTTTCTAGTCGCACTTAGAAAAACAGGGGCTTAGAGTCACAAAAATACTTAAATAGCAGAGCAAACTGGGAAATGGAGTCTGGGTGGCAGTTTCCCCACAGAAGGAAAAGGGAATTACAGAATTCCCAAGATCAAAATAAAACTAATTCAAGTAAGTTGCTTTATGGGAGTCCTGAGTCAAAGGAAACATCTGGTCCTGGGCCCTCTGAGCAGGACGTGTGGTGCACGCTGCAGAGATGTCACCCACGGGGCCAGGGAGGCTGCAAAAGCAGAATTAGCTGCCTAAAAAGGGCACCTCGTTTATCCAGGAGTTATAAAAACTGTGTGCTGCTTAGAAAGGTCCCCTCTTTGTTTTACCCCTGAACAGCTGGGGTTGGGAGGGCTCGCGAACAAGACAAATCTGCTCCAGCTGCTTTGGGTTTTCTCATATTGGAAAAATTGTAAAGCAGATGATCCTGGGTTCAGAATAATGATCCCCAAAGCCTTTTATGTGCGTAATGATAGGAAATTGTCACCTTACAGCTCTGTCCAGGCATTAATTTCTCTTTTGCAGAATGATTTTTTACCTCGTTAAGGAAAACCTTAGCAAAGAAAGTTTGCCCGAGCCCTGCAGGTAGCGCTGCTTCTGCTGACAGTCACCAGATAAATCCTTGTGATCTTGAAGAGAATACAGAAAATATGGCTAAACAAACAGCTTTTCTGCACATTGGGTCGGGAATGGCTGTGCCTGTGTGGGGAGAGCACAGGGGCTTTCCCCCCCTCCCCTTCCTTTGCACAGGAGAATATTCAAAAGCACTTTTTGTTGGTTTGTGAATAACCGTATTAAAAGGGGAGGAAGAGATGTTATCTGTCAGACCCTTTTAGTGTCATAGTACCTAACTTTGTATAGCCCATACAGAAGACTGCCAGGGATGCTTTTTTTGATCCTCTTGGAGTGCAGCTTTTCTTTTCAAGCCCCAGCGTAATGGACTCTTAATCCCCAGTTTGCTTCCTGCCCCGCCAGAGATGTCTTTAGCCCGGCATTCATTTTGTTTACCTATTTTTTTTTAGCCAAAAAAACCCCCCTCCGAAAAAACCCCTCACAAGGCAAGCTCCAGAATTCATGAAAGACCTATGAGATATTTGCGAAATGGGCCATGACTGCTTATAATTTGTAGGAATAATTACAGCATGCAAGGAAGTCTGCATTTATTAGCAGCAGTGATGAAGCATGTTGTTAAGCACACAGTGTGTCACCAAAGCAGCAGGCTGCCCCCAGCCCAGAATGGCTTTCATTGTTAATTTGCAGCAGAAACACTGAAGCATATCCTGAGAAGGATGCTAATGAAGGGACTGCCAGTAGTAAAATCCCAGTGACCTTTGTGCTTTGTGCTAATTTCTATTCCCCCTCCCTTCCCCCTCCTGCTTTCCCCCTGAGCTGCTATCTGGCCAGTTAGCCCCTGAATTTTGAGGTACAGTAGGAGTGTTGTCCGTGCCAGGGTGAGCTCCACGTGCCTCCCCCACTTCCACTCAAATCACAGCAGATTAAAGAGGCTTTTGTTGAAATATAACAGACACATAGAGGCAGGGTTCAAATTAACTGATTATAAATCACTGGTTAGTCTGAGAAGCCAAATCTAGAGCTGGCTAATGATTTGAAATTACTAGCCAATTGTTAAATTAATCCCCTGTTTTAAAGCAACTGGGAAATGTTTGACAGCTGCACAGGAATAAATATTTACACGATTTCTGTAGGACCTGTTCTCAAGAGGTAAAGGAGAGGTGGCAGAGCTGAGGCAGATGCTGGAGCTGCAGCAGGGGAGGAAATGAGCCTGGATTTTGGATGGACCCGTGGTACTTTCACCTTCCAGGCCCTGGCTCGAGGTGCTTTGTGTTTTCAGGCACCTGAGCAAAAGGAGTTGGATTTGATGATTCCCTGCTGTAACTTGCTGTTCTTGCTCTGTCACCCGCCTGATGCTGAACGTGTTTTTGAATTAATGAGTGAAGCAGTACAAAAAGGAGTTCAAGGAGTTGTTTGAGAGCTATGGCTTGGGAGTGGCTGGGGCTTTCTGCATGCAGGGCTGAGGTCTGGGGCTGTTTCCTGAGGGGCTTCAGCCCTTGCTGGGGCAGCCACCCCTTGCTGGTTGCAGTGGGCTCAGCAAATCTTTACAGGGCCCAGTTCCTGTGGTGGAAACATTTCCCATTTTTGCCCCCATAGTTGCAGAATGAGAAGGGAGGTGAGGAGCAGCACACAGCACCCCAAATTCTGTCCTGCTCTGCCCTAACACCAACACCTTGCCTTTGCAGGGACTGTCAAGGTGAAGAGCTCTAACATACAAGTGGGTGACCTCATCATTGTGGAAAAGGTTTGTCTTTGTATTTTTATATTAATTTTTCCTGTGTAAAGTACTTTTTTTTTCCCTAAGACCATAGAAAATGAGATCTTTTGAATTCCTACTTTACAATGGGCTCAGAATATCAGTTTATCAATGTAACTTGTTGAACACAAGTTAAAATATTTAATCACTTTACAGGGTTCCCCCCCCCCACCTCACCAATAACATCATTATCTTTAATGAATGATGAAATGAGCTAATGCAGCAAATCCAGGTATTTCTTTGGGTATAAGCATTGCAGTTTTGGGAGACCCAGTGACCCATTTGTAGGTACTGCTATATACAGGTATATTTCCCCCTTTGTACAACTTTCAATGTGAGGTTGTTGTTTTGTTTTGTTTTGTTTTTTTAATTCACTGATTTTGTGTTTTCCCACCCACTCTCTGCAAGCAGCTGTGATCTCTAAAACACTTGGTATGAAAATACTCAGTACAAAAAGAGAAACTTGGTGGCTGCAGATTCCAGATGCAACCTTTCTGCTAACATGGGACTCCTTGAAAGGAAACCAGCAGTAGTTTAAGATTTCTTCATACTTCTAGAATTACTCTCCAGCCCTTTTGTAAACCTAACCCTTGGGTCTGGTCAGTGGGAGCTGGCACCAGTTATTATCCTGCACTTGGAATTCTGCAGGGAAGCGAGTTCAGGATTCAAAGCAAACCCCAAGCTCCAGGCTGACAAAGGAATCCTCTTTGTGCCTTGGCTGCTCTGGGGAAGGCGCTGCACACGCGTGCAGGGCTGCCTGCACAATAATGGCCTTTCTTCTCCTCCCAGAACCAGAGGGTCCCTGCTGACATGATCTTCCTGAGGACGTCGGAGAAGAATGGTAAACATCTGGAACCAATTGTCAAAATAGCCATTAACCTTTCACTGGTTGTTTGGAGAAAATTATCTTTTGGAAATGTGAAAGGAATAGATAATAGTAAAAAATTTTAGAGAGAGGGGGAACTGGAGTGGTTTTATGGACCACCACTTCTCAGGATGTTATACTCTAGTTTTGTTTGATAATCAAAGAATGTAGGGGTTGAGTCCAGGGTAAATGAATCCGGTTGCATTTCAGATTTATTTACTTGCTGTTCAGGCTTGTTTTGTTAAGTGTGGGATATATTTGATCAGGAGGATTAGAAAACAGATTAAAGGAAACATTTCAAGTGTCTTAAGTAGTATAGCACAGAGAATTCTGGCCTAGTGGAAGGAAAGGAATGTGATGCAGGAACATCGTCCTTCCATTATTAATAGACGTAAATCAGACACGGTTTCCCACGAGAGGCTGTGAGTATCCTAGAGGGGAAGCCATCCCGGGAGTTATCTGTAGCTGTGCCTAGGACAGGGGAGGAAGGCTCCCTGAGTGCTGTTCCCATCCCCAGGGTCCTGCTTCCTTCGCACGGACCAGCTGGACGGCGAGACCGACTGGAAGCTGCGCCTGCCCGTCACCTGCACCCAGCGCCTGCCCACGGCCTCCGTAAGCTCCTGCCTGCCAATTCTGCCCTTGGCACCTGGGGACGTGCTTTACCTGGAAGCCTGGGGCTGCTGCAGTGCTGTTCTCAGGCTGCAGTTTCTTTTCTGGGGCTCAGAGCCCTGGTTAGGGCCAGGTGTCAGCCCAGGAAAGCCCCTGGGTGTGCTGCTGCCCCTGGTGTGTTTTCCGTGGGGCTCTTGGCTGCAGCTGAGAGCAAGATAAGTCAATCCTAAATCATGCTAAGTAGCTCCTGGTGAAGGATCCTGTACAATTTTTGTACACGACTGAGCTGGGGCCGACGGCTGGGACCTGATAGGACTGATAGATGTGTCTGTCTGATAGGACCTGCTGCAAATCCGCTCCTACGTCTACGCAGAAGAGCCCAATATTGACATACACAACTTCGTGGGGACCTTCACCAGGGTGAGTCTGCTGGCACGAGCTTGAAACCAACCAGAGGTTCACCAGGGTTTATGAAAATTCTCCATCCCATCAGAAATCCCTCTGCCGACTCGCCCAGCGTCCCTCTCCCAGCACCTCTGTGGGATTCTTCTCGTCCTCCGCTCTTTTATATTACTGACAAGTTTATTTTTCTCTTTTTTGCGTTGTAGGAGGACAGTGACCCTCCAGTAAATGAAAGTTTAAGCATAGAAAACACCCTGTGGGCCAGCACAGTGATTGCATCAGGTAAGGTGGAGACCCACGTAAAATTGTTTTTTAAGGGAATATGTTAACAATTTTAAAAGGTATTTCTGTGATGGAATAATAATTCTGTCAGTTGGAGAAATTAGCAGTTGGAATGAGGTTTCCCCCTTGTCCTAACACCTCTGGGGAGCTGAGCTGACATCTAATTGCCTAGTGGACATTTCTAGATGAGAAAGAAGTGGAATGGCCTTTGTGGCCCTTCTTTAGCATCTAGGACCAGAATAACCCTTAATTGCTCTGCACGTTGACATCCTAATCTGTAACAGAAATGGTGTCAAATGGATTCTGGGAACAGAAGCTGAGATGAAAGATTTCCAGGTAAGTGCTTCCATTGAGTTTGTCCTATATACTCTTAAAAAGGAAAAAAAAAATCAAGTCTTTGACAGATTTTGATACGATAAACTCCGGACGGAGGCCTGAGATTAATCAATGCCCCCTTGTAGAGGCTCGTCAAAGTAAAAGCCTTGTTCCTCTCCTGCCCAGTTTGCAGTTTGCTGGGCAGTAGCTGGAGGAGAGTGGAATTCTGGAGTCCAGTTCTGGAATTAAACTTGTCAGATGGAGGGACTTGACAGTGCATTTGCTAATACAATTTCAAAGGGTTTATGCAATTGAGTCTGTTTGAAATGGCCATCAACCAGCTAGAAACACTCCTTTTTTACAGATCAGTATGTCTTCAGGCCTTTCCTAGTCCTGGCAGGTGCTTCCTCTCATTCTGACTGACTCACCAGTACGATACAGTTTGGTTTCTCCTGTGGTAATGGCAGCTAGCGTGTTGTAGGTTATTTCTGTTAGGAGAAAATGTGGGTATTGTTTTGTCTTCTGCTGCTGTGGAAGCTGTGGTGCATCTCGCTGGGGCAGCCCCTGTAAGGTGAAGCAGAGCAATGTGTCTTTCTCCATCTGCTGCAGCGGGGCTGGCTCTGACTCTGTTTGCACTGGATTTGGAGTAGCTGTGCCATCTGCTGATCTGAATTGTGATGATCTTGCCACCACCTGCCATCTGGCTCCAGGGATTTGATGTTGGTTTTGGGGGTGTTTTTTAAAGGAATGCTTCTCAGCATATTTTTAGAAACCACCTCTCTTGAATCAGCCACTTAAAAATAAGTCACTTGCAGCTTGTTAAAACTTTGATCATTAGTGAGAGCAGGGGAACAGTAGAGTATAAAGTAGCAATGTGTTGGCAGTAGTGCTTTTTTTAGAGTTGGTTTTCTTCATTTTACAGACTCCTAACACTGGGCAGCAGCAGCTTTTGAACTGTTGATGGTAGATTGCTTTTTCCTCTTGGCTTTTTGCAAAGTCTTTAAGAGCAAACCCATAGAAACCCTGTAGTTTATGGTGCTAAACTGAATTATGTTTCCTCAAGAAGAAAGCTGAGAACTTTGTTGCTCTCAGCTCTTCAGCAACTGTGGGACAGAGCATCCAGATTCACTGATGGGCTCGCAGCAGCTCCATCTGTTACAGGAAGGTAGGAGTTGGTATGATTCACTCTGTGGTAGGAACAGGATTCGGATAAACGCTTAAAGTAAATTGTAGATTTGAAAATAAGGTAATTCTGTCTTTGAGCTCTGGAATTCATTGGATTCGCTCTGATTGTGTCAGCCTTTACCAAAAAATAACCATGGCCCGGAGCTGGTTTCATTTTGACACACAGTGAAGGTCAGGTGGAAGGCAGCACCAAAGTGGGATTCCAAGTGGTGGGAGGAAATCCAAGAAATCCTCCATCCCTACCAACTTTTATTTATAGTGTGGAGAGACAAGTGGATCAAAAGGGGGTCAAGGAAAGTAGAGCAGAGCTGGTGCTCTTCCCATGAGCTGATGGAGTCTGTGATGCTGCTTCAAGTCCAACCCTGAGACTGAATTACTGCCTGGGAGGATGTTTCCCGTTCCAGTCTGTGTTTTCACAGGTGGTGTGTGGCAGATACCAGTTTTTTGAATTTCTGGCTGCTTCTGAAATTAGCCTGCTGAAAATGCTTTCCACCTGACACGTATTTTGATGGGGAAAACCTTTGTGTGTGCAGGTACTGTGGTGGGAGTTGTCCTCTACACAGGGAGGGAGCTGCGCAGTGTGATGAACACTTCCAACCCAAGGAGCAAGGTATGGAGAAGAAACTGGTTTGTAACAAAGAGTAAAGGTCAGAAATGGATCATTTTTAAAAGAAGGTCCTTCCAAATACTCTATATGCACACTGCAGGGACAATCTGATAGGAATAATTAATATTTTCCAGCCTGTGATTTAAGATAGTTAGCATAAAGACCCCATTTCTCCTGATTTTTTTGATTCTAGTATACATGTGCCTTCTCACTTTTTTAAGATTGTCCAAACCATCGTTTTATACGTTTATAATGAGACAGCCCCAGTTAGAATAGAAAAGCTTCTTTTGCTGCATCCTTTCATTAGAGCAGAGCTAAGACACGGGCAGGGGTGTTTGCAGAGCCTGCAGCTTTTGGCAGCGTGAGTCTTCTCACACCTCTGCATGCTCTGCTGAGCTTCTAGGGGGTGGAAATCTCATTTAACAAGCTGGCAAGAGTATTGATTACAAATTGAAATATGATTGTAGTGTTTCAAAAGAAGAGAAGCTGCCTAGTGGGGAAAGGCTCTGTGGGCAGAATGGCAGTTCAGTTCCTTTGGGAATCCTGCCCTGAGCTGACACCTTCATCTGTGTGCCTGAAATCCCTCTCCTGCCCTTCTAGATTGGCCTCTTTGACTTGGAGGTGAACTGTCTCACCAAGATCCTCTTTGGGGCTCTGGTGGTGGTGTCCCTGGTCATGGTGGCCCTCCAGCACTTTGCAGGCCGTTGGTACCTGCAGATCATCAGGTTCCTGCTGCTCTTCTCCAACATCATTCCCATCAGGTGAGGGGGCTGGGCATGCTGCCTGCTCGGGCAGTTATTAATTGTTATGAATTAATTGTGCATTAATTACTGCTGCCTCCAGCTCCTGCCTGTCCCTCCTTGCACAGCTGAGCAAGGTTAGGAGGAGAAGTGAAGTTACCGTTCAAGCATGAGAATTGCTTTGTTGTTTTTAACAACAGAATTTGCCTTTTTTTTAACAGTTGCTTTGTTGTTGTTGTTGTTATTAACCCGTTCACTGCCCCAGGCTGTGGATTAGGCATTTAAATTCCCTTCTCTCAGTAGTTTGGACTACCTGGCTACTGTGATAAGAACAGAGCAAAGAATGGAAAATGAAGGTTATTTATACAGAATGCAGGGGAATATATTTGGAGGGGAATGATACTTTAATATTAAATTGTACTGTATTAGTAAATGCATTGGTAACTTACTTTGGGTGGAGGACAGGGATTCATTTCAGCTCCATTTTTAATCTGCTCTCTGGTATCCTTCACTGTCCTTACTCTGTGTCCACCTTCCCCTCAAAATTACATTTAATTGTAATTTTATCATCTGCCTTTAAATCACAGTGTAATTACATTTGCCACCAGAGCACTGATTTTGAATAAACTTCTCCTCAACCTCTCCACATTCACTGTGGCACTCATCCTTTCATTGCACTGTGGCAGTTCACAAGGATTTCTTTCCAAAGTTTACCCGGTGATACTTTTTATTTTCCTTTTTCTCTTTCCTCCTGTGCAGTTTACGTGTGAATCTGGACATGGGGAAGATTGTGTACAGCTGGGTGATCCGCAGAGATTCCAAAATCCCTGGCACCGTGGTTCGCTCCAGCACCATCCCTGAGCAGCTGGGGAGGATCTCCTATTTGCTCACTGACAAAACAGGTATTGGTGAAGAAAATACAGCTTGGAGTCATGGTGTGTTGTTTGGATTTTGTTGCGGTTTTGACCAGGAAAAGAGGATAATATGAGACTTCTTTGGACTGGAAGAAATAGGCATTTCCTGGCACTTTGACAATATAATTTAAGCAGTTTAAAAAAATAAAAATCTGCCTTTATTTTTGTTCTGAATGTGCTATAAGTAAGGTAGGACAGAAATATTTTATTACTCAAAGGAATACTTAAAGCATGCTATTAAAACAAAAGCTGAGGGTAAAAATAAAATCTGCTTTTTAGAGTTAGTTTTCAGAGCCAGGTGAAGATAACGTACATACAGAGGCAGAATCTGTCTGCTGCTGTCCTTACACTTTTGAAGCTGAGTGTGAATTGAAGGCCTGAGCTGTCATGAAAAGCTTGCTCTGATATGAAATCCCTGATCCTGCTGAAGTCGTTTCCAATTTTTTTTTTTTTTTTTTTTTTTTTTGGTGTGGCCAGAAACATTGTNTTTTTTTTTTTTTGTTCTGGTGGGACCAGAAGGATGCTTGCAGCTCCTGCTGGCATTGCCTGTGGGGTGAATCTCATTCATGGCCCCCCCACGTTTTTGTTTGTTTTGTTTGTTGGTACTGTTGGGTGTTCTGCCAGCCGGGCAGTGCTGCAGTGCCCGCTCCCGCTGCTGGCCCAGCTCCAGCTCTCTCACTGCTGGGGCACAGCACGCAGGGGGGGCTGGGGGTGCTGCTCCCACCCCACGGCGCCGCTTTTCCAGGGACTCTCACCCAGAACGAGATGGTTTTCAAGAGGCTGCACCTGGGCACGGTGGCGTACGGCCTGGACTCCATGGACGAGGTGCAGAGCCACATCTTCAGCATTTACACACAGGTACGGGCACCCTCGTCCCCCAACGCCCTGCTCACAGAGGTTTTCCACATCACTGCTGGGTGGTGAGCTGATGGGGAGGGATCTGCCTGGGAGCTGCTTTTGGGAAGGGGTGAAGGTCACTGGATGCTTCATGCAGAAACAATGTCGTGATTGCTCGTTATCTTCTGGGGGTTGCTTCACGTCGCGTGCAAGTCTAAGTGTGTGCCTGTGTCCTGTTGCTGAGGTCTGAGTCGAAAATAACTTTTATTTAGATATCTAGCTATCTATTTTCTTCCTCCTTCCTAGCATTTGGTTCTTCTCTTGGTGTTGAGACCCTTAAATGAAAGAACTGTTTTGAAAAAACCAACAAATCACAAAGCCCCAGACTTCACCTTTATTTGCCTTCATTTTACACTGAATCTCTAGAGAAGACTTGACTACTGCTTAATTATTTTCCAAAGTGTCCCCTGTTTATCTGGGTGACTGACTAGTCCAGTAGTGTGTGGGCAGTTACTGACTGCACTTCTTTGCTGTTGGATTTTGGCAGCAGTGCTGATGAGCAGCGGTACTAAATTTGAAGATCTTATGGGTCCCAATCACTAGTGTAGAAAATAATGTGTGGAATTATCCTGGTAATGGATATGTCTCATAAAACTTTCATAATTACCCAGTGAGATTCCTTATAATGAGAAGCATTTGCTGGCAATGATTCATTTTGAACTGTAGTTCTTATTCTTTGCTCTTATTTTTACCATGTTGTGGCCCTTTGACCTGGAAGTGAAACTTTTGTCCTCTTGACACTAAAGGTTAACAGGGCAGGAAACTGGATCACTGTGTGTGCCTTCTTCAACTGGGATAATTTAGTAATTGTGCAATTATCTGAAGGCTCCCATTCTGATACTAAAAATAGTATTAAAAAATAAATGAATGTAATTAAGATTTTCTAGCTCCGTACGACTCATCTGGTTTGTGTTTTCACCAATTATATTCTCCTGCACACGAAACGAAAAGTGACTCTAAATCTCCCAAACCACTGGGGTTTTTTTGTGGAGTAAAAAAAAAGCGGTTTCTCTGAATGTTTTGGTGCTGGCTGAATTTGTAGCAAAGGGGCTTTTCCTTGCTGTACTGCCCCAAAACTTGGGCGCATCCTTTGGGGGAGCCGAGCTGCCCCGGCGCGTCCTGGCCGCGTGGGTCAGCCCCGTCTGCGCGGGGGCAGCTCTGGTGGTGATTTCATTTTTCCCCCCACCCCCCTGGGACTAAAGGGTGTTTCCTCTCTCCCCCCAGCAGCCTCAGGAGCCGCCGGCCGCCAAGGGGCTGTCGCTGGCCACCAAGGTGCGGCGCACCATGAGCAGCCGCGTGCACGAGGCCGTCAAGGCCATCGCGCTGTGCCACAACGTCACGCCCGTCTACGAGTCCAACGGCGTCACCGACCAGGCCGAGGCCGAGCGCCACTACGAGGACTCGTGCCGCGTGTACCAGGCCTCCAGCCCCGACGAGGTCAGCGCGGGGTGTCCGCGTTCTGCCAAGGGGATAATATTTTGTATATGTAATGTTTTAATGCGTCTGTTGCTCTGTGAGCAGACCCCAAGCGCCCTCTCTCAGCTGTTCTGCCTCTCTGCCTGAAGCTCCAGATCGGTGTCTGGCTGTTCTGTCAGCCTGTGCATCACAGAGTTCTGCCCCCTGTTTCTGCACCTTTTGTCCGGGGTGTATTTTTCATTTCAACGCCGTGGGTCCCTTTGAGTGCGTTTGGTAAATGATGAGCGGTCTTATCTTGTCTGGAGTGTAGGACAGCGTGTGGAAGAGGGTCAGAATGCTCCCACAGTCGGCTCTGGGGGGTGTGTGACCTTCCAGAGCAGTGAAGAGCTGTGAATCACTGCAAACACGGCACATCCCTCGTGCAGGTGGGCAGAGCCAGTGCCCAGGCTCATTCTGGGGAGGGAGGGAAGTGCACAGCTTGGTTAGAGAGCAAGGCTGGGCCCTGCCAGTTCTCTGCCAGCAGCCAGGGCTGTGCAGGGGGCACAGTGGGGAGAAGTTTTAGAGCTCTCTAGAGACTTTTACCGAGCATTTAAGAGATCAGGTTCAGTACAGGAATTACAGTTTAAGTTCCGTTTGCCGCCCCCTGCAAAATTTGGGAAATGTAAGCGGTGTTTCCTTCTGTGCAGAAGACAGGAGGAATAAAATGTGGTTTCACGTATTGGTTATGTTTCTTGGATACACCTTTTAGTGCAACAAAAGTAACGCATTTTTCTTTCTGTTAATTCGTGCAGTTACCTTTGCTCTGTGCTGGAGAGACCCTAAAGTTTGAGACTTGCCCTGAGAATCCCACTGACAGTGTGAGATCAAATCACCCTTTTGACTCCATCCAAAAGGTTCTTCCATGTATTGCCTCCAACAAACCAGCTTTGCCTCTGATAATAACCTCCACCTTTACCCTCAGAAGAGAAGCTGGCTTGCCTCACTGTTAGAGAAATGCCTTGCGAGGGGTTGAATGCCCTCGTTGGAAGCCCAGCTGAGTGAGCATTTTGGGGCTGTTGGGCTACTGAAAGGCTGGCACAGAGCTAGTTTGCACATTCAAAATACTCCTTACAGTGTTTTTTCTCCCAATGTAGGCAATGAATTACTTTCATATATATTTACAGATAGATATTTTCTTCTGTGTGTTATCCAAAAGCTGCATTTCTGCTGTGGCTGAAGTGCCAGCAGCACCTCCTCCCCGGGCAGGGTGTGGGTGTCACGCTGGGCTGGGGCAGCGTTTGCTTCCCTGCTCCTCTCCTCCAGAATGTGTTGCTCCCCTGAAAAGGCAGCGTACAGAAAGCAACTGCCTTTGCACTGGAATGACTTCTGAATGGTTTCCAGATGGTCATTTTTTGTGATCTGCATCTAAGTTGGTTTCTTTTTTTTTCTCCTAAAGCATTTACAGGCTACTTTTGCACAGGTTTCTGTTTATTTACATATATACTGTGGTATATAGGGGAGTCAGTGATTTTTCTTTTGCTCTTTATACTGTTCTGTCTTTAAAATATTTACACAGCAATTTGTCTGAAATACCCAGGGGATATTGTTTATTTGTTTTACTATAGCATGATAACTAATCCTTCCAAGATTATTGTTTAAATTCTTTTTTCCTTTCTTGTGATATCTTAAGTAGAGAATTACAGCAGGTTCAGAAACCAGATATGCTTTGCTGCACTGAGGAAATCTTGTCTGTAGGTCTTAGATACACAAATATTATTTAGCCGTGCTCTGTATGTCATCCTAGATGGTACAAAATGCAGGAGCTACACAAGTGGAGTCCTTGAGAAGGGAGTAATGCTGTTAAATAACATTCCCTGTAGGGGAATGGCTTTGGACTCCTGTTAAAGCCAGCCTTTGAAATCCTATATCAATAAAATATTGCCATGGCAGTGAAGGTCAGTTTATGAAATGAGTACAAAAACTTGTATTCTCCTTACTTTAACAGCAAGGGTAATTTCTACCAGTTGGCATAGGATTCATTTCCTGTAACAGAAAGCAGGATTTCCTAAATTTGTTTCCTGTGCACGCTGCCATTTAGAACTCTTGAAGTATCTTTATTCAGATATCAGTTACAGCCTTGGGGCTCTGCGAGCCAGTTGTCAGTTGTAGCCATACAGTAACTAACAGGGGAAATGAAATAGATATAATCTGATCAGAGATAAGAGTGCCTGGGATTCCTGGGCAGGCAGTCTTTAACCCTGACAACGCGGCAGCTGCCAGGACATGAAAGGGTGCGGGATCAATTGGTCTCTGCCTGCTGTCTGCCTGCCTAGGCAACCTAAAGAGGACCCTGCAGAGCAGCTCATGGCACAGAAGGATCAATTTGTCTCTTTAAAATGAAATTTATTAGTCGATATCCACTTCAGTGGTGGCTTGGGTAATTTAATTGTCGGAGAGAGCAAAGTTGGAGGATGCTGTGCTGGGCTGCTGTGCTTTGAAATGCTCAGATCTGTATCAGGCCTGGCTTGGTTGGAGCTGCAAAATGCTGGCAGGGACTTCACTGATTTCCCTCATCAGTGAGCATGGGCTCCCTTTAAGGTGTGGGAGGGATTTCAAGCCTGCTTTTAGTTCTCCTTCCTCTAAGTTGTAAATAGACTTTTGCATCTCGAATATTTTTCATCTTTCTGCTGTGGCTGAGAACACCTTGAGTTCCGTGTTTGCAGGGGGAAGAGCAAAAACCTGTTCTGTCTGATGTGGAGCTGGGATGTGCCCCCATCCCGTTATCCCACCCTATCCCAGTGCCCAGGCACTGCCAGAAGAGCTGTCAGTGCTCCGGGTGCCGGGGGTGCTGCTGTCCCTGCTGTGCTCTCATCCCCCTGCTCAGGGCTGTGCCCTGCAGAGCTCTACAGGACTGCAGCGAGGGAGGGAGGAGGTGCCTGTGCACAGGAGCTGCTTTAACAGCTGAGCTGGGAGCAGGGTTTGCTCCTGCAGGCTTTTGGAGCTCACCAACGACAGCCAGGGCTGCACGCGCTGAGCATCACGCAGCATCGTGCTGGGAATAATTCCTAATAATTATTTATTAACCAGAGTGTTAGAAAGCCAAGCTCCAGCTCTGCTCTAGGAGGCTAGGAGGATTATCTAACTGCACACTTTAATGCACTGAGGATGGCTTGAAGAAACTTTTGAGAAAGATAAGCTTGAAAGAGCCTTTGAATTGTCGTAATCTTTGTGAGTAAGCCTGCACAAACTTGTTAATATTAAGCCAAATATTGATTCAAATTGACTTAAAGGTCTTTCAAGGCAAAGCCAACTCAATTACGGTGGGGTTTTTTTTTTTGTAATCTGACAATTTAAGGCTACTTTATGAAAAGTTTGGCTTAGGTTCTCTTTTAAGCTGTTGGATGAAAAGGAGCTGGGTTCACAAAAGCTGCTTCAGTTAGTCCCAGTTGTATCAGTTCATTAATAAAATCTCAACTCACTGCAAGTATTTACAGGTTCTAATTTTATTTGTATCTCTCTTGTACGTGATTTTCCAAAATCAATTTAATTTTTAACTGAGGTGTGTGTGGTCGCTTGAGGCAGTAGAGGCAGAACCTGAAAGGCAGAAGGGATAATTAACCTTCAAGTCGACAGCAACCATGTGCCCAGCGCTCTTGTGCCTTTGAAAATGTCACTGTAAAACACTTCCAGTATTTCATGTCTGTTTAGGGAAAGTATCCCTTGATCCTTTCTGGGGGCCAGTGATAGATGGGCTCGTGTCAGCTGCTATTCCATCTGTTACTGCCCAGACAGCTTCTGGAGTTAAATCTCAGCCAGCCCAGGCTGAGATGGATGTGTCAGCTGAGCTGGGCACTCTGGGGCGTTCTCAGGGAAGCAAAATAAAGGCTTTGGTCTTCTGGCATGGCTCTGGTTGCAATCGAGTGAAAGCTTGTACAGAACTCAGTGTTGTAGGTCCTGAAATAGTAGAGGCTGCAATCAAAATGATGCTCACCTCAGTTCAGTTAAACCTTGAACAACCTGGGGGTTGTTTCGGGGTTTTTTTTTCTGTTTTTATTTTTAATTTTTTAATATTTGAGGAGAAGGGTTCTCTGCTAAGAAGTGTCTGAGCCAGCCTTCAGCTGTCTTGCTGATCACTGCAAAATTGTTGATGAGCTGTTACTACTGAACACATAGAGAATAACACAGAGCTCATTTTGTTTGGTTTTTTTTTAATATGAATTTTTAATGTGCTGCATTAGTGTTTCTGGCTTTGAAATTGTAAATCCAGGGTGAATGCATCATTTTGAATTCTTAATTTCACAGACAGCAGGCTGGGAAATCTTTCCAAAAGTCAGTGTTTGTAAGGGGCTGATGTGCCCGAGGAGGTTTGGGCACCCTAGGGCTGGGTGGGGGATTCCACTGCCTGCCCTTTGCTGGGGGTTGTCCTTTGGAACAAAATCATGGAATCATTTAAATTGGAAAAGCCCTCCCAGAACATGAAATCCAAGCTGTGCCCAGTGCCCACCTTGTCCCCAGCCCAGAGCTCTGAGTGCCACCTCCAGGAATTCCTGGGACACCTCCAGGGATGGGGAGCCAAACCCCCCTGGGCAGCCCCTGCCGAGGCCTGGCCCCCTTTCCATGGGGAAGTTCCTGGTGTCCAGTGCCACGTGGCAGGGAGGTGACCGCAGACACGTGGGCAGTGCCACACCAGCCGTGAGCTGGGCTGCCCAAACCCTGCAGATTCGGTCTGAATCGGGAGCAAGCCATTAGGAAGAGCTGTGGAGGATAGGATGAACACCTGTGTTTATCCATGGCTCTGCCTGATAGCACCACTGATGGCTGGTGAATGAGTGATGACTGATGAGTGAATGACTGATGAGCTCTCTGCGGCCGCCTGCTGTCCCTCCCTGGGGAGGTGTGGCAGGAGCCCTCACCATGCCCTTCTCCTCTCAGGTGGCCCTGGTGCAGTGGACAGAGAGCGTGGGTTTGACTCTGGTGGGCAGAGACCAGTCCTCAGTGCAGCTGAGGAGCCCAGGGGGGCACATCCTCAACTTCACCATCCTGCAGATCTTCCCCTTCACCTACGAGAGCAAGCGCATGGGCATCATCGTGCGGGTAAGGCTGGGCCACGGGCACCCGGGGCAGCCTGGCAGCGCCCCTGGGCTGCCCTCCCTGCTCACAGTTCTTCAGATGGATTACTTCTGCAATGGAAGTGATGTGGAGACTCTGGGCAGTCTTTTTACCTAGAATAAAAATGTTACCAATAGAAGAGGGAGGACAAGAGAACCTCCCTCCCCACTGCTTTTATGGCAAGTGCAAGCTTTTGATGTAATGTTATTTTATTGAGGGTATAAGAGGTGGATGAACCATCAAAGCAAGGGTGAGCTTCATTAAATTGTATTTTTATGCTCAGCAGAAGTGAATGCCCTGAAATTTTCTTAGCATGAGTGTAAGAGCGCTCCTTTTTCTTTGCCCTTCTTTGATTTGAAGTTTATTCCTTTTAAATTACCTATTATTTATCTTCTCCTACACTAGGAATAAAAGGAATTCTAGTTTTTAATTTCGATTTTGCTGTGTGCATTTTAGGCAAAACGAGCAAAACTCCCACTTGTGGTCAGTGGGAGCAACATCAGGCCTAGATCCTGACTATAAATACCTTTAAAGAAGCATTGGTCTCTGTGAGCTGTCTTTATTTTGTAGCCATTCAGCTGCTCTAAGCCACTAAAATCAGCTCCCTTGTGTGCCCTGTGCAGAATTAGGGCTGAGTAGCAGATGTTGGCTGCCTGGGTATTACTTTGTCACATTTCTGTATATTCCAAAATAATATCTTCAAGCAGGGCTTTTTCATTTCCATTAGAAGAAAACAACCAAACAGAAAGTGCTTATAAGTGGGTAAGTTAGCAAGTAAAATTTGCTTTAATTAAGCATATATGTGTAGGTAGGCAGTTCATTTGGTTTGATCCCCAACCTGAAGGGTGTTCACCTTTCCAGTGCACCTCCTAAACTGTGCTGCTTGTTTAAAAGACAGAAATAGGGGAGGGACAGCAGCAGGAAGCATCCAGAAGAAAATACACCCAGGGAGAGAGATGAAGCTGTCCTCAGCACTGCAGTGAGCAGAAGCCAAAGGGAGACATTTCTGCTCACCTGCACAGGTATTGCCTGCCCTTATAAAATGCAATTTTTCAGCTCCTGTGAGAATTTGGCTTCCTGCACAGCCTGGGACAGTCTGAGCTGAGGTTCCTGTGTCCAGCCCTGCAGGCACCATCTCCCTGCACATCCTGCCCCTAGGAAAAGATCTCCTTCAACACAGCTCCTAGTAAATAAAGCAATAGTTAATAGTGAAAACAAGCCACAGATATTGCCTGGTTTGGGATATTTCTGCAATACCTGAGTGTTTCCTTGCACTCAGCTGTCGTTTCTGTACCTGATTATTTCAGTTCCAAGAAATCCTGTTCTGCCCGAGCCGCCTCCTCAGCACAGTGTGCACTGGCTTATCTTCCTCTTTGAAGAAGGCCTGTTTGTTTGACCACAATATTTTCCATTCTGGGTTTTCTTTGCGTTTTTTTCCCCTTACCCGTGTGGAATGATCTTTGTTGTAGAGCAGAGATAGTGCGATTGTCATATCTGGAATTGAAAGGAGCCTTTGAACCGCAGCCAGAGGCAGGCCGTGGTGGAAAAAGATGCTTCCCCAAAACAATAAAACTGGCAAATCTGTGTGCAGATTTATAGAGTGATCTTGCCATGATCTGAGAACGCACTAACCTCCTCCTGAACTCGGGCAGAGGAAATGACTAATGCAAGGAGATAGCTGATACAGTATTTATATTGGACAAAAAATCTAAACTCTCTTAAGCCAGCTCTGCAGCACGGGAAGTGCAGACTTTATTCAGTTTCCTACAGAGATGTTGTTAGACGCTCTTTCATCAAATAATTTCATAGATAAACCTTTACCTTTGGCTACTGCCAGAAGTGGTGTGTTTTATTGAAGCAGATTCTGGTTGTTTTGGAAGAGTGACACCCGTTTTCCCCTGGGGATGTGGGTTGTGTATCACTGTGTGAGGGCTGGATGTTCCAGGACATTGAAAACCACACTTGGGCTTAATTATGAACATCTTCCTTGTGAATATCTCTGTGAGCCTGGCAAAAATATTCGGCAAAGGAGCTTTATTATCCTTGGCTACTTCTTGATTTCCTCAGCAAAGACACTTCTTTTCTTCTCAGTTTTAGTGCCCACATCAGGTGCTACACTTTGCCTTTCTTTTTCCTTTTCTTTCTTTTTTTTTTTTTCCTGTGGATTTAAACTCTGTTCTGCCAGTGCCACAGGACCTGGAGCTTTTAACCTAATAATGTGTGAGAACCTCCACCACTAATTTCTGTAATGGTGGAACAGACTGACCCAAATATTAGGTGAGAGAATGAAGAAGCATCCACTTTGCTTCTCTTTCATTTCTATTATTCCTGAAATACTTTGGCCCCTTCATTCACAGCTGTTTATTTCAGACCTTCCTGGGCTTTTTGGTTTTTCATTTTAAAGTTTGTTGTCCTCCTATCCTCGGTGGCTGTCTCCATTTACAGAGCAGTTTGTTCCTTACTGTTTTGTCTTCTTTGAGGAAATTGCCTGGGTTTCCATTAGCTTGTAATACTCAGAGCTGTGGTCTCCCTACATATGTGCCTGCTTAGAAAGGGACTTTTTAATTTGTGGTAATGTAAATATGCCTTGCTTGCAGCCTGTAACCTCCTTGTATCAGATGAGGCAGGCAGCAAGCTAAGCTTTCCGTGGCAATGAGCTTTAATTCTGCTTATTCCATTTGGCATAACAGAGCAGGTAAATAAATCAGAGCGATTTTGAGTCTGCTGAGCTTTGTGCATCAGTTCTGTTGGTTCAGGTAAGCAGGGAATCGAGTTTCAAGGTGAGGGCTGGAGGTTATTGTGGAGGCAGAGGCAGGAGGGTCTGTCTCTGTGGAGATGCTGATAAAGAAGCTGATCCTCCTTGTCTAAAGCATGAATTCCTGCTGCGAGGAGCCGAGCTGCAGTTGAGTAGGCGACCGAGAGCAGGACAGTTCTGTGCCTGCTGTGCTGAGAATTCATCCCTGGCTTTGCCGAGGCCCCCAGGTGTGTTAGTGCTGCCCCAGCTGAGGCTGCTGCTGTCTCCGCAGGATGAATCCACGGGAGAGATCACGTTCTACATGAAGGGGGCCGACGTGGTGATGGCTGGCATCGTGCAGTACAACGACTGGCTGGAGGAGGAGGTACGGGAGGGCTGCTCTGCTCGGGGTGGGCCCCTGTGAGAAACCAGCTTCGCTTTCCTGCTCCATTGAAAAAGGTTTAGTCGAAAGGCACTAGGAGACACAACAAAGCAAAGGGTTTATTTGAGGCCAGGTGCTTGGAATTACGCCAAGGGCACACTCGCCGTCTAGGGAACACTCTTTAAATACTTTTTCTGTTGCATCATGCTGTTGCATATTCACACATCCTCATGCATATTCAGGAGCTGTTTAGCATGGCCACTCCTTGGGTCCACTTTTTTAGAGTGTGCACCCATCTTCTTGATGGGTTTGTGACCTCTCTCCTCAGTTTTGGTTTGGGTTTGGCTGTACTTTCCACAGGTGGTGAGTGGTGATGTTTTTCATGTCAGCAGCAGGGTCCCCATCGTCTGTTCAGTGGGTGTTATCCCAGCCATGCAGACAGTTCAAACACACTAACAGCAGAAATAAAAACTGTACAGCAAAGCCCTTTTAACATTATACATATAGCATTCATCTTAATGCTTGTGAAAAGCCAACAACGTAAGGTGCATTTATAACACACCTGAAATGTCTGTGAGCCACGAGGTCACTGCTCCTGGCCATTCCTTGGATTAGTCCTCAGCCAGATATACCCACAGGAACGAGGAGTCAGCTGCGAGTTCATGTTTCATGTACAATAAGTCCGGTAAAAAAAATGGGTTCTGCTCAAAACTGATTGGCACTCACCAAATTTGTCCTGGGCTTGACTCTGTGTTTGGATGTGTTCCAGCCTGAAGGTTCTGACGTCAAAATTACATTTGGCAGCTTTGTGCTGGGGTGTGTTTGTCAGCTTAGCAGTACTGGTGGCACAGAGTTTGTGGAATCCCAGGATGGTTTGGGTTGGAAGGGACCTTAAATCCCATCCCACTGCACCCCTGCCATGGGCAGGACACCGTCCACTGTCCCAGGCTGCTCCAAGCCCTGTCCAGCCTGGCCTTGGGCACTTTCAGGGATGGGGCATCCTCAGCAGTAACTTCAGTAACTGATTCTGTGGTGTTCAGAGGAATAATAATAACTTGGTGTTGTTTTAAAGATTTGATTGCCAAAGATGTGAAGTCTACAAATCACAGACTTGTGCCCTTTTACTTAGAGACAGAGACAATTTAATCACTGGGGTTGTTTTTCCACCCTGGTGTAGCAGAGAGGACATTTTTCTTCCTGATCACTGGGATAGGTCAGAAACCATTGCAGATCCCCTCTTTGCTCTTGAGTTTATCATGCACTTTATCAGATATTGTACACTCACTGGGGTAGCTCAAATGGAATGGTTATTTTCTTAACCTGCTATCTTACACTGCTGTCTCCACACTGCGTGCATAAATCATTTCAGTGGAGCTGCAGTTTATGGCTTACAATGTCATCCTTCTTTGCAGTGTGGTAACATGGCTCGGGAAGGCCTGAGAGTTCTTGTCGTGGCCAAGAAGTCTCTGACAGAAGAGCAGTAGCAAGACTTTGAAGTAAGTTTTTATTTGTTTTGTTTCCTTTCTTTTCAAACAAACAATCGCTGAAGTGATTCTCACAAAACTCTTGGGATAATGTTGCTTTTCCCTTCCTAACTCCCTGTTAGAATTGTTGTTAGACTGTTAGTTGATATTCTTTTAATCAAGTGTTGTGTTTACTGTCTATCCCAGCGACAACCCTGCCAAGCAGTTCCTGAATCCTGAATAACCAGGATATAAACCTGGCAGCTCCCTGGCAGCACGGGCTCCACGTGTGGCCTCTGGGTCTGTGCCCAGGGCACTGCCTGGCTTATGCAGGCAGGCAGAATGGGAAGGGGAGCTGCTTGGTTAGTGCAGGGATGTGTGGTGGAACCGCTCAGGATTCGCCGGTGCTGTGTTTCCAGAAGTGTTGCCTGTGGTGGGAGGGAGCTGCTTGCAGGCTCTCTGCAGGTGCTGCCCACCTGGAACTGCCCAGGGACAGAACATCAACAGCTCCCTGAAGCGTTTTACAGCTCACTCTGTAGCAGGCACCTGGAGCTCACCAGCCCTTCCAGGTTCCATCTCTGCATCGTGGAATCCCAACTGCCCGGGCTGGAAGGCACCTTGGAGAGGGTGTGGGTCCAGGCTGTGCACGGGGGCACCTTTCCCTGGAGCAGGTGGAAGGGAGGCTGAGTGCTTCGGCCTGGAGCCGGGCAGCCCTGTGTCCCCAGAGGGCAGGCTGACCGTGCTGTGTGTCCCCAGGCACGCTACGTGCAGGCCAAGCTGAGCGTGCACGACCGCTCCCTCAAAGTGGCCACGGTCATCGAGAGCCTGGAGATGGAGATGGAGCTGCTGTGCCTCACTGGGGTGGAGGATCAGCTGCAGACCGACGTCAGGCCCACGCTGGAGACGCTGAGGAACGCTGGCATTAAGGTGTGCCTGAGCCAGGGCTGCTCCAGCAGGAGCCCAGAGAGCCTCTGGAGTGCGTGGTGCTGTCCCACGGGCGCTCAGGTGGAAGGTGGGGGGCCCTGTGAGGGTTTTGAACATCACTTTGGGACCAGAACGTGCTGCGAGCAGTGAATGTGAACACACGACTGTGCCACCCCTTGTGCTTTTCATCCCCTCACATGCTCTGGCTCGTCCTGCAGGGAAGGCAATCCTGTGGGCACGAGGGGGGTCCAGCAGGAGACTTTGGGGCAGTGCTTCCTTCAGGGAGCTGCACGAAACCAGGCAGGTTTGGCCGTGTGGTTTGTGCTGCATGAACCCCCGTGCTTGGAGCTGTGGATATCCTCGTTTCCAGTAGCCACTAGAGGGGAGTCTGAGCCAAGAGAATCAGGCACTGGATTTTTTTTTTTTTTTTCTGGGCTCTAGCATTTGGAACTCTACACCTACAGCCTGAGCTGTGCTCAGCACTGCTGGAGCTGCTGTGGTGCCCGTGTGGGTTCTCTCTCTCTGAAAACTTTGTCAGCCTTGAAAAGGGGGGAAAAAATGGATTGAACATTCAGATTTGGGTAAGGAAAGTAGGGAAAAGGTCCTGGTTGTGGTTTCTTTGCTTTAAGTTGCAAAGTGAGCAAAAATCCGAAGCCGTGCTGTGAATGCAGAGCAGGGCTGTGTGTTTGGGGCTGAGGTAGGAAGGGGAATTCAGTGCTCGGGACGAGCTTCCAAAAGTGCTTTTTGTTTGTAAACAGCAGAGAGCTCAGCAGAGCAGTGAGACCAGGGGAATCAGAGTTCCTCAGGGATGCTGCAGTCCTGGCACTCCAAAGGGTTTTCCTTCTTCCCTTTCTGCTCACCTGGGCTGGAGCTGGTGTGGATGTGCTGAGCACTCCTGGCACTGCAGTGTTCATCAGGGAGTAAATCCAGAGTGAAGGGGGACTTGCAGTTCATGACAGGGACCATCTTGTTAAGATCAAATCTCTTTCCAGCCTCAGATGACTTAACAAATGAATGAGACTTTGTGTGGGGTTTTTTGTTGATGTTTTGGGATTTTCTTTAGGTTTTCATTAAATTAAATATTTTTCATTAAATATTCTTGGGCAGTGTCTTGAAAGAATAAAAACCCCAGTGGAAAAAACCAAACCCACTGTGATATATTTACCCTGGAGAAGGAATTCCCAGCCATTCCTGCCGACATTGCTTTCTAACTCCTTCCCCTCACCAGCACAAAATAAAAGGAGCAGTGTAGATTTAAAAAAAAAACCAAACCTAAAACAACCTAAAAAAAACCAACCCTCAACCAAGTTAGTGTGTTCCAGACGTACACATCAGCACTGAGCTAACCCCAGTTGCATCATCCACATTTCAGGCTGGGCCAGGAGGGATCTTTCTGCAGCAGGGCCCGGTTGAGAAACGGCCGGGGAGGGACACATTAACACACAAATACACATTTTTTTAGCTTGCATTTCGTGGGTTTATCAGCAGAATCTTGAAACATTGCAGGTGGGAAAAATGTTTCACAGAGTTTGTAACTTCCTTTGTGTCCCAGCCTCTTTAAGAGCTTTGCTTTCTTTCACATGTGAGAATTTTCTTGCGTGTTTTAAAATAGGGGTTTTTAGAATAATAATTTGTAGGTGTATTTGAACAGTCCTTTTGTAAGGGGCAGGTGGTACTTGCAGAGGTCCTGCAGATGTGGTTGTTGAGCTTTATTTAACACGTGAAATGTTTGGATTTTAGGTGTGGATGCTGACAGGGGATAAGCTGGAGACAGCCACGTGTACAGCCAAGAACGCTCATCTGGTGACACGGACGCAGGACATCCATATATTCAGACTAGTGAGTCACAGCCACAGACCCTGTCTCAAGGGGCCCAGCCTCTGGGACAGGAGGGGTGTGAGATCACAACTGGTTTTTTATTCTGCTGACCCAGTTTGCTACCCCGAGTTCTTGTTTCTGTGACTGTGTGCCCTAACTCAGTGCGCTGCCTGTCCTGGCTGTGTCCCTTTGGTTCCCTCTGGGATTCTTTGCTGTTTTCTCACCTCAGAGAAGCACAGCTTGCTCAGTTCCATCCTCCCCCAGGTGACAAACCGAGGAGAAGCCCACCTGGAGCTGAACGCCTTCCGCCGCAAGCACGACTGTGCCCTGGTCATCTCGGGGGACTCGCTGGAGGTACTGATGCCTTCAACTTCATCTTTCCCATTCTCCCCGTTCTGCACTGCCCTGTGTGTGGCTCTGAGCTGCACAGAAAGTGGCAGCGAGTTCCTCCCAGCTCCGGCACCCCCAGCAATCCTTTGGCAGCCCCAGAGCCAAGGACACGCTGCAGCCTCAGCCCCAGCAAGGGCAAACAGCACCAGGGGAGGAGAGAGGATGGGAGGGGGGCACTGCAGCACCTGGGGCTGGCCCTGGGCACTGAACCCCACATGGAAATGGACCCAAAGTGATCCAAGGGTGAAACTCCTGACCAGGATCCACCTTGGGTGAGCCCCGGCCGGGCTCTTGGCCTGCCCAAGGTGCATCCTGTGAAGGGCTGTTAACAGATCCCCACTTTATTCCTTGAGCTCTGCCCAGCCCCTGCTCCAGGCAGCCTCTCCGGGCAGCAGTAGGGCCAGCCCCGGATCCTGGGCCGGAGGCGGGTGCGAGGCAGTGTGTGCTGTGTGTGCCCAGGTGTGCCTGAAGTACTACGAGTGCGAGTTCATGGAGCTGGCGTGCCAGTGCCCCGCCGTCGTGTGCTGCCGCTGCGCCCCCACGCAGAAAGCCCAGATCGTGCGGCTGCTGCAGGAGAGGACGGGCAAGCTCACCTGTGCCGTGGGTGAGTGACCGGTGGCTTGGCTTTAGAAGACAAAGGCGTCTGCTAAGGAAGGCAGGAGCCTCCCCTGGAATGGAAAATGTAACCCCCCCCCTCCCTCCTAATTGTTATGATTTTGAAATTAACAGGCTCTCAGGCAAAGATGTGAGGATAGGAATAACAGTTCTTTATTAGTATAAAAAAAAAAACAAACAAGAAAAAAACTACAGCTTAATAGGAAAATCGAAATAAAATACAGTAGTACAAAACCACTGACACCGTCACGGACAGACTGTCAGTCAGGGTGCTGGCACAGTCCATGGAATGGGGGCTGCACCTCCTGCAGTGCCAAACTGCAGATGACTTTGGTGGGGTTGCAGGTTGCCCCTGTTGCTAAACTCCCGGTTTTGTTTGTGCTCTGCCCTGCAGGTGATGGAGGGAATGATGTTAGCATGATTCAGGAGGCAGACTGTGGTGTTGGAGTTGAAGGAAAGGTGAGATGACCTCATGTTTAATGAGAATTTCTGTCGCCAGTTTTCAAGCAACTCTTAAATGAATCCTCAGATATTTGTGCAAGAAAGGGAACAAAATCCCACAAGAATCATCATCAGACAAGTAGCTCTATCATGAGAAATAATTTGGCTATACAGGAGACTCCTATTAAAGGGAGTTCAAATGCATTATTTGGTTCTTGGCAGAATCCCTGAATTTGTACCCTCATGGGTAGTTTTGGGGGCTTTTGGTGCTCCAAGTGCTGAAGTTAGAATTACACTGATAAGATATGCCCTACATGCACAATTAAAAACTGTTCATATTAGTTTACAGAAGAAACCCTGGGTTAGAACTCTGATTCCTGTCCCTGGAGCTGTGTGGAGCTGCAGGGCTGGATTGGCAGCAGCAGACAGGCTCTGCTTGCAGAGAGCCAGAATTGTGTGAACTTCTGAGACTCAGAATTTGTGCTCAGCACTGGCTTGATAGGAGTGTCACATTACCATGTGTGATGTGAATCAGAATCCAGGGGTTGCTTAGAATTGGAGGCCAAGGTTCAAATGGGAATTCTCCTCATATTTTTGCTCTTTGCTTCGAACCCACAGTGGAAGGAGAAGTACTGAGGCAATGCTCTCCCTCACCCTGCAATACTGCAAATATTCCTGGAAATTCTGTCAGTGATAACTCAATAATAACAACACGATACCCTTTGTTTCCAGGGCTGAAATGATCTCACTGTGCTTTTCCTTGCTCTTGTTCCCAGGAAGGGAAGCAGGCATCGCTGGCAGCTGATTTCTCCATCACTCAGTTCAAGCACCTGGGTCGTTTGCTCATGGTCCATGGAAGGAACAGCTACAAGAGGTCTGCAGCCCTCAGCCAGTTTGTGATCCACAGGAGCCTCTGTATCAGCACCATGCAGGTAAATGGGCTGCCAGGAGGGGCTTGCCAAAGAGAGGTGGAGAAGGCAAAACATAAAGGAAAGGTCCTGTGTCTCATTTGGAATGCTGCTATTCCTTCTCCTGAAAATGTTCATGGGTTAGGACTTGAGGTTGTTACTTTGACATGAAAACACGTGAGAGAGTGCCTGGTATTGGGCAAGCCCCAGCAGCTGTTCCAAAGGACTGAAAAGGGTTGATACTCCATCGGTCTGTCTTCATTTCAGGTACTGGGAGAACCCACTGCTAGAATGTTCTAGATTGAGCAGAGTGTATTTCTAAGCTGTTGCTTTTACTGCAGCATCTCAGTGCCTAAAAAGCTCATTTCTTTTGTAGGCTGTTTTCTCATCAGTATTTTACTTTGCTTCGGTTCCTCTCTACCAAGGCTTCCTCATCATTGGGTAAGAGCTCACTTTTTACTGGTAATGAGGAAAACCTCTGTCAGTGGACCCTTCTGGTCTGATTAGCATGAAAGCCATGCTGGATGTGAGCCTTGTCCCCTTCCAGTAACCTTTCCAGCAGGAGGGTTTGTTTGGGAAGCAGCCCATCCTCCAGGAATGTTCCCTTGATCCCAGTAAAAAGCAGAGGGACAGTTGTTCTGGGATGGCATCTGCACAGCAGTGAGAGGCAGTGCCACGAGGAGGGACACCCCAGCCCTAACTCCTGTCCAAAAACTGTCTAAAATGGGCATTGCAACTGTAATCCCACTATGGCTTTTTACATTTTCGAGTACATCATTAAAAAACCCCCAGCAAATTCATCTCCATTGCTTTCTGATGCAAACAGAACGGAACCTGAGCTGCAGAGCAGACTTTGGGATGGCCACCCGTCACTCCTTAGCTGCATTAAGAACTCACTGCAGTATTTGGGCCAGTCACTTGTGTATGAGTGTTCCTGATCAAAAGGCACTCAAAAAGCCAATCCTGATGGGTTTTTTCCTACCTGCAAAACGCTGGTGTGTTCCATTTGCCAGTTTTTATCATGTGTAGGTTACTGAGCACCTAAAGAGTATTGTGTTTCCTTTCTGGAGCCTAGCATTTGTTTGTTCATCTCCACCTGAGATAATTTACTGGTCTCCTGCCTTCTTCCCAGGTACTCCACAATCTACACCATGTTTCCTGTGTTTTCTCTTGTCCTGGACAAGGATGTGAAATCTGAAGTCGCAATGTTGTACCCAGAGCTCTACAAAGATCTTCTCAAGGTGTGGGAGACTCTTGTTCGTGTGTTTTGTTTTAAAGCAAGATCCTCATCTTGATTTGAAACTCTAAATGTGTGAAGTCAAATATATTGCCAGGAGACCCAGAACTTTGTCAGGCATTTTCAGGCAAAACTCTGTTAAAGACAAATTTGAAGCAACAGATAGAACCAGAATTCCTGGCGGTTGCTTATTGAATGCTACATGAAATGCAATTTATTAAAACCGGCTGGGCAAGTACGAGTTCCATTCTGTGGGAAGTTCTAGGGATTTAATATTACCAATTTGTTCCATAATAAAGGGAGAAGAGAAATTGTTGGGGATTTGGCACCGTCCTGAAGCCAGAAGAGGGTAGAGGGGAAGGGATATGCTCTTCTGATGGACACAGGGGCTTATCAGAGTTCCTACAATAGAAATTTGACTTGAGCATGTTCTAAAGGTTTGCTTGCTTTGCCATTTTTGTAGCTTTAGCATCTAATTCAGGTCCTCCTCCTTAAACAAAGAAAACTTTATGTTTACCGTGGAAATGTCAAGAAGGTAGATCTTGTCTTAGGTTCCTTTTTAATTTTTTTTCTTCCTCCCTGGAAAATGTTTTGAATACCTGGGGTATGCAGCCTGGGAACATCTTTCTTAGTCGGAGGAAAGGGTGGACTGAGTCTTCCCCAGCCCCTTTCCCTCAAGGATTCCTGTTAAACAGATACTCTGAGAAGCACAGCCTGTTTTTCCAGAGCCTCAATAAGTCTCCATCTGGTTTCACTTGGATGTTGTCTCTTATGTCATAAACCACTAATTCTTCAACCATCCTTAGGCCTGGTCTAAACATAGGGGGTTTTGTGCTGGTATGGCTGTGTTGGCTGGAGATGGTTTTTAAAAATCTATCTGCCTTCAATATGAGGGTGATTTGTGTGTGTCTAGAAACACAGTATTCATGTATTCACAGCGATGTGTGTACACACATCTTATATTTCACAGCACGCTGATTAAACTCCTGAGGCATCTTTGCACTGAATTAATTGTGTGTGCAGTGAGGGCCGGGTTGTGCTGGGGGAGCTCTGAGCTTCCACAGCCCCTCGGGCACCCAGAAAAATGAGGATAAAGGGGCACTACCTCAGGGCTGCTTGGTTTGTTTCATTTCATTTTTTTCTCCAAGTCATCATCCAAATATCTTATTAATTTCTAAGTTGATCAGTAAGTGAATTTTCATAAAAGATAACCCCAGTGGAGCTTTGTCTTTTTTTTCCCCCCAACCAGGGACGACCGTTGTCATACAAAACGTTTTTAATCTGGGTCTTGATAAGCATTTATCAAGGTAAGAAATCAACTCCTGCTTGTGTCTCTGGATGTTGTAGTGTTTGTGATTATCCAAGTTTTTTGTATTGCAAAAGTTAAATAAGGCACAAAATGGATTTACCAAACTATCCTTGTGGTGATGAATATATATATATTTTTTTTTTTGTCTTGGAAAATGTCGGTAGCATTACCAAAGGGAAAAATGATCTAAATCCAAATGTTGGCAGTAATTGGTCAACCCTGTGATGTAGAATTCAAACCATTGTGCCTCTTCCCATCAGAACCACCCGCTGCAATTCTGGGCAAGTTCTTGCAGTGCTGTAGCTGCCCCATCTGTAAAGCAGAGCTCTTGACTCTCCTGTCCCTTTTCTGGGAAAAGTTCTGCAGTCCATGGATTTCACAGGTTTTTGTTGACATGGGTAATGCAGCACCTGTAGCCTTCTGTATTTTATGCAGAAATGGAAGTGGCAGTAGTTCTGGTTGCTTCACAGGCATCTGTAATTCAGGGTCAGAGTCGAGCTCACGTTCTTGATCATATCTCATGCACTCCAATTAGGCTGCTAAAGCAACTAAGTAAAAGCCTTAATTACAATGCATTTTCACCAGTGGATGTAGTAATTTGGGTATATATATCTAAGACAGTATTTTATTTCATTTTGCCTTTTTTTAAAATCAAGTATCCTCAAACTCAAATGTTCTCCATAAGTATTAATTAGGGAATTGTAGAAAACAGGTCAATAACATGGAGCTAAAAGCTGAAGTGGCAGAATTCCTTGTTTTCCAAAACTCTTTATCAGCAAGAGTCCGAATAAGGGGTCAAAATAAGCAAGTCATTCCTGTGGATTCAACTGATGTTGCCGTGCTCAGCCGAGAGCCAATCCAGGAGTGTAAAATCTCTGCTAGCTTTATTTCCTGAAGTCTATCACAGAGTCCTACAACAGGGATCAGGGGCTTGGGATGCTGATTAACACCACGGCAGAGCCAAGGCGTTGAGAGAACACTGCCAGGGGGTGAAGGCTGCAGCCAGAGGGTGATGCACGGGGGGAAAGATTCCTCCTTGAGCTCAGAGCACTCTCTGGTTACAGAGGCTTTGGTTGAAGTGACTTCACCAGTGCTCAATGACCAGCAAACAGCAGCCAAACAGCGGGGCCAGTTGCTAGCAGAGATGAGCCCGGGCAAAGCTGGAGCAGCCCGAAAGTGTGGAAAGTTCACAGCTGGGTTTGAACTCTGTGGCTCCGGCTCGGTTCCCTCGCAGGTTTTCCCTTCCGCGGGCGGCCCGAGTGATGGATGTTGGTGTGGATTACTCATGCTGCTCACATGAGTTATTTGTGCAGGTGGCCTGGAGCCCTGGCCAGCCAGGAGAGGAGCACAAACAATGCCTCGTTAGCAGAGCTTTAATGGGATTCTCTTAGGGGGAGGTGTAAAGGGGAGAGGTCTCGACCCAGGCAGTGCAGATTGAGGCTCACTTGTATCCACGGAGCTTTTCAACACTTTGCTGCCTCTTGGCACCGAGGCAGTGTGGTAGGATACAGAAGAATTTGATATCTTTTTAGCTTCTGAGTAGTGACCAAGTGCTTTTGTGGGAGGATAGAGTTTCATGATGTTAGAGATCTCCAGTTGCCAGAACAGCATGTATTAATTTCCTATCTCCATGTGTCTATGAATATGATAGACTGCTAGAGAACTTTGGGTACTTCTGCTGTAACTTTTCCCTGTCTTCTCATCAGTTCTGTCTCCCAAATAGTAACTGATTCGTTGTCGTTACATTCATCGGGTTTCATGAAAAACAGCCTCAAGATAGGATTGTTTCAGCCTTTCCAAGACCTAACTGTGGGTTTTAGAGCCCAGCCGGGTGTTCGACTGAAATAGCTCCATTCCCTTGCAGGCAGCATCATCATGTATGGAGCGCTCCTCCTCTTTGAATCCGAATTTGTGCACATTGTTGCCATTTCCTTCACCTCGCTGATCCTCACCGAGCTGCTGATGGTGGCCCTGACCATCCAGACGTGGCACTGGCTCATGATCGTGGCCGAGCTGCTCAGCCTCTCCTGCTACATCGCCTCCCTGGTCTTCCTGCACGAGTTCATTGGTGAGGCTCAGGGCTCTCCTGCAGGCACCTCGTGGGGACAGGGCTGTTGGTGGAGTGACAGTGGGGCCACAGTAAGCTCTGGGTGATTTGAAGGCCACTTGGAAGATGTTTTATGGTTTCTTCCCAGAGCAAAATGCTAGAGAAGGTAAAGGTGGTCAGCAGAGTGTGCTACCCACTGAATGTCATCCATTCTTTGAGCTCCAGCACATGTCGGCTGCCTCACGTAGCAGAGACCTTTATTTCCTTATGGGAATTTGGGATGGAAGATGGATATCTCTGCTGTTGGATTGAAAGATTTGGTCTCTTAAACTGGGTGAAGGAGCTGCCTCCTAAAACCGACCTTGTTTTATCTGTTCATTGGGGCCAGTCTCTTACAGGTTTGGTTGGTGGTGGTGTTTTAGTTGCCTGAAGCAGGACTAATCCTATTCCCTGGCTAGAGGAAAAAGGCTGGGGAGCTCCAGATTCCCCCAGTAACTGTCGAGTTACACATGCCAGACCCACGGGCTTGTTCAGTGTTCTTTCAGGAGCCACAAGATGTCACTGCTTCGTCCCTGAAGCTCTTTGCTAACTGAACACGACAGGGATAACTTCCCCCTGGCTGCATCTGTCTCTTGCATGGGGTTTTACCAGTTCCATTTTGAATGATGCTCTGACTCTTTTTGTAAAGATTCTGAGGTGTTCTGAGTCAAGAGCTGTGTTTGCTGGGCTCAGCCAAGCAGCAGAGGCAGCTCTCAGAGTGGGAGGACCAGGAGGGTTATTCCTGTTTCAGGTGGGGTTTGGGAGGGCAGTTACCTGAGAGAGCCACATTCCCTGCACCCCACTGCTCAGCACATCTCTGCACCTCCTGGGGAAGACAAGGGCAGAGGAGCCAGGTGCCATAAGAGCTTTGAACTTGGAGGTGGGGCAGCTTTAAGAACTGCAAAATCATGGAATGGCCTGGGTTGGAAGGGAGCTTAAAGGTGATCCAGTTCCAGCCCCGTGCCATGGGCGGAAGGCAGCAGGGGCAGAGGGAAGGCAGCAGGGGCAGAGGGAAGGCAGCAGGGGCAGATTAAGCTGCTTTCCTGTGCCCCTTGCCATGGTTGTGACTCAGTGCTCATTTCCCCACACAGATGTTTACTTCATTGCCACCTTGTCGTTCCTGTGGAAGGTCACTGTCATCACCCTGGTGAGCTGCCTGCCCCTCTACGTCCTCAAGTACCTGCGACGGAGGTTTTCTCCCCCCAGCTACTCGAAGCTCACGTCCTAGGGCTGCTCCTGGCACAAGAGACAGACCTTGCCCAGGGCCCAGAGACAAACCCCAGCTGTCCCCACAACCAACACGTCCCACCCTGCGTCAGGACCCCGTGGTAATCTGTTACCTGCTGCTGTAGAGAGGCTTCCAGGCTGCCCTGAACGGGACCCTAACGCCCAAAGAGAGTGTTTGGAGGGTGGAGGCTCTGAGTTCATCCAGTTCTTGGCACTTTTGTTCTACCTAACTGGGGTCAAATGCATGGAACTGCGATGGCAATGGGTTTCTCTTGCATGGTTCAAAGTCTGTGGAAGCTGCTACCTGACCTTGGGATTTACATTTGACAATTTAAAGTGATTTTTTTAAGTGTCTGCGCTGTTCTTTGCGTTGTGTTACAGGGGTTTTTTTTTTAATGTTATTTGTCTTTTTGATTCAAGTAGTTACATTCTTTTTACATCTTGGAAATCCCTTAATGTAGGTGATGCACTACAGTGCTGACAGCTGATTCCTGATTTATGGCATGTTGTTTCCATAGTGGGGCTCCAGCCTGTCGGATCTGCACACGCTGGAGAATCTGAGCGTGTCTGAGACTTTCCTGCCCTTGAAATGTGGTCACCCCAGTGATTTTGGAGGTATCCAGCCATGGATACAGACAGAGAAGTGGTAGCTCAAAATGAGAGAATTCGGTTCTGTTTAGCTTTTGTGCTTCCTGTTAAAAGGAGCCGGTGACATAATAGTTTTACTCTGTATTTATTTGTCTAAGAGAAAATTATCTAAACTAAAGCAAATCCTCTTTGGAACAGAACTTTGCAGTTGATCATCCTTGAAATGTGTCGACAACGTGAGAAGAGACTCGTACTGTTCTGCAGACAATGTGGCAGACGTGTCTTGAATCCTTGGAGACTGAAAGGAGAGGTCACAGAGCTGCTACTCCTCACAGCTCCATGAAATCTGTTTCCTGTTAGTGTGAAACTTTGAGGATGAGCTGCAAATAAGCAGAGGCGCTCCTAGGTGGATGTTTTAATGGCATGCTCCCTGCAGAGAGGCAGTTTTTGGAGCCTTGCACTTGCTGGGCTCTAAAAACCAAACCTGAATTACAGCAGTGGGTTCACACAAAGGCATTGGGCTTGGGTGCGGATTTACACGCTCCTAATTTTCAAAAATTAAACTCAATGAGTTCTGTCATTATTATAAACTTTGTTCCACATTGTAATATCATGAGGAGAGCAACAGTGCTTGGGTTTCTCAGCAGAAGGACAGAGACTTACAGGCACCCTTTGGAGCTGGGTTGTTGCATCAAACGTGGATGCGCTTCTAGGGGCAGCCATCCTTGTCTAAGGCTCTTCAGTCTGTGCTGAATTAGTTGCTTGCTGTCTTCTTCCCACATCAGAGAAACCACGGGTGCAGCTGGCACTGCTTGGCGCCCTTGTTCCTTGGCTGGACAGGAGGGAAAGAGCCCAGAGCCTGAGCTCCTGTCCCAAATCAGAGCCTGAGCCCCTGTCCCAAATCAGAGCCTGGGCCCCTGTCCCAAATCAGAGCCTGGGCCCCTGTCCCAAATCAGAGCCTGGGCTCCTGTCCCAAATCAGAGCCTGGGCTCCTGTCCCAAATCAGAGCCTGAGCTCCTGTCCCAGGGCAGAGCCCAGAGCCTGAGCTCCCTTCTGTTGTTCACAGCCTCCTGTGAATTAATACCATTTTGCCAAAAAGATCCCTAACATCAACTTCATCACGACTGGATGGTGTTGGCCATGTTCTGAGTCCCCAGACAGCATTTCACAGAATCCTGGAATGGTTTGGGTTGGGAGGTGGCACCCAGAGCCACCCCTGCCGTGGCAGGGACCCCTCCCACTGTCCCAGGTGCTCCAGCCCCAGGGTCCAGCCTGGCCTTGGGCACTGCCCGGGATCCAGAACAGCCACAGCTGCTCTGGGCACCCTGTGCCAGGCCTGCCCATCCTGCCAGGGCAAAATTTCTTCCCAATATCCCATAATTTGCTTTGTTGGTTTAAGGACAAGAGCCGGGAATCCCTTTTGGCCCCGGGTGGTGACTGAGCAGCCCAGCCCTGTCCCTCTCTCCTGTGTGCTGGTAGTTCAGTGTCCTGCAGCAGCAACGGTGCCAAGCTACTGTGTGTAAATATTTGAGACATATAAGTGGTAGAATTCACTGTTTCCTCAAGTCAATACAGTTTACACTGAGTGGACCATATTTGCAAACTACTAGCTTACACCAAGAAAGGGAGTGAACTGTGATTTCATTTGTATTTATTGAATCATAAGTTTAGTAGCATATTTCGTAGAGTTGATAGTGATCTATAGCTGTGTTTTGGGGTGTGGATTATGTTCTTTGCAGCTTGTGTTTTTGCACAAGGTAGTAAATCCAGGGAGTCGTGTCTGCCTGGATATACACTACATTTTTTCAAAGCAGTCAGAGACTAAAACTGCCATCTAACAAACAGCAGGAAAGAGGAACACTTCTCTTTTTCAAATTTAGCACTTTATGTTTGCAACCCATTTCTCTTCAGTTACTTAAAGATGTTTTTAAAAGCAGAATTTAATACACATGTTCCTATTTACTATACATTAAAATAAATGGCTTCTCTGCTGGAAATTTCATCTTTCCCTCTAGTATGCTGATAATTGGTACTTTTGGGGAGTGAAGCGTTGTTTCCTTCTTCCGTGTAGTATCTCGTTGGTGGCCTTAGTGTTCTTCCTCTTCCTTTATCCGTGTGGGTTATGTGCTGTAGCAGTTCACCTGTGACTTGTGTGCTTTGGGGCTGCTCCAGGTGGTGCCCCTGGGTGAGTCTCACTGCTCCTGCTGCCCCTGCCTGCCAACACCCCGTGCTGAGCTGCTGCAGGGTGGGGTTTTGTGGCCCACGCTCTTCTCTTCTCTTCCTGCACCTCTGCAGTGGTTCCAGGTGTGTCACAGCCCTCTCTGTCCCCTTAACCCTGGGCTTCTCTCCTCCACTGAGCTTGTCCTGTTCATCTGTGCCACCGTTTGTTGAGAGCAGCTCGTGGGGCAGTGGAAGCCCAGCCAGTGCCCACTTCAGCAGGAGCTGTTGGGCTCTTTATTTATTATTAGTTATTTCATAAGTGTTAAACTCTATGATTTGCATGAAATCCTGTGGTTCACTGCTTTGCCAATATGGTCCATTACTACTGCCTACAACTTGTGTACTTATATGCCTTTGAGAACATTTTTAATTGTTAAAATTGTTTCCAAAATCAATGCTAAGTTAATTTCATTTTTTAACGGGGAAATGGATTCTGGTGTCAAAATGGTATTTACTGTGATGCCGATGTTTTGTACCTGTCATCCAGCTAAACAGCCTGTAAATACTCCTGAGTCGAGAGAAATACGAATGCCAATTATTTATTGTTCTGTGGAGTTACATGTCGCAGATGTATAAAAGGGAATGTTGTAAAACAAGGTGGAAAAAAATAAATTTTATGCAACTTCTTTACTTCACCCCTGTATGCTGCACCTGGTTGGTCCTGGCAGGGTCAGTCCCAGGTGTGTGGGAATTGTCAGGGCACAGAAGTTGTTCCAAGGGCCTTTAACCCATGTGGGAAGTGCAGGAAATGGTCAATGGTAAATTCTCTCCAGAGCCACTTTTGGATTTAGCACGGGTGGTCATTGCTGCTGGCAGCCAGTGCTGGGAATGAGGAGGGAATTTTCACTGGAACACAGATCTGTCCTGCCCTGGGAAGAGCCGTGATGCAACAGCATTAGGAGCAGCTATTTTGGGAATGTTCTCATCCCTTGGACGTTTGATTCAGTGAGTGGCTCGGCACGAGAGCAGTCCCAGGGTCAGAGGCAGGATTTAACACTGAATATTCTCCACAGGGGAAACGTCAGTAATGCTGAGTACAAACACAGTACAGCGACTTTCTTACCAAAAATGTAATAGAGCCATAAACACTCTTTTAAAAAAATAAAAAAGAAAAAATTAAGAATGTAACTGGATAAAGTAAATCTCTACTTGGGGGACTGTTTATTGCAAGCAGTGATAAGCTATCCCTCGGATCACTGACCATCCATGGAAGTGTTCCTTTTAGGTTCTATAGGACACAGATGCCTTTTTAAATGATTAACTTTTTTTGGTATAAAGTAGTTAATGCAAATATCAAATAAACCGTTTTTGTGATGTTTGCACACATCAAATGAATGGTACAGACTCCAGAATCACAGGAACAGACTTTACTCCCAAGTGTTACCAATTTCCCACTCTAAATGGGTTACATAAGCCCTGGTTAGTGGTTCCTTTAATTTTTGTATGGTTTCTTTTTAATGGTGAAATGTGTAATTAAAAAAAGCTAGAAATAGTTTTTCTAAACTCACTCTGGAAGGGAAGGAGAATTTCAGCAATTTTTTTTTTCACCCAAACATTGCATAATAGTAGAAATGTCAAAGATTTCCATGGGGTTTCATTTCATTCTTCATGTGGCTGTGGTCATGCAAGAAGTTTGAACCCTGCAGGGGCTGGCAGCTTTTTGGAAGATCACACATCCTGGGGTAAGTTTTCAGCCTGGGCTTTACCAAAGAATGCCAGTGGCCTTGTTTTTCAAATTGTGGTTGTATTATACACTGGTGTGTCTCTGTTTTTCCTTTTTTTCCTGAGAAGAAAGAATAGGTGCTGGCTGGAACGAGTCGCTCTGGCCCTGAGCCTGATGGAGCCTCTCTGCACCATGGACCATCTGAGAGAGGAAAACCTCGCTGACCTGCTCTGTCTTCACCTTCTGATGGCTCACCTCGGGACACCTGCCACTGCCTCTTCTCCCCTGCATTGCCAGGGCATTAAAAATTGTCTTACACCTTCACTAGAGGGAGGGAGCTGCTCCTGCTCCCCTTTCCAGGTAGGAGAACCAGTGCTCTGGGCTGGCCCGCAGGCAGAGCACAGAAAGCAGGAAAATATTTCTGTTCTGGTTAGACTTTCTCAGCATCTGAAGCACGGGAGTCAATCTTACAGGGAAGTCCCTTCTTCCACAGAGTATTCAGATGTCTGGTTTTAAATGGGAAATGGGATTGCAGGCTTTAAAAACCTTCTGATCGGGAGTGCTGATAAACCCCATTCCAAAGATTTCAGCAGATTCTCTCCTATCTTCTCTTGGAGCTGCAGATCCAAATCCCATCCGTGCTAGATGTTCAATGTACGTGCCTGTGGGAGCAGCAGGGAAGGCACCTCTGCAACTGGCCAGGAAACCCAGGAAAACCTGGAGTGTGCCAGCACTGAGTGCTGCTGCAGCACCTGCTCAAGGGTGGTTTCACAGCTGATGCTGGGGCTTCCTTAGGCCATGGGCATTTGATGGACTTAAAACTCCCTGGGTGCTGGGGGGCTCTCCGGGTTGCCTGGTGCCTCTCCAAAGTTTTGCTGCTGTAATTAAAGTTAGAGGTGATGAGCATCTTGCAGGAGCTGGCTGTGAGAAGGATGTCCTTCCCTCTGCTGCTCTTCCTCCCTTTGTGGCCCAAGTCCTGAGCGGGTTACAAAAAAGGGCTTTAAAATCGCTTTATTCTCACTTGAAAGCCTCCTGCTCTTGGCTTGCTGGAAGTGTCCACGTAAGGCAGAATATTGTCTGCTCTTCAGATTCTCTCAGAAAGGAGTAGTAACAAGAACAATCTGTGCAAAAGAATTTAACACAGTAAAGATGGGGGTAATAGTCATTCTCATTTGTCCTTTTATGTGAAACAGATTTTATTTTAAATGTACACTCTTGAGTAGCTGAACCAAATCCAGAGAGTTGTTTACCAGGGTAAAAGGAGTTACCCACAGGAGAAATGGGCAGCGTGAGAGTGGAGGTGAGTGGGCTGTGCTGGGGGGTTTGTGCTCAGCCAGCTCAGGAGCACTCTGGGCACACCTGGGTGGCACTGGGACACAGGGATGTCCTGCCTGGTGGGCAGCAGATTGATCCCTGTGCTTCTCGTCTGCTCCAGACGTGCAGGAGGGTGGCACACTCCTGTGCCTGTCCTGTGCTGCCTCTGCTGGCTTTAGACCCTCCCCTCCGATTCCTTTTGTACAGGTGCCACCAACCTGTGACAAAAAGTGATGCAAATTGCTGTTGGCCAGGACTCCTGTTGAAAATAAGAGCAAATCAAATGCCCTGTAATGCTCTCACTGAAGCATTTCCCTGCTCCAGCAGCAATGGTCACTGTCGTGGGGAGAAGCTCTGGGAAAGGCAAGGGATGGTGCCCACAGAGGCAGGACTCCTCTGCACCTTCGTAAACCTGAGATCAGGGTTTGGAATAAATAGGCACATTTATAAGCATCAGCATTCCCTCTGTCAGATTTAATACCTGATCTTTCCTAGAGATGCTCCAGAAGGCAAATTGTCTGGGTGAAATGTCTGTTTGCAGCCCTGACCCCTGCGGAGAGGAGCGTCCCAGAGCAGACGGGGCGTGAGCGCGGTGCTGGTGCCTCGCTGGGTGACCTGGGGCTGGTGGCAAGGACCAGCTCCCACTCCCCACCCCTCGCACAGTCCTCGGGCTTTGTTCAAGCCCGAGCTGAATTCCTGCCAGGGCTCGTTACTGGAGCGTGGAGCTAATTCTTCCAAGTGTTCTCCGTGAAGCGCCTCCAAAAGAGAGCAAGCCCTTGTGTCACACACGGAGTGACAGCGCCGAGCGTCCTTGTGCTCCCCCCAGGAGCCAGCGGAGATTTCCACAGCCCCAGCTCATCCTTCTCGCAGCTCCTGCTGCCCCTGCAGCCCTAGGAACAGCACAAAGCCAAAAAGCCTCCGGGGACAGCGGCGGCCGGAGGAAATCTCAGGTGTTAACATCCCATAAAAAGCTGACACGCTTGGCTGAGCCCGGCCCAGGCAGGCCTGACCTAAGGCAGAGCTTTATGGAGGTGGCAGGTAAGGACTAATTACAGAGCCTGCACTCCAGGTAAGGACTAATTACGGCCCCTGCACTCCATCACTGCTGGCTTGTCAGCTCGACTTAGGGGCTGGGGTGCCCACGGTCACACTGGGGGCTCGCTGCCCCTCGGCATAACTGGATGCAGTTGGTCCTAAAGAAACGTGGGGAGTAAATCTGAGGTGCTGAAAGAAATACTGCAGCAGAAATTACACTGTGGGGAAGGTTTTATATGTGTTGGGGTGAATTAATGAATGGGTTTGGGGTTTTTGGAAAGAAAAAAAACAAAACACAACAAACTTTGTGCACAAATACATAGTTTAAAATATATTCTCTTTCAAATGCCAGCTATTTTAACAACAGTGTAAATCAGATTTTACAGACCACATATTTCAAGTATGAAGTTCATTAAATGTGTGAAATTCTGGGTTAGCTGCCGGGTGTGGCCAGAGCCCCAGTAATGAATTGTAAATTCTGTTCAGGATATAATATCAGATTCCCTTGCCCTGGTGCTGATATGAAAGGACTAAAGCCACCTTTTCAAAACATAACCTTTCTTTATTATCTTTATTTAGTTTAGCCATCATATGATATAATGAATGACTGCATCAGTGTTTCCATCCTGAACCTAATGCACAGGTGTTTAACTTCATTAATTTGTGGGTTTGCTATTATTAAACCAACTTATGTCTCAATGCAACTGAAATTAATGCTGTCAATTTATACACATTTTTGCCAGTGCCCCGATAGTGGGTGGGTGCTTGGCTGTCTTTAGATTCAAGAATATCACTCTAAACTACAATTCCCTCTGAATCTGGGGAAAAAAAATCGATTAATTAATGATGCTGTTTTTCTCATTCCCTAAACCCTTCCATGAGCTGGGAGCAAGGTGCCAAAGGGAACAGATCTTTGCTCTTGTATGCAGTGACATCTGGGGACGGCTCTCAGTGGTGCCCAGCTCCCCTGGGCAGGGCAGGCAGGACAGAAATCCAGGTGTTCTGTGCCCCAGGGAGGAGCCTGGAGCGGCGCTCTGAGGATGCTCCAGGGCTGCTCGGGTAGGGCAGGGAGGTGCCAGCCTGCAGGAGCTGGGCCCTGCTGGGGTTTGGGAGGTGCCAGCCTGCAGGAGCTGGGCTCTGCTGGGGTTTTAGAGATGCCAGGCTGCAGGAGCTGGGCCCTGCCGGGGTTTTAGAGATGCCAGCCTGCAGGAGCTGGGCCCTGCCGGGGTTTTAGAGATGCCAGCCTGCAGGAGCTTGGCTCTGCCGGGGTTTGGGAGGTGCCAGGAGGACACCCCGGGGTGGGAATGCTGCTCAGCCCCACTCTGCAGCACGGCAGGGGAGGCTGCTCCAGGAGCCTCAGTGCCAGGGCACACTCAGGGAGAGCAGTATTTACTTTGGAAGGGCGAGCAGCTTTTGTCAAAGATTCTCATTGTTGCTGTGGACTGAAATACCTTTTGCAAGTGGAAAACAGAGATGTCTCCATGAAGTCTCTGATGATAAAACCCAGGCAGCTGCCCCAGTGGCCTGAGAGCACATCCTCAGGAAGCCTTGATGCCTTATCTCCTAAAGAGCATGAGAAATAATAATAATTTTAAAAAATAATCGCTTTTATTGCCAAATGCCTGCGTGGAGCCGAGCAGGGAGGCTCATCCTCTGGCAGGGCGATGCTGGGGGCGGCTGCCAGGGGAAGTCAGGGACCACCCCAGACCCCCCGACCCCCACAGCTCTCCTGGGTCGGGCACGGGGCTCCTCGCTCGGCCTGCTGGGCTGTGAGCCCGGCACTGAGCTGAACACAAGTTCAGCTTCCAAAGCCATGCCCCGAGCCAGGGAGCTGCTCGGGATTGGGGCCAGCAGAGGCATCTCTCCCCTGTCCCCAAAGCCAGGCACATCCCAGAGGGTGCCATGGGCACGGGGGGGA
The DNA here is from genome assembly GCA_013396955.1 of Regulus satrapa. Lineage (NCBI taxonomy): Eukaryota > Metazoa > Chordata > Aves > Passeriformes > Regulidae > Regulus > Regulus satrapa. The sequence continues at coordinate 196,874 of VWZN01012735.1, read as the reverse complement.
GCTGGGTCGGATTTTGGGGGGGAGGGATGCGGTCCAGAATGTGCCCCTAAAAGGAAGAGGAAGTATTCTCCTAAAGAGGGAATAAATAGCTAAAAATATTAGCTATTAATAGCTCCTTAGCTCCAAAAATAAAATCCCTTAGTGATACCAAAATAAGAAAGCAAAGGAAAGTCGGAGGTATTTGGCCTTCCTTTGAAAAAGGAAGCTAAAAATAACGATATATATATATATAAAAAATCTCTCGTTTCTAGGGAAAGTCTCTGCCCCCGCATCCAGCTTGCAGAGTTATATAAGACTTGAACTGCATCCCCCTCTCCTCCGCGGCCGCTCACAACGTGCTGGAGCCGCGGCCAGATGGAGAAAGGTTCCGTCAGGAAAGTTTAACTCAGCGGGGAAGCGGCAGCCAGTGGAGGACACGATTCTCTCGCTGAACTCTCCAAAAGCCTTGGAAATCTTACAGTTGTGTCATATGCTGGTTTGGGGAATGCTAGTCCGGAGGCAGCCGCCAGCCCTCTTTCACTTCTATTTATTTATTTTTTTTCTTTTTTTTTCGCGTTGCACTGAGTTTAATTTGGGTAGCAGGATTCAGCAGTTTTTAAGTTGGAAAAAAACTCAGTGGAAGAAGATATTTTAGGGAAAGCCTGTCATGTGAACTAGCGGGAGCCGATCAAACCGAGCTATTAAAAGAAAGACATTGTATTTTTAAACGGTGCAGCCTAGGGCAGCCAACCTGTGTGCCCAGAACCGCGGGGCCGGGGCCGCTCCGCGTGGGAGGAGGCCGAGCTTTCCGTCGGGGTGGCCCATTCTCCGCTCGGCCCGGGATCCCCCTGGCACGGCCGCCTGCCCCCGGCCCCCTCCGGCTTGCGGCCAGCCCTGCTCGCCCCTTCCCCGCTGTGCCTCGCTGCCCCACGGCCCGGCTGCTCTCGGCGCTCCCCGCAGCGCTTCCAGCAGCGGCCGAGCTGACGAGCCGGGCCGGTGGAGGTTGGCTTAATGACTTATTGCTCCCGACTAGGCATTGATTAAAAGCGTTTTGGTCTCCACGCGAAGCAGCAGCTTTGGGGAAAGCTCGGTTTCCCTCAGCTGTTCCCGACAGGAATCCGCTGAGTCCCATTGCGCTGCTGCCCGCAGGGAGCGCTCGGAGCCGCCGGGGGCTCAGGTGTGACACCTGAACCGGGGGNGCTCCGGCAGGAGCATCCTCAGGGAGAGCGGCTCAGCCCCGCGGCCGGGCAGGAGAAGGCTCCCCGAGAGCCCGGGGGTGCGGGGGCTCGGGAGCTGCGCCCAGAGGGGTCCCCGGGCCGGGGCTGCCCCCCGGGGCGGCTGCCGGAGGTGTTTCCGTCCCGACGTGTCCAAAGATGACAAAGGGTAGGAAAGTGAGGTGCGCTGAGTTTCCCTGGGCTGCCTGCAGTTGCTAGCCTGCGGGACAACAAACCCGAGCAGCAGAAAGTTTGATTGCGATACCTCCTTCGAGGCGATCTGGGGAGCGAGGGAGGGAAAAATGGAAATGCGGGGCGGGTGCCAGGCAGCCCTCGGCGCTCTCCCGGCCCAGTCCGGCTGCCGTGACTCAGCCGCGGCTCGGCTGACCCCGGCGGCTCTCCCCGAGGGGCCCAGAGCCGCCACCCTCCCCGGAGACCCCTTTATATCTGTGAGCGCTTCACCCCTGCTGGAAAAACCTCTGTGCAAGTGCAGGCGCACGGAGATGCAGCCAGAGGCAGATGCTCCTCACACACCAGTGAAAACCGTACACTGGGAGACAGCCGCGGTTCATGACATCGCCGGCTTTATTTTCCTGTTTTCTTTTGCTTTATTTTCCTGTTTATACATAGGACGTGTAAACACACGCGGGTTGTCTTGGTTTCGGAGGCTTCCTTGGCTATTTCGCTCTTGCTGAGCTCCACGTGTATCAGTGGAAATCCATGGGGTTGCTCCTCTCCTAAATTGATCTAAAAATAGGAACAGAGAGAGGTCTGTGAAACGCCACTACACAAATTCACCGCTTCTTAATTTTTCTTTTCGTCTTTGTATGAAGAATCGAGCCAGTGGTAATTAGAAGCCCAAACCTGTGCCAGTAACAAGATGGGTATTAATAGAGTGCCGGTGAATTTAAAAGACATGAATATAAGCTGGGGACTTCGCTTTTCTGAATGATTTATTCAAAGGTGAAAGCAGCAGCAGCCTGAACTTGTCTCTGCTGGGAAGAAGGAAAACTTCTGCACAGAAGCCCCGTTGCTTTGAAAGGCTTTGCAGTTCCTGCAAGTTTTGTTTAAAAAGCACACACTGGGATTTTTAACATCATCCATATTTCTTTCTTACTCGCTCTCTAACTTTCTGCTCAACAATTAAGTGCTTGTGCTGCAGACTGAGAAAGCCGCAGAGCTGCCTTGGCCCGGAGCTGGGAGACGTCATGGATTCCTGAGTGTGAAGTTGCAGGAAAGCCCTCAGTTTGGGAGATGGAGGCGATCCAGGGGTTTCCATGGCACTGGGATAAACAGGAGGAAACAGTGAGGGAATCCCGTTATTTTACAGCATTCAAAGACTATAAACACTCGGAGCAGGGAAGGAAGTGGCCTTTCCCTCTCTAGTAACCCTCATCTCAGAGCAGAGAACTGACTTCACTTCAGGAACACGCTCAGCCCAGTTCGGATCCCTCTTTGCACCTCCAAACACTTACTGAGGAGGCGAGCAAGAGGGGTTCCCTCTGTCCGGGCGGCACCGGTCGAAGATGGTTTAAAGGAGATTTTTTTTTTTTCTTTTTT
>VWZN01012735.1:144089-187485 GCA_013396955.1 Regulus satrapa | reverse complement strand
CGGGGCTCCGCGGGCTCCGGGCAGCCCTCGGGGTCGCTGCCCGCCCCGAGCTGACCCTCCGGCAGCGACCCCAGCGGGCTCCAGCCTGGGCACCAACATCCTGAGTTCCAGTTAAAATGGAGGGAAAAAGAAAGATTTGCAGGCTGTTCTGCTTTTCTGAGCTTACGCTGTGATACTTAAAAGTGCAAGTGTTCCCTGACTTTCTAAATGGTGCTTGATGATACTAAACAGGGATGCTTCCCATGAAATATAGATTTGTGTGAACCAGGCAAAGCCGAAGGAGAGGACCTGGAGGAACGATTTGTTGGGATATTGTCTCTAAGATACGTTGGTTTTGATTCTGCACAGTGGAGAGGTGGTGTTTCCCTGGGGCATCTCCGAGATGTTGTGTTCCTCTAAAGGAGGAGACCTTTGAGGCCTGAATCGTGGTGTCATTAGGGAGATGGAGAGTTGGTGCTGAGTTTTATTCTCTGTGTCCTTGGTTAAGTGTGCAGATGCGCATCTGAGCTCACTGGGGATGATGGTTTATGCCATCAGATGGACAAAGCTGAATTTTCTTTCAAAGTTTCATATAGATCAAAACATGCTACAGTAAATCCACGATGGGGAGGGGTTAATGGTTTTAATGAAAATACACTGGGTGTCAGTGAAAGCTTCAGATGCTTTCAGATGTGTTCACATCTTTACAGTAGACAGAGCTGCTGTGAAGCCTTAAGTGGGAAGTTCTACAGAATATTATCGTACGTAGGTGGGAGGTAGAAAATTTAATCTTCAAACCACATAAATGCAGAGCAGTGTGTGCTTGTTGTAGAAGTAACTTCCTTCTTGAGCCTGCTTTCTTCACTTTTGAATGACTGGAAACCATAATTAGTAGTAATTTTGTTCCAAAGATGGAAATCATTAGCATTAAAAAAAAAAAAAAATCCCAGCCATATATGTGAGCACTGTAATCTGGAGAACATTCTCCCTGGCTTTGAAAAGGCACCAGCTCCAGTCTGTAAGCAATCCAGGATACATCCGCAACCTTTAATGTACAAAAGATTAAAGCGTGTTTACATGAGAGCAGAAAATGCTCAAGTTCTGAGCAAGGGTATTTTCTGTTTATCCACATGCTGGGGGTAACTGATGCTTGATGTTCATGTGCAGTTCCGAGCTGCACTGGGGCAAACAAGTCCTGTGCAGGGGAGGATTCAAAGTGGAACCAAAACCAAAGGAGTGGCTCCCAGCACTTCAGTCTGGTTCCTGCATTTGGAGTCCTCCCAGCCTGGTCTGCTCCACCCACTGCTCATGACAAGTCCTAAAATAACAAGTCTATAAGCATGCTAAAAGGGAATTTCATTTTTAAATTAAAAAAAAATATGGAAAAATGTAGATTTTGGGCTCTAGGAATGGATTGGGATGCCTGTTTATTCCTGATAAACAATTTTTTAAAAGGTTGGAATTTGGCCGTATCCATCCAAGGCTGTATTTTAAAAGTAGGACCTATATCACAACTTGTTGTCAAGGGGATGCAAGAAACATCCTTCCTGAAAGTGACTGGCACTCAGCAGTGCTTGTGTGTGCCTGGGCCAACAGGAACACGGACTGCTCTAAAAGCAACGGGGAAAAGAAGGGTCAGCAAAAATCCTGCAGTCAACATTATTAATATTAGATTAATTATTAATATTATGTTCCTCTTGAAGCCAGCCATTTCCAAAAGCAGCAGTGCTGTAGAGAGTGCTTTTTGCCTTTACTTGCCAGATTTCAATTAGCAATCTTAGGATTTGCAAACAAGAAACACCTGCTGATCTCGGGGGCCTGCCCAGGTGAACAGGATTTGGGGAGTGTGGGCAAGCATTCACTGCTTTTGGGTGAGAGATGTGATTTCATTAGGCCAGTGAGGATGTTTTCTGTGTCCTTTAAGCAAAAAAGTGTTAGATGCATTCCCTGCAGAGTTCCTGTGCTGGTAATGGCATCCCGAATTTCAGCTCATTTCCAACACGCCAGGTGAGTTAATGAGCATTTCCAAAGGAGCTCCTCCAAGCAGGGCTCCCAGAGGAGCCAGTTCTGATAACTGCTGTGTGTGTGTGTGTTCTTCCCTCACTTGTTGGCTGCTGTGAGAGACAGAAAGCTGGAATGCAGGCAGTGCTCTGCTCCAGGAGCTGCCCTGGGCTCTGCTGGGCGCTCGCCGTGCTGATCTGCCAGGAGGTAAAGCTGCCACGTCGCTCCTGATGTTTGAGGTCAGCCCTTCCGGGAGCTCATCCTCTAGGGTTGCTTTGCAAATCCAAACAAAACCTGTCTTTAAATAAGATTCCAGATGAAATGCTGCCCTGAGACAGCAGGTAGGAATGCAGATGGGAAGGAGTATTTTCTCTAGGCTCAGGCCCTCGCTGTAGCTCATGAGACTCTTAGGCTGCATCTGGTGATAGGAATCTACAAGGTCTGTGTGTGTGTAGTGCAGAAGGAGGAAGCAGGGAGCATCCATAAATATTAATATTCCCCCAAATGCTTGTTTGTATGTAGACAGGCTCCCAGGGACGTTGCCACGTCTTGTAGGTGTCAAGCCCTGAATAATTTGCCTCGTTCCTTTTTTTCTTCTCCCAGATGCAAAGCTATTAAAAGGAAAAAAAAACTGAAAGTGCATGTACTTGGGTCCTGGGGCTGGCTCAGGAACACAGGAGGCAGTGTTCAGCCCTGCCATAAAGAAACAAATATGCACATCTACCAGAGAATTCCAGATTTCACTCAGGAAACCAGCTCTCACTTGGAGCTTCCAAGCAGTTAGTGTAAACAACAGACAGTCCAGCTTTTGAAAAATGCAAAGAGGCTCTGGACCGGCCCCTTCAAATGACAATAAGCAAGTTAATTAAAAAAGAAAATAGACTCTTTTACTTATGCAAATAAGGGACTCCAGTTAAATCCCGGGAGCGGCAGCCAGCGGATGCGAGGTCAAAACCCAACTTGTGCCCCTGGCCTGCAGAGCCTATCTTTAGCTTTTCCTCGAGGATGGTTTGGATAAACCCAGCATGGAATGCAGCTGCTCGGAGGAGCCTTTATTCCCTAATTTCATGCTAATTGGCACGGTCACATTTGGCTGAGTGGCTGGCTTTGAAGGAGCTGCCTTGTTTTAAAACAGCGCAGGGTGGCCCTCACCAAGGCACGTGTGCTCACTCTGCTTGGCCCTGGGCTTGGGGAGCCTCGGGAGCCTTTGCCTTCTCCTTTGTGCCCTGCAGAGATGTGTGAAAAGGAGCTTGGTAAATCAAATCCTTTGAAACTGAACGCCCTTGATCTCTTTCACCTGTGATTCAGCTCTCCTTGGGTTCTTAAGGGCGCTCTTGAGGGTCCCTACCTGGGGAGGTTCCCTGGCTTCTGGAGGGTTGATGGAGCTGCTTGCACCCGTCCTGCTCCTGCCCAGAGGAGCTGCTTTGGTGCTTATCGGCAGTCCAGGAGCATCCAGAACCTGCTTCGTTCCCTGCTGTGCTAAGAGAGGCAGTGTTGTGGGTGAAGCCCACGGAAGAAAGGGGCAGTGAGAGAGCTGGCAGCTCGGGTGGGAGGGCTTGGGGGTCAGACTGCTCTAGGAGGGGGAGCTGAGTGACACAGGGAAGGCTGCTTGCTGGCAGTAGAGCTGACTGAGAGCATGAGGAGATGTCAGTGCTGTCTGGGTGTGAAACTCACTTTCTTTTAACCCCCTGTCAAAGCAGAAGCATCTTCTGGTACTGAATCAGAGGGTGAATCAGCAGTGAAACCTCTCAGGCTGGGAAGTGCTTGACTGCAGGGAGGGGAGAAGTGCTGGAGCTGTCTTGTGAGATGTCCATCAGAAAAGCAGTGCAGAGGACAGTCCTTTGCTGGAGTACTCCACTCTGTGTTCTGGGGTGTGGCGTGCAGAAATGGATGGACTCTTATTAAAGGTGGCACAGCCTCGGGGGCAAAGCTGCAACCGAGGCATCTGCGCTGAGATTTCCAAGTCGCTTCAGTCCCTGGAGAGCACCTTTGTGGGCTGATCCATCGCGTAGCTGTCCTCTGGAAGGGGGTGCAGCGGGCTCTCCCTCCGTGGGGAGCCCAGCTGGAGGGTGGCAGGGCTGTCCCTGCCATCCCCCGTGGGCCGCAGGGCCGGCGGTGTGAGGCTTGCTGCCCCGAGCTCGCCTTGGCAGCTCAGGGAGAAGCTTGAGTGTTGCTGGGGCCATTCGCCTGTCCTGGGCTCTGTGTCCCTGCAAGAGGGAAGCAGCCGAGCTGCTGGCGAGCATCCCTGTCCCTCAGCAAGGCAGGGGCTTGGCGCTGTTGACAGAAGGACAGTGCTGGCTCTGCTCTGCCCTTCCCTGGAGCACACCCAGCCCCAGCCTGCCTCAGCCGGCAGCCCAGCAGCCCGGGCCGTCCTGCCGAAGCAAAAAGCACAGCTCCCGCCCGTTTCCTTTCTTTTTTGGGAGCAGCACTTGCCGCCGCATCCCCGGGGCTGGCCGGGTGTGTGAGCGGGGTTATCCATTCACCGGGGCCGTGCCAGCGCAGAAGGTGCTCTCTGGAGCACAGCCCTGCAGGGATAGGCAAAGGAAATGTGGCTTGTCTGCAGCCTGCCTTTTGATGGGCTGTCTCTGTGGGCGAGGGGTGCGTTTGTTATTCTTTGTGGATTTTTAAAATGACACGTGCTGGTACAAATTCATTTGCTTTCCCCATGGCCCCAATATGAACCGTCCCCTGCTGGCTTTGCTGCTCGGTGTGTCGGGTTTTGGTTCTGTACCTGTTGTCTGTGTCTGGCATGGATAATTCTGTTTAACGTGTGTGGCGTGGGGAGCTGAAGGGCTCGCCTGTTCCTCGAGGTGAAGCTGCTCAGCCTGGAGGGGTTTCCTGCTCCTGCTGGGCACGGCACAGATCCTGCCTCCAGCCTGGCACTCAGCCTGGCTCTGCCTGGTGCTGGTTTTGCCCCCTGGCATCAGCTGGGGTGGGGGTGATTGTCCCCAGAGCAGTGGTTTGGGTCTGGGGGGGGGTGTTATTCTGCTCGTTCGGTGACGAGTTCTGTTCAGGGGAATCTCAGCAGCAATCTTGAGCCTTGATGTGTCAGACCTGAGTGATGGGGATGACACACTACTCCTGAGTGCCAAAGCTCTGAAATCAATGGTGCTAAAAATATGTTTGGCTCCGAATTCAGTGACTCGTTGCTGTTTTCCTATCCCCAAAACAGCTGTGTGCTGGGATTAAAAGCCAGAGGGAACCTTAAGAAATGTGCAAGCTGGACTGTCCCGTGCAGATCCCCTCCTGTCCCAGACGTTCTGTGTGTTGGTTTGTTTGCTGGCTCTCGGGGTTTCCCACTAAACACAACGGCTCAGCAGTTCCTAAAAACAAACAGAAAGCCCCTGAAAATAAATCAAAATCTTCCTGCTTGTCAAAGTTTCACTAGGAACTTCTGCTACTTCTGCAGAAAGCACAGTCAGCTCCTGCCTGGCTTTCTGTATGATATTTTCTCATGGGAATTGCTGTCTCATGTCATGTAGGAGTTAGAGAAAATGTTGGAACAGTAATTTAAATATTTAAATGAAACCCTCTGTCTGTGACGTGCACTGATCTGTGCCCAGAGTGAGCAGATAGTGTGAATTAATCCCAAATTGTGGAGCTGTTTCAGGTGTTTCCTGCTGGATACACCGAAATCTTTAAAACCATACACAGATCCTGGTAATGTTTTGCATATTTTTCTGTGATGACAAATATTCTTCAGCTCCCAGGCTGATGTCTGTGGGAATACCTGGCACGACTCTGCTCTCTGGCATGCCACTGCACACCCCTGGGAGCCCAGACTGCAGCTGGGCTCAGCAGAGCTGCTGGGAATTCTGTGTTCCCTGGAAGCATCCCTGTGCTCTGCAACCTGGGCAGAGTTTGCAGAATGGGAATCTCTGAAAATTGAGGGGTTTTGGTACCTGCAGAGAGATGGTTCTACTGAACACTCACTTGGTTTTGTGTATTTCATAATCCCTGTCTGAAAACTTTCCTTGGGCTGAAATTGGAATGTGATTGCCCTTAACCACAGGGCTGGATTCTTTCTCCCTCTCTCTTGTCTAACAAATATTTGTGAATGTGTTTTCTGACTCATATGGAACCTGTCACCAGACTTGCTGTCATGACACAGAGCCAAACAAATCATCACACAGAACTGACTTGTCAATTTAAGAGTTTGAGCCCAGCTTTGGTTCATGAAACCTTCCCTGGCTGGCTTTGGCTGTGTAAATAAGGTGTTTGTCCCTTCTCCAAAAACTGTTCCTCACCATTTGGTTTTATGTAGACCTGCTTGGAAGCGATTTTTGTCATGTGCTGGTCTCAGTCCAGCTCCTGGTTGGCAGAATGTGACCAGAGTCCCAGGACCTGAGGTGTCACTGAGGGGTGACAGGAGGGCAGCTCTGCCGTGGACAGAGGGGCTGCCACGCTGCTGCTCTGCCCAGGTGATCCCTCTGCTGAGGCCCAGGCAGCAGGAGCCTGGCCAGAGGTGTTTGCAGTGCTTCTGTCCATGCTGCACCCGAGCTTCCCTGGCTCTTAATCCACTACTTCTCCAGTACAGGCATTAACCGCAGCTAAAAAGAATTAAATAATAAGCTAATATCAGATCACAACCAGTTTATAAATATGCATTTTTTTTAATCCGTGATTGCTCAGCTTCTGTAACAATATTTACAGTCTTAAAGAGACCCTTCTCTTTCCAGAAGAACCGACTCCACATAAAACCAACAGCCCACCCTCTGGAGTTACATACGCTCATGATGTCTTGGACTGTGGCCTCAAGCCATGCCCCCTGCCTTTTTCTAGCCTTTCTGCAGATCCCATGGGCAGATATGGACAGCCAGATAGCATAGGGCCAACACCTCCACACCCTGCCAACGCTGCAGGGGCCTCTGCTCCGAGCCCTAGGATTGAAATAACTCCATATCATGAACTGATTCACTCAGGGGGTCCCTTCCGCGGCAGAGACACCGATGTTCTTTTGGTAGAACATCAGTCAAACTCGGCCACCACTAGCCCGAGGGTTACCCTGCCTGTCCCTGGCTTTGAGGGCTACAGAGAACCACTGTGTCTGAGCCCAGCTAGTAGCGGCTCCTCTGCAAGTTTCATTTCAGAGACAAATGTATCTCCTTGCACATCACCATGTGTTTCACCAAATAATGGTCCTAGTGATGACCTTTGTCCACAGTTTCAAAACATCCATACTCATTATTCTCCTAGAACCTCTCCAATAATGTCACCACGAACAAGCATCACGGAGGAAGCCTGCTTGGGACGCCACTCACCATCACCCTGTCCCAACTCAAGGTCCTCGTCACCAGGTGCAAAACGGAGGTACTCTTGCACTGGGCTCTACAGCACCCAGCTGCCTTCCAGCTCTCCTCGGCACTCACGGAGCCCCTCTCCACAGCCCTCTCCTCGCCTCCCCCTGAGAGAGGACGCCTCTGCAGTTACTTACACGCAGCTGGCCAGCGCTCCCCTTTCCATGGATGCTATGAGCAGCCTTCCCACCGATCCTTCCTGTGGTGTCCCCACGAAAATTTGGAAAACCAGCCCTGATCCTTCATCCATGTCTTCCCACAAAAACAGCATTCCGTGTCACGTCTTTCAGACTGTTGATTTCCACGGGCCTTGTGAGCAGGAGGACAGGAGAAACTCGGCCCCAGAATCCATTCTGTTGGTCCCTCCGTCCTGGACAAAGCAGCTGGTGCCCGCAATACCAATCTGCAGGTATGTAATCCTTCTTGGGGGCGTGTTTTCCCTGTTTTTCTGTCGTGGCTGATCATCCCTAGGGAGTTTTCTTGGGCAGGTCCTGCTGCAGACCAGAGCTGAGTGCTCAGGGACAGCACTGCTTAATGGGAGCCTGGTCCATTAGGATTCTGAGATGAAGGCGTTTTGAATAAACATCGCCAGAGAGGTTCATTGATAGCACAGTACACTACAAATTCAAATTTCCAAATGATTTGTCTAAATAGCAGATTGCAGAGAGCCTTTGACAAAGGCTGAACACTCTGGTGCCATCCTGCTGCTCCTAAAATGATGGGATCGCTATTGTAAAGTCACAGATTTCTATCAGGGATGAAAATGTTTTAAATAATGCCTGATTCAAAGGAGAGCTCTCTGCTCCAGGTCAAACTGAGCACTCGGTCAACTCCAGTGCCTTGGTGTTGGTTATTAATTTGTCAGTTGTCCCCTAGCCAAATCTCAGCCCTGCATTGTCTGGCTCTGTGGCATCTGCCAGGACCGAGGGTGCCAAGTGGCTCCCAGTCCCTGCTGGCACCCTGTCAGTGCCATCCCGCTGGGCACCGAGGTTGTCCCCACTGACGTTGTCCCAGGGTGTTCCTGACCTGCTAAACACAAACTGTGAGTGACAGAGCACAGGCTGTGACTTCCCTTGGCTTGTCAGACCGGTCCTGGAGGCAGCCTGCACTCTCAGAGTAAGACTGGTTTGAAATCCGGTGCAGCCTTTAGTTGTACATTGCAGTGTGTTCATTTCGTGCCACAAACCCTTATGTGTTTTCATAACAGGAAGAGTAGTAGCAGGTAAGAATATTTAGGGTTTTGTTGATGTCCATTTTAATATTTATGGAAATCACAACAACCGTTAATTTACACAGCTGGTAGGGAATGGCAAATGGAGTTAATATTTCACAATACGCATTCTGGACCCAAGTTGGAGACACACAGCAAGAGCGAGATGAAAGAGCGGGGATCTTAAATGAAACGTAACTGCTGCAGAGTAAATAACTGTACAGAAATGAGTTAGAGTCCTTATTCCCTTCTGCAAGGAGATGGCCCCACAGAAATTGCAGTCTTCTCAGCAGAGCTGGCAGTCAGATGTGAGCAGGTCAGCCCAGTGCCACGGGGGTTTGTAGCAGACAGCAGACCGCTCATGCGGGGCGCTGGGAGGAGGGAGGGAGGGAGGCAGCGATCCTCAGGAGCGCCGTTCTCAGGACTTTCCCTGGTGTTGTGTCTCCGTGTGCCCCAGTTTGCCTGTGCAGTCGCTGCCGCCCCTGGAGTGGCCCCTGGCCAGCCAGTCCGGCTCCTACGAGCTGCGCATCGAGGTGCAGCCCAAGCCCCACCACCGCGCGCACTACGAGACCGAGGGCAGCCGCGGCGCCGTCAAGGCTCCCACCGGGGGCCACCCCGTGGTCCAGGTAAGGCACCGGGCACCTCCCGTGGGAAAAGGGGGACAGGTTCGCCTCTGAAACAGCCCTGCTGAGAGCTGTCCCTGGAAGAGCAGCGCCCTGTGAGCTTTTGGATCTGAGCTGGGCCCTGGGGTAGTCCGGGACTTTGGGATGGTTGGTTTGGGTTGGCTTCTGGAAGCTCAGAAACGTGGGCAAGGTACTTGGTGCCTTTTCTGGGCTGGATAAACCTCGTGTGATCCCCTTACGACTCCCGTAAGGTGCCTGGGAAGGCACTGCTTGAAACAAGTAAGCAAAATTTGGGCTGCCAGTGGTGGAGAGAATGAATTCGTCCCTTGCTGACCCGAGAGGTGAATGAGCTGAGCCCTTCTTCTGTTTGGCGTGTGAACAGCTTTCCCTTCACCTTTCCACAAAAATACTGAGTAGCTGCGGTGCAGCCAAGTGGGGGCACAGCAGTCGTTTCCCTCGTTTCCCCTGTTTTCAGCCCATGTTTCCTGAAGGAAAGCCAAAGCCAGGCTGGGGCTGTGTCACTGGGAGAGAGCTGGAATGATGTGTGGGAGCTGAGCAGGTCAGCCACAGCTGCAGCCTTCACGAAACATGGCTGGGCTGCATCCCACAGATGTTCCTGACACACTCAGGGCTTGCAGGAACCAGGAAAGCATTAACATTTATGCGTAATTTCAAGCATGTGATCAATACCACTAATTTCACTGGGTTGATTTCTGCTTAACTTCAAACATATGTTCAATATTCCCCTGCAGGCTCACCCCCTTTTCAAATCAAGCCATAAACTGTTAAATCAATGAATTTGTTTGCTTTGATGGAGCTGGCCTTACATGTGTGGACTGGGTATTTGAGTGAAGGGGGCAGGCTAATATTAAACATTTGCCATAGCTCAGCAATGCAGACGCTTTGGTTCGGGGCTGACAGGCTCGTAGTCCCCTGTGGTGTGTTTGAAGCTACCTAGATGCAGGAATGACAGCAATCAGCACTTGCTCCTTTCTCTCCTTTTGCTCGCAGCTACGGTATCACTTACCTTCCCAGGGTATTCCTCTCAACAGGGTCCTTATTGCAACCAAGGAGTTTCTTGTGACATGGGGAAATAGAATTTGTTTCCTTCCTGCAATCAGGATCAATCAAAGAGGCGTTTCTATTTTCTGTTGAAGAAAGGAACCAATATTGCTAGTTTTATCATAATTGGCCATCAAGCTTCAGGATCTAAGACTATAAATTCAAATGTCCACTTTAGTTCCCCGAGCAGATGTGCCTGTGCACAGCTGTGCCTGCATCTGGGGAAAATATGGACAGTTTCTTCCTGAAGGTTTATTGTAAAGCTGGGAGTATTTGTTGAATTTGTGTTCACTTGAACATAACCAGGTTCATGTGGGTGCCAAGCAATGAGATAGTTGCACCTGTATGGTGTTTATGACTGGGGGAGGCTAGTAAAATCCAAAGGGTTCATGTCAGAAGTTATTTGGCTTCAAGGGATCTTTTTTTTTTTAATTCCCCTTGTTCTTTCCCCTCAGTGAGGTTTAACTTTTTTGCTCTTGTCAGATGCAAACAGAGTATTTTTCTAAAATACAATCTCTTTTGAAACAAATCTGATTTAAAAAACCCCTTCAATTAACCATCCACATGACTAATTACCCAGCAGAACCTGTGGGCAGAAGAGATCTTGGCTGGTTTTTGCAGCACAGTGTTGGCCTGCAATATTCATTTTTTGGAAAGTGCATTTTTGCATGCAGATTCCTTCTTTTGGGTGCTCTGAAGCTACAGACCAGCAGATCTCATATCCTCCAAGCCTTATCTTGTGGTTTATCTTTGTGATGCTGCTTCCTCCTCTTCACGTGTCAAGCCCTGAGGGTTTGTGCTGAAGGCTCTGCACCAGCTGTGCACTCCAAGCATGGCAGGAGAAGAGTCTGGGGAGCTGGACCAGGTGGAGAAGGACATCGGCCATGCCAGGAGGAGGGGGAGAAGCCATGCGTGCCCTGGGGGGTTCACCTGGCGGATTTTGGGGCCGTGGAGAAGCACAGGCTCCAGCTCAGGTGTTTGAGTCACCCTTGGGAGGAGCCCACAGCTGGTGTGCTCTGTAGAGAAACTCAGGTTTTAGGCATGTGAGTGAGTGGGCTGTGAGGATGCCCTGAGGTGAAGGTGCTGAGAACAGCCAGGAGATGCTTTGTAGCAAGGGCAGAGCTGAAGTTTCCCTGCTCCTTCCATCCTGAGCTCCCCCGGTCACTGGGAGCGCAGAGGAGGGGAAGGCACATGGGGTTCCCACCTCTCCCATCCCAAATCTGCTCCTCTGTACCCAGCTGCTGCAGTGGAGGCTGTGGAGGAGCCTGTCCAGGAGGAAAGGCAGCGTGCTGCTGCACAGAGAGATGTGGCGGCAGTGCAGACACACACCTGGAGTGTAATGGCAGAGGTTAAATCCACGAGCCAGCTGATCACCCTGGAACAGCATCTAAATACAGAGCAGGGCTGCAAAACCCCAGTGCTCAGGTGAGGGCAGGGACATGCAGCCCTGTGAGCCGGGCTCCTCCTCGCCTCTCCTCTCTAGAGCAGGAAAGCTGCACAGAGAGGGGCTCCTGTTCAGCACAGCCAGCCCAGCGTTCCCCTGGGTCTTAGCTTTTAAAATTGTGGTGACTTTCACTGCCTCTGTTTATTTTTTCTTATTAAAAAGAAGCTGGAATGGCAGAGTTGTTAGTGGAGCTCACAGGAGCTGCTTTCCAATAACAAACGTATGTTCCACTTTCCTTTTATATTTGAATTTTGCCGTCTGTGTTTTCTTGTGGTTTTGCAGTCAAAGGAGACATTGTTTCTTAGCCTGGGCTTCCCATGGGGCTCTGACTTTTAACTGTATGTGACTTCCAACATTCAGCTAATTCACTGGTGTGTCAGTGAAACCAGAGCCTTTGATGGAAACTCAAAACCAGCTCCCAGCTCGCTGCGGTGATCCTCGCTGTCTCTCACGCGTGGGGCCGGCCTGGAGCCCAGGGCACATCCCAGCAGTTGGGTTTGTCCTTTGCCCACCTTCCCGAGGCCCCTGGGCACGGCTGGTGCTGCGCAGCATCTCTGGGACCCGCACCTTTCTCACCTGATTTACCTGCAGGACTGCAGGGCTCCTTTGCACAGTGGCATCCTCGCAGGGGCCTCTTGAGCTTTGAGCTCTCGGATTTATTTACTGCTGTCCCACGTGCTGCTGCAGGGGCTGATGTGCAGTGGCCAAACCAGAGGTTTTAGGTGCATCTGGGAAATTCTCTTCAGAGCTAACGTGCCACCAAATGCAAGGGTAGGTCAGCAGCCCTCGTGCTGTGCCGCAAGCATGGCTGTAATTCTGAGGTAGAGGTGATTGAAAAGCTCTCACTGAAACTTTTGAGCCAAATTCAGAATACATTGCTTTTGATGGAGAGGAATTTGGGAGAGATGAGAGGAAGCAGCCTGTACCAGCCAGTTTGAGGGGGATGCCTGTGCTGTGCAGGTTTTGTGGGCTAGAAACACTCCTGGATGAGGCTGATGCAAGGTTTAGTTATTCCTTCCCGTGGGTTCTCGCTGCAGGACTGTGCATGGGGGTCAGTGTGCTGTAAAGCAAAGCTGCAATTTCTGGCTGTGTGTCCCAGATGTGGGCACATCTGTTCCAGCAGGAACTCACCCCATCCAGGGCGAGCTGGAGTTTCTGCAGGACGAGTTCACACCGTGTCCTGTCAGCTCACACCACAGCTCTCTGCTCACGGGCTCCCTGCCCAGCTGAGCCTCCAGCTCTCCCTTGCTCTCTCCAGACTGGTGCCTGTGCAGCTGGAAGTGCCCCGTGCCAGCTGGGGGCTCCCACCCAGCTCTCCTGTGCCATGGGGACTGTCCTGCTCACCAGGTTTTGGGGGACAGGACACCTGCTGCTGCTCAGGGAAAATTATCTGGGGTCTCTGTTTCATTCTGAAACAGCTGCTGAGCCCTGATGCTTCCAGCAGACCTGAGTTGTTGTCTCTAGCCATGCCTCATGTTGTGGGTTTCAGCATGAAAGAAACCAGGGAGCAGAGTGTTTCCTGAAGCTTGCTATTTTTTTAATTTTTTTTATTTTTTTACAAAGTGCTTTTTGGCCAAGAGATTTTCGAGATCAGGCTGACATTGAGTCCATTGTGCAGTGTCTGAGCCAAGGCCATGGTGGGTTCCTGAACCCCAAAATTGCCTTGCAGGAGGCTGAGCCCTGGCAGAGGGCTCAACTCTGGGGATTTGGGTCAGTGCAGTCAAATCGATCATTTTGGGCTGGGATTCATCTCCGGGATGCTCTTGGTGCTGCCCCCTCTTGCCCCTTGCCACCATGGCTGCTGCCAAGCTCTGTGGCACACCTGGGTTGCACAGGGGGATGCTCCCGGGGAAGGATGAGCTGATTGTGGCAGAGGAAGGTGAGCTTTTAGAAAAACCCTGCTTTGCCACCCTCTGTGCCGCTCCAGCTGGGCTGGGGCTGGTTCCACAGTGCCTCTGACAGCTGGCAAGGGTCCAGCTTTGCTAACTGCTGCCAGAGCCCCGTGCTGAGAGACCTCCCCAGTGTGATTCTGTCAAAATCATCACATTTTCACCCTCTGATTTCCTCGTGGCTCCGTGAGTTCTGCCGTGCTGGGGAGGTTTAGCTCTTTTCTCATGGAAGTGCTTCAGTGACAGTCGGTTTTCTCAGCCTGCTGTGAAAATGAGATCTCCAAATCCTCCTCCGTGTACACGTGCACTGGACAGATGGATTGTACCTCTTCTTTTAAACTGTGATCCGAGCTACTCAGAGCATCCTGAAAACAGGATCAGCTCTTCACAGGGGCAGGGAAACTGGAGCCCAGAGGGGAAACAACTTCCTTACACCTTACCTTGGGAGTGAGGTCAGTCAGGAGCAAACCCTCCTGACTTTCTCCCAAGAGCTACTGTCTCTGTCCCAGACCCGTATTAACCCCATCTGAAGGCAGAAATCCCAGAATGACACTGGGAGTCTGGTTGTCATTTACTGTAAGGAACAGCAGAGCAAGTGAGACTCAGCCCTTGGAATTTTGACAAAGCTGTCAGCAAAAGAAGAAACACTTAAAATTGACTATCACCAAAAAAATCCTAATTTAGCAGAATCAGATGTTCAAAGGATTGTGTTCAGATACCTTTTTAGACAGCTTTGGTAGGGAGCAAAAGGAGCTAAGGCAAAGATTTCCTTCTGGTTTGTGTTCTTTTGCAGTGTCCCAAGTACATTAAATTGAACAAAAACATGTGAGAAGATTCGGCTTTGTTGCTCAATGTCAGCTTTAACTGAAGCAGGCAGAGGAGCTGCTACATGATACAGTGGCTGGACGAGGTCTTTGTTGAGCTCCTGACAGTTATTGATATGCCACTCTCCCTGAGACAATGCAGGGACGTTTTCCATCTCGGTATTGTCGAGCAAAAACCTCCCCAAAAAAATCCTTGACGTGCTTGCAGTCAGCGGGTATAAACGATGGGGATTAATGCTGAAATCCAAGGCTGGAGCTGCTTGCAGCAGGAAGGGGGGACAGAAACGGGGCTGTTGGCTCGGAGCATCTTCTCGGGGGTGCGAGAGGCACGGAGAGAGCGCCGGGCACCGCTGCTCGTCTCGGGCACAGCAGCAGCCAGGGCAGCCGTGGCAGGAAGCGACTGCTCTCGGCTTGGGGCTCCCTTCTCCTTAAATGCTGCTCGCCCTGAGTGCTCTGTTCGCCCTCCTGCCGCTGCTGCCCTGAGTTTGGAGCAGAGCAGGAGAAATGTTCATGTGTGCTCCCGATGGCTGCGGTGCCAGGGCCGTCACAGGGCTGCTGTTGGTGGCTGTGTAGCTGAACAATCTCAGCAGCTAAGGGCACATCTGCTCATTTTTTGCATGCAGAATTACACAGGTGCCTTCCTGAAAATGGCACTCAAATGCCCCCCTTTCCCAAATTCCACTGGTGCTGATCCATGGATGATGGAATGCAGAATGGATTTGATTTCTGCCGAGGTGAGATGATGCTTTTAATCACAGCACACGTTTTCATTTTCTTTAGAAGCCAAATCATAGCAGCAAACCAAACAAGAAAAGTCTCCTTGTTTTCTGAATGATGTTATTTGTTTATCTGCCGAAGTGCTTTGCATTTCCTCGGTCACAGACCAGCCCATGTCTGGCCCTGTTAATATTGTAAGAATTAGGCAAAAGCAAAGTTTAAGAAAAATCTTTCAACTGAAAGAAATAGGATCTTAAAGTCCCAAAATAGAGTATGGAAAGGTACACATCATGTCTGGCTTCTCTTTCCCCTTGTGGCAAATGTGACTCAAAGGAGTTGGGTTTTTTCCAGCTCTGATCTGTATACAGTTTGGGGGAGTTTTATTGTGAGTAGGTCACCTTATAATACACAAAAATATTTCCTCCAAGAGTTCTGTATCCATAAATCTTTCTTGATCCTCGCTCTCTTGAAACTGAAATACAGATGATTTTGTTTTCTTCATGGAAAGAAGAGTGAGAAAGAGTGAAGGCACACCTTGGTGTGGGGCTGGTGTTCCCCTGGAAGGGCTTGGAGGGAGCAGCTCTGATGAGCAGAACAACAGCACTGAAACACACAGATTTTACAGCAGCTTGGTTGTTGCTAAGGGAGCAAAAAAAAGGATTTCAAAGTTAGTATTTTAGAAAGCATTTAAAATCTTCACTTCTCAAAGTTTGTTTAAGGGTCAAGTTTATTTCTCCTTTGCTTCTCCAAAGAAAAAATCGGTGCTTTGGTTAAATATTAAAGCAGCTGCCTGGCATGGTGGAGGTGAGTGTTTATTGACAGTGACAATCTTTAGCAGTCCAGTTTTAAGAAGAGACCTGTCTCTGAAGCATAGCTTTGATGTGCTCTGTTATTCTAGCTCCCAGTGGGTTTTCTCTCTCAAAAAGCGGCACAAATACTCTGTCCCTGCCGGGCAGGTGACATCTCTGTGCAGGTAAAGAGAGAGCTTGTGTGACATCACCAAAGCTGTGGTAAATTGGTGGTGAAGATGAGTGTAAAACTCTGATTTTAAAGCTCCCGAAGTGTTTCTGTGAGCTGTTCATCTCAATTTTTTTTTGTTCTTGAATCATCCTGCTCTGTCTGTAGCAAGTGAAATGTAGATGGAAACGCTTATGGTAAATGACCACCTGTATTAGCCCTGAAAATGCAATCAAATTAGCTCAAGCATAAACCCTTTTAAATGGGGACACTTGACTCTTTTATGTATATTTTTTCTCTTTGTATTTGCATTTTATAGTGCTGTTCTGATTTTACAATGAGGTCATTCCATAGTATTGCCATAATACCATAAATTTTTTTTAAAAAAGTAATTTTCTTCCCAAACAACTGATTTAAAATCTGGTTCTGTGGAAGATCAGGAGGCCTTTTACTGTGTGTTTTATGCCCCTGGGCCAGCAGATAATACAGACATTGCCATATGACCAGGGAATCAATTCCTCCCTTCTCTAAGTCTGTATGCATTTATACAACACACACCCACAGACATGCACGTTATTGGACAACCATGAACAGTTTTGTCTTGGGAACTCATTCTGTACATGAGCAAACACCACTTACAATTACTTTTAAAGGTGGCCAGTATTAAACTCTGTGTATGTAGCCAGTCCTGTTACAGCTGCTACTGCCTGTGCTCACTGGGGGCAGATTTTCTTTTGTAATTTATTATCTGTTTTCCTCCATTTCAGTCTCCCACCCATTACTCTGGGATTTTGTTCTGCCAGGACAGAGGGGAGAGCAAAAGCTGCTTTGCTGTCACTGTAATAGCCCGTCCTGTCCAGAGGATCCTCTCGTTGTTGTAGCTGGGTGCACAAAGAATTACCCTGTCAGGCATGACAATAAACACGCTCAGTACTTAAAAACTGCTCTTCCCCCTCGCCCCTCGTGAGGACAGCATGGCTTTTGGTGACACAGTGGCTTTGCACTGAAGGCCAGGAAATGGTGGATTTTCCAAGTCCCATAGTTAGGGTGAGTTTCTGTGTAGCTCCCAGTGGATCAGGATCGGCAGTTCCAGATCAGGATCCCTCCATCAGTGCCTGTTCCCAGCAGATCTGTCATTTTAGCCTCTCTTGCCTCTCATCTCCTGTAGGCTTTACCCATTTCTACACGTGCCCATGGCTGCTGCTGTGTTTATCACGTTCCTGCCCATGCTGTGTCTCCAGGAGCAGCCCTGGTGCTCCTCCCTGGCTCCCAGAGCCAGCTGGAGGCTTGCACAGAGCCTCCTGCCCCATTCCCATCTCCACAACCCGTGCCAGCGAGGTGTGGGAGGTGTCTGGGCTGTGCCTGGGCTGGGCTCTGCAGTTTGCTCTTGCACAAGCCCTGCCCAGGCCTGCTGCCTTCAGTGGAGCTATTCATGGAGCTCCTCGTGCCAGCGGAGGCTGGAGGGGCCTGGGGCACAGCCCTGTCTGCGTGTGCTCCCAGCTACGTGCTGGATGAGGAGCGATAGTTCTGGAGAGGGAGTGTCACCTTACATTTGCCATACTGGAGGAAGGCTGCCAGCACTGCATTGATGCTGCATGTGGTCCCCTTCCAGGGGGGAATTAATCCTTCTGTGCAAGGATACCTCCTGCTGACTGGTGAAAAGGAAAAAAAAAAAGGAAAAAACCCTGGTTTGGCCATGAACACCATTAGCTTAATCTTCCTTTTCTCTGATCTTCCAGTGCTCTTTGCTTTGTATGGCTTCATCAAGGTTTTGTATGTGGACAGAGTAATTGAAAACAAATTTAGCATGTCTCAGACCATAAAGTTCCCTTTCAGCTCGATCCCTGGCTATGCGGTAGATAAATGTCTGGTTCTCATTTTTGGTTATGTGAGAAATTTAGAATGGCTTGATTTGTAATTTTGAATGTTAATAAAGAAGGAAAAATGTCCTTGTCTCCTGGTCCATGGAGACATTTCCTTGCAGCAAATGGTGTTTATAAAAAATACCAAAACAGACAGAAGAGTCTGTGTCCTTGAGGCCTAGAAACCCCAGGCTCGAAGGTCAGCTAAGACATCCTTGTGCTGTTCATTCCCAGACCCAAAATGCCAGATCTCTCAACCTGTGCAGATGATGTTTTAATGTAATGCAAGGGCAATGGTTGAAGGTGAACCAACAACCAGAGCAAGGATGAGTTTCAAAGAGCTCCATACCAGATATCGACATTGATCTATGTCCGCAAACCTCCTTGGTTTCCTGCAGGCACTGCAGGCCCAGGGTGTGATAGAGATGTTTAATGTCTTGCCAGCTGCACGGGTACATGGAGAACAAACCCCTGGGGCTGCAGATCTTCATTGGCACGGCGGATGAGCGGATCCTGAAGCCCCACGCCTTCTACCAGGTCCATCGCATCACGGGCAAAACCGTCACCACCACCAGCTACGAGAAGATCATTGGCAACACCAAAGTGTTAGAGATCCCCCTGGAGCCCAAAAACAACATGAAAGCAACGTAAGTAGATTTCTTTTTATTAGCAAAGTTGAGGTGGATCAAGTTGGCTCTGGAGATCTTTCTCTTTGGAAAGGAGTCACTTAAAAGAATGACGATGCTCTGGAGGGACTCCCCTTTCCAGCACGTTGGGATGGTTTATGAGGACAGGACCCTTTTTACAAAAGCAGCCCCAAGCACCTGGGCTAAAGCTGCTGGAAGAGTTCCCATCCATCAGGTGACCTGCTGCTCTGTGTTCCAGTTTCTGCAGTGACTGTGCTGTAATCACAGAAGGGTTTGGGTTGGAAGGGACCTCAAAGCTCATCCATGGGCAGGGACACCTTCCACTGTCCCAGGCTGCTCCAAGCCCTGTCCAGCCCGGCCTTGGACACTGCCAGGGATGGGGCATCCAGTGTCTCACTAATAATCCATCATCCTCACAGTCACAATGGGTTTGTAGTGCAATCAGGAAAAGAGTCAAGAAAATCTCAAGTCCTTGTGCTGCAGGGCCACAGTGAGGAACAGGGGCAGCAGACAGAGGAAAGGAGTGGGATTACTCCATTTAATGGAGTACAAAACATCTCTTCTTTCCTCTTGTCATAGTTTAACAGAAAAGCAAGTACAATCACATCTTGTCTGTATTACTCCTTCCAGTTTTATGGAGGCAGAGGGATGAAGGGGGCATCAGTCTGAAAACTTCAGGCTTGAACATGTGCCAGGCATGAGAGTGATTGCTCTGCAGAGGGAAGAGCTGTATCTCTATCCTTCAGAGAATCCTGACAAAATTGGCAGAGCAGTTATGTTTTTAAGCCCCTCTACTTCATCGTAAAATCCACATTTTTTTTCTTCTTTTTTTTTTTTTTTGGTTTTTTTTAAATATACCTCATTCCTAACAAGGAGCCCTGGAATAGTAAACCCCTGCACATATGCTAGGGCAAGGAACAGTGTTGGTGTAGAAAGCTGCTTGGGGCTTATACGTCCCAAAATATGATTTTAATTCATATCAAAAAAAAGAGAAATTATGTGTTTTCAGAACTGATATCAAAATGGTTGGCAGTGCCTGTTTAATAGCAGTGCTCACTGCCTGCTCTGAGAACTCTTGCTGAGCTGGACAAATAATTGTCACATTATCCTAACACAGGCACGTTTGCAAGGTTACTTACACAGGCTCTGGAGAAGCCAGCCTGCATTTACACCAGCTATAAAGTTGCAGTGCTGATTTAAGCAATGCTAATCCTTTCATTGCTGCTCAGCCCCATCCTGCTCCCTCCCTTTGAGCAGGGACTCGATGAATGGGAGGATGAATATCTGCTCTGCCAGGCTCCAGCCTTGCCCGGGAACAGCATCCCAGGCCTTTGGAGGATGGCAGGGTGACCTGGGCCAGGCTGCAGAGCCCAGCTGTAGCAGCCACCCCGTGCCAACGGAGGAGACAGCAGCCTGCTTCCCGCTTTGGAGCTGCATTCCACATGCCTGGACGGTGCAGGCGGTGGGGATTCCATCCCCAGCTGCTGTGATTCCCCAGGGGCTGCCCTGCCCTGCCCTGCCCTGCCCTGCCCTGCCCTGCCCTGCCCTGCTGTGGGGAGAGCTGCAGTGCAGTCCCAGGGGAGCTGGGCTCTCCGGAGCGCTGCTGGTGGAGCTCCTGCCCCGGGCTGGGCTCTGCCTCCTGCCCTCCTGTGCTTAGCCCTGCTGGAGACAAGGCTTGGGGTGCGTGGGGAGCAGAGAGAGGTGCAGCAGCATCCCTCACATGCAGCGCGTCCCGGATTTCTTCCCCTGCGCCTGCTGCGAGGGGAATGTCTGGATCCTAACCAGAGCGAGTGCTTGGATCCGCTCTCAGCCCAGAGGCCGAAGCGAAACTCGCGCTTCAGCGGGCTGGGAGCAGAGGTGCTGAGCCGGGGCTCTGTGTGTGTGTGTGTTGCAGCATCGACTGCGCGGGGATCCTGAAGCTGCGCAACGCGGACATCGAGCTGCGCAAGGGCGAGACCGACATCGGCCGCAAGAACACGCGCGTGCGCCTGGTGTTCCGCGTGCACGTGCCCGATCCCAGCGGCAGGCTGGTGTCCCTGCAGGCCGCCTCCAACCCCATCGAGTGCTGTGAGTATCCCTGGCACCTCTCCGTGCCGGCCTGCGGTCGCTGCGGCTCTTCCCTCCGGGCGCCGTGCCCTGTCCTGTGGGGTTGGAGAGTTTGCTGTGTCAGACAGTTGATCTGCATGGAGTCCTTCAATCAGAAGGCTAAAGATGATTATTTATTAAGATCTCTGTGAAGAGCAGAAAGCAATGCATGCTGGCAGGCGGGCAGCAGCCGACAGTGCAGCTAGCAGAGTCTCTGTCCAGAACATCCAAGGTACATTGATAAGACACTTAGCATACATTGGCTAAATTCTATAAACATCTCTATTGTTATGGAGAGTTCTCCACGATTCTCAAAAACATCCCAGAGCCAAGTCTGGCTTATGTGGCAACAGTCCTGGAAGAAGTTTTGTGGGGCAGGTGCTTGGAGCTTGTGAGGACAGCAGGCTCCAAAGCCCAAGTCTGGGGGCTTCTGCAGAGTTGATTTGTTAGCGTGTTGCCACTGGGTGCTGCTGGCTCTCGGGTGTTTCCTAGGAGGTGTGGGGGCACATGTGCACTGTCCCTGTCGGTGCAGTGTGCAAGCTGGATGCATTCCTGCCTTTGTTTCAAGTAGAGCCACGCACAGAACTTGGCCTCCACAAACTGACAGGTGGCTGGAGGTTTGCATTCAGCCTGGGCTGGCTCCGAGCACTGTGGCCAGTCCTGTGTCAAAAGAGTGACCATGACCAGAGTCCTCTGGGGCAGGAGCAGAGCTGGCATGGAGGGACAGCTTTGATTCTGAGGCTCAGGTGCACTCTGGTCATTGTTTCTTCTAGCTGTCAGTGCCAAGGGGTGCACAGCTCAGGAGGCTGAAGCAGGAAGGCACAGGTTGTTCTGGTATTCCCCTGAGGGACAGAAGAAAACTGGCAGTTTTGATTTCTGAAGTGCAAATCCCATAAGTGTGTGAGCTGAGAACCTGCACCTCCCACTCGTTGTAAACTGACTGGATCCTCAGAAAGAGAGGCCTCTGATGAGGCCCCCATGTCACAGTCATTTCTGGAAGGGCTCTGCCCACTTTGCTGGTTCCTGTGCATCCTGTGATGCTTTTTGTTGTTGAATGGCACCTTTTTGGTGGTTTGGGGATTTCACAAATATATAATGAACAGTTTTCCTCTGCCTTTGCTGAATGACTCACCCCTTTAGCAGAACCTGTCTTGCCCTAAGTCATGTGAAGAAAGCCACTGCGTCTCTCATGTGTGAGTTGGGTTTATTGAGATGCAGTTTTTGCTTAAATACAACTGCTTGCGATGAGAGGAGCAAGTTGTGGGTGGGAAATCAAGCTGGCTAGTGAATTATTGATGGCAGCTTTTTAAAAAGCAGGACAAATGGATAACCAAGGCAAGGCTGGCAGAGGATGATGGCTGTGAATGATCTCTTGGCGGTGTTTCTGAGAAAAGGTACCAAGTGTCAGAGCATTTTAGCAGCCGAGTGAAGTCTCTGGGCACTGTGATGGGGAAGGGACAGCAGTGGGAGTAGCCACCACCCCTGTCCCTAGGAAATTGTCCCGTTCCTCTTTGGGAGCAGATGGCTGGAACAATAGTGGCCTCCACCCCAGACGTGTCCCTGCTGGAACAAAGGTCCATCTGCTAAAGGAAGTGCTCAGTGAGGAGCTCGTGGGGTGGGGAAGCTCCAGGTGTAACTCCTACACACTGTGCGCAGGAAAGCACAGGGCAGGAGGAGGCTGGTGCTGCATCCCGCAGGGAGCCCCACACATCATCCCCCACCTACTCAAATTCTCAGGAAAAGCAGGCATGAGTAAGCCAGGCATTTCTAGGGCCCTTCCACAATGGCACGTTGTGTTTGTGCCCATCACTGCATGTCAAGCAGAAATCCGGGCATGGTTTGCAGACTAAATCCCATTTTTTCTGAACTGTATGCACACACCTAATTTGCCTGTGCAGTGACTGCTGTGGCAGAGCCTTGGTTAAGATGTTGAGGCATTTATTCTGAGATGTCTTTGCACTGATGAGTCTTAGGGGCATAAAAAAGCCAAGAGTGGAGATACCAGTATAAGTGGCTTATTGTTAGATGGGGTTTTTTTTACAATTGGAGTATTAGAATGTTGGCTGCCTAGAAGACAGCAAAGCTCCTACAAGAAAAACATGTATTTGATCCCGAAGGAAATAAAACAATAAAGTTTTATTTTTGGAATAGTGGATATAGAGGCAGTTTGGAGAGATATGTGAAGGACTGCACTTTCCTGAACTCAAGGAAGCAGAGAGTGAAGTGGAGCAATAAGCCTCTTCCATTTAGTGTGTATGTTGTCCCAGACAATCTGCTCACCTTGCAGGGCTCCCAGGCAGTCCCAGCTAAGCTCAGATGCCCTGCAAGGAAGGGGCACTGGGGCTGGGGGATGTTTCCTTCTTGTCCCACCTTCTGTGCTGCTGGGATTCACTTTTTTCCCTTTGTTTTCTGGTTTGTTTTTTGAGCTGGCCACCTGAGAACCCTTATCCCCAGGGATTCTCCTCAGGATCCCTCCTGTCTGGTAGCAGTAAGGATGTCCCTCTGGGAAAGCAGCTCCAGGGCTCCCCCTGAGCACTGTTGCTACCAGCAGAGTGTCTGAGTGCTCTCCTCCCCAGAAGCTGATCCCGAGGAAGTCCCACCAGTGTCAGCAGATCATTAGCTGCAGTGAAGCAAGAACTGTGAAATAGCTGCTTTTCAGAGGGCCGTTTGGTTCCACCTCATCTGTGTCACATTCAGCACTTGACAGATTTTCAGAGGGGATTTCCCAGGTTCAAAGCATCATCCGGAGCGAGTTCCTCCCCAGGCAGCTGCGTGGGAGGACCGAGGGGGTGAGATGTTGTTAAATGATCAGTTATGCCTGAAAATGGACCTCAGACCCAGACAAGCACAATTCAGCAGTTTTTTTTCTCCTGTTGCCTGTTGATTCATCCTGAAGCCACCGAGGAGGCAAAGGTGTTTGAAATCCCTCAGCTAATTGCAGCAACAGCCCGTGGCTCAGCCAGCTATGGAAACCACTCTCTTGTAGGTGTGTGCTGGAAAGGTGAGACAAATCCCTTCTCCTGGCCTGGGCCCAGGCTGAGCCCCTGGGAGAGCTGCGGGCTCCAGAGCCCCCTGTCCTCCTGGCCTGGCTCCCTGCCCTGCTTGGGCTGCCTGTGTCCAGATGTCCATCCCTGCCGGGACCGGGCACTGCCTTGGGGTCACTGAGTTCACTGTCCCACGTGGAAAGTCACCCCTGGAGAGGTTTGACACTTGCAGACCGTTATTTTCGAGGCATGAGGACGATTTCTGTGGCATCAGTTGGTTCCTTTGCCTTTCCCCAAGGGCTGGAGCTCATTTCTCGGGGAGTGGGTGGTCTCATGTGTTACAGGAGTTGTTGGCACTGGGCTGCCTCTCCAAGAGATAGATTTGTCATGGGAGCTCAGGCTGGGTGCCCCATCATCTGCAGTTGTGTTTCCACTCCTCGACTGAGGCAGAGAAGGAGCAGGATGGAATCCAGGGTAGTAGGGCAGCTTGTTCTGCTCTGTGCTGTCAGCAACCAAAAGTCTGAGTGGCCTCCGCTGTGCCCCAGATTTTATTCTAAGGAATCCTGGTAAACCTTCCCAAAGTCTGTCACAGTTCTTGCTGTGTAGAACCCATGTTTGCTGACCCTCAGCTGTGCTCATCCATCCCTTAAAATGCAAACTTAAATTGCACTTGGCACGAGAGGAGTCTAAAATCTTGTTCTTATAATAGATGTTCCGAGGTGGTAAAAAAGCAAAACAAACAAAACTTATTGCTAAAGAACCATGTGTCCATCTAGAGGAATTTAAATCGTTTCTATTATTGACCGTGTTTTGTTCCATTAAATTGGGTCAAATTTCTTATTTCCCTTTAATCAATTTCCCTGGAAGTTTCCTTTATTTTTCTCTCCTTCTAGTAGATTTTCCCATAATATTAGACAATCTGAGCCTATGATTTGTGACACATTAATAACTACAGAGGAAAGAGCTAGTCATGTAAAAGAATGTTGTCTTGGCAAGGCAGCGAGTGCTTTTCCTCAGCTGGGAGTTGTGCTGCTTGGAACACAGCAGCAGGCAAGAAGGAGCCCTGCTTTATTCAGATAGAAAAGCAGAAACAAATGGTCTCTTTGCACTTGGGAGATACCTATTTGCAAGCTTAACTATAACCATGATTATTATGGGAGTATCATGGTTTCCAGTTGAATCAAATGAATTTTTCCCCCCTTTCATTTCAACTTCAAGACAGTCACGCAGTTGGCTGCAAGTGCAGCTGAGAGAAGAACTGGTGCTTTCTCTAAAACAACATTTTCTCTTTCTTGAAGCACAGAATTAGTAAAAGCTAATTCTGACAACATCTACCACTTTGAGCGAAATATTTCAGTCTGAGTCAGAGTGGAGGGAATGCCTGCTCCTTCTGCAGGCTGCCAGCCTTGCTCCAGGGGTAAACTCCTGGTTGCTCCTTATCTTCAGTGCTGCTGGTGGTGAAAGCAAAGCCCCAGCAGAGCCCAGAGAGCATGGTCTGCTGAGCAGAATTTCATCCGAGCAGCTCCTCTCTGCAAGGGACTGCAGGGACGTGCTGGGCATACCCGCAGAGGGGACTGCCAGGGGAGGGAACCCAGGCCATGGTTTTGCTGTCATTCATCCCACACTGGCTTGGTGAGCTGGCTGCAGTTCATAGAAAGCGTCACACTCATCTGACACTGCTGCCATCGGTGCTTGTCACTCCTCCTTTGCGAGGACATCATAAATCATCTGCAGAGGAGGAGGTGGAGGAAAGCTCTCTATTTTTGGTGCTTTTTACTTGGATGGCTCTGCACAAACTGCTGATTAAGTCTTGCTGGCAGCAAATTAGAAACTGTTGTCAGTCACACTGCGTTCTTCTTTTCAGAGTGTTTAGACCACATTTTCGAGGTTTCCCCACGAGGGCTGGAAATTAGCTTTATTTACTTGGTTCATAAGTCTTCCACTACTCCATACTCCTGCCAGGAGGTAAATTGCCCCATCCCTCTGATCAGAAATGAGTTTCTCTCCAAGATGTCTTCCTGGTATCTCCCTGGCTGCTGGAGATGTCTCCTGCCCTTGGTCCTCCCGTGGCTGCCCAGCCCTTGTCTTTCCTCCCACTGCAGAGCTCAGGATGCTTCAGGGAGTGATGGAGGGGATCAAAGGCTCTCAGACATTAATGAGTTGGGTAAGTGTTGAGCACAGCAGCTCTGCTCCTATCAATCCTACCACAGGCAGCTCGTGGTGAATAAACCTAGTGTGACAGCAGGATTGAAATATTTTCTTTGGCTCATTGAGGTTTGCACTGAGGTGGAAGAATTAATCCCATAACAAATTACACCTCTGCTATTGCGTCCAGGGGTCAGGGATTTTAGCAGCAGACAGCCTGCTCTATCTGCTCCTCTCAAACCCAGCAGGAAGCAGTGGCTGGATCAAGAGCCTTTGGAGGTTTGGAAAGGGGTGGTGAGTCCCAGCTCGAAGGTTTCCAGCAAGCTGGGGTGAACTGGGGCTGCTCTGGGTAGGCTGAGAACAGAGGTGTCCCGGGAGAAATCAGAATATTCCTGCTGGTGAGGCCATGGCACTGCGGTGCCAGTTGTGACCCCACCCCTCTTAAACAGCCACATTTTTGGTTTATTGGATTGTGGGTTAATCAGAGGTAGCAGTGGCTCTGTCCTCACTGAGCTGCACATGAGCCTCCATCCTGCTGCTCCTGCTCTGGAGGATCTTATCACAAGGATAAAATAAATCTCCTGATGCGTCATTGGCAGCCAACAGAGACCCTGAGGTCTGAGATCCCAGTGCTGCAGGTGTCGGGGACAGTGTGCAGGGGCTGCGCTCTGGCAGGAGTTCATCACAGAATTACAGAATGTCTTGGCTTAGAGGGGACCTTAAAGCTCACCCCGTGCCACACCTTCCACCGTCCCAGGCTGCTCCAGCTGAGATTGTCCCTTGTCACCTCCCAGCAGCAATGGCTGGCACTCTCCTGGGGGAGGTTTGGAGCTGCAGCACACTTCCCCAGGTAATCAGTTTTCTCAAAATCCCCCTTTTTCCCCTGCAAGGCAGCTCTCCTCTCTGCTGCAGGAGGAGAGGTGTGGTGGGGGGAAGCGAGCCCCACCTCTGCCTGCCTTGGCACAGTGCTGGTGCTCAGCCGTGCCCCCCGGGAGGAGTTGAGCCTGCTCCAGAGGTCCAGGCCATCCTCACCTTCTGCCCAGCTGCTGCCCAGGGAGGGGGCTGAAGGCTGGGACCCTGCCAGGGTGGGTGCAGGGGAGCCTGGGTGGGCTGTGGGCAGCAGGGGCTGCTCCCTGCAGGCTGAGCTCCCTGGAGGGGCTGCAGGGCTCTCAGACAGTGGCTCCCTTTCTGTCTTGTGTCACTGCATGCATTCTATTTCTTGGCACCACGGGTCCATGACATCTTGATTTGCAAACAGTCAAGTAAAATAGAAAAATAATGTCCCCTGTTAATAGGTTGACACACTGCTTCAGGCCAAGTGTGAGTATTTCTATAGCATTTGCTTTGCTGCCTTATGTCAGTAACTGTTGCTATTGAAAGTAAACACCCCAACTGGTTAAATCAACAGTGTTTTGTTTATTCTAAGCTCATAAACTCCAGTAGCTGTAGGTCACTTTATGAAGTGCCAGCCCCTGGGGGAAGAGAAGGAATAGTGTGAAATTATTGCGTGCAGTGCACCCATCATGAGCCTTAGAGGAAGGGGATTTATTAGCAATTAATATTTCTTGCAGAGGAACAAAAATAATCCTATTGAGGCAGCTCCACACTGAACCTTGAACCTCTGTCCTGGTGGAAATGGGGAAGGGGGTGAAGCCTTCTTGCACGCTTGGGTGGGAAAAAGAGACCTTGGAATATGAAAAGTGGCTGGGTTTTTATTGTTAGAAAAGGATTTCAAACCACCCGAAGGGAGGAGAGGAATTCAGGTAAAACAGGGCAGGGGAAACCCTTCAGGGTGGTGTCTGCATTGGGCAGCTCACTGGAACTCCTCCAGGTGGGATTTTTCTGCAGCACTTCTGAGGCACAGGAGCTTTGCACACCTCCACTTGTCTCGGGGCAGGCACAGTTCTGGAGATGGCCAAAGTCAGGCCAGGTGCAGCAGCTCCAGATGGAATAGAAATAGCCAGAGTCTCTTCCAGGCTAACATTTGTCCTTCCTCATGCCAAAAAGGCCTTTGAAGCCACTGATCTGTGGGATGGCAGGTACCAAGCTCTCTATTAACATAGTGAAGCTGAAAAGAGATGCAGGTTAATCTGGAATTTTGATGATTTAGGATGTTTTGGAAGTGAAATTTGGTGATTAAATAGGAATAAAGAGTGTCCAGGGAAATGCTTTAATACTTAAATGTTTTCTCTTGACTGTTGTCAAGACATGCTTTTTAGTGATTGCTATTTATTCTTAAGCCTTTGAGGTTACAGATCTGTCTTTGTGATAAATCCAATTAGGAACTCATCAAAAACGTTAGTATTTTGGGAAAGAAATTAATCCTAGAGCCATGTGAAAGAAATTATCAGCTTCTTTGAAAATAATCTGAATATGTATTCTTAACTGCCAGTATATTAGCCCAGATGTTATATACTTGAAAAGAACAATGAGTCCTAAGATGTTTTAAATAGATTTCAGAAGTGCCTCTCAAATGGCATAATAAAGTTACAACTATTGAGTTACCTCTGTTCTTTAAGAAGAGCAAAATCTCAGCCTTGTGGCTGAAGGGTGCAGCAGAGCTAGGAAAGTTGCTATGAAAGGTTTAACGCTTGAGTTTTCTCACCAGATCCTCCAGCTTTTTCTCCAGGTGAGGATTTTGTCTTTGCGAGGGCTGCAGAGCAGCGGAGCGGTGCCAGGTCAGGTCAGAGCCTGCCTGGGTGTGAGTCAGGGCCAGGATCACATTTCCTCACTGCTGGCTCAGCAGCCAGCGGTGCTCAGTGAAGACACAAGTGCTCAGGGTCTCTGTCAGGGAGAGCTAAAATCCAGCCAAGGCAGCTGGGAAAGAGATGAGCAGGAGCCTCTGGAGGCCTTTGCAGTTGGGGTGGATGAATCTGGAGGAGTTGGAGTGCGGGTCATGAACTCGCAGTTCACCAGCCCCAAGCTGCTGCCCACCTGGTCTGGTCACAGGGAAGCTCCTGATGTTTTCCAGCTGTCTGCGTTGTAGGGAACAGCTCTCACATCTTCACTTTCTTCAGCTCCCGCCGCCTGACAGCAAACAGTTGGGATGGCTCTGCAGGGATGGTGACCAGGGCTCTCCAGAGCTTTTCTGACCATGCAAATGGCTCTTCCAATGGGATCAGAGGAAAGGCGGTGCAGAGATGGTGCTCTCCTGGTTTTCTGGCTGGGGAAAGAGAGAATAGCTTGCTAAAGTCACGCTCCAAATTCATGGCCAAGAACAGTAAAGACCTCAGAAAGCCTTGATGACGTCCGTGTCCATCTGGATCCCACTCTACCTTTCCTTCCCTTGCCTTTTATGATCAGACTCAGCCTGTGACACAGGGCCCTGCTCCTCCAGGCTTCTGCAGAACATGCTTGGAAAAACCCTGGGCTGCAGCAGTCCTGGTGTGACCCCTCCTGATCGCAGCTGGGGCTTGGTGGCTGCCCCTCCTGCGAGCCCAGGAGATGGAGATGGAGCTGTTGTTGGCAGGCCCTGTCCTGTGGCAGGCACTGGGATTTTGGAGAAAAGGCTATTTTCTTTTTTTTTTTTCCCCCTCTGAAGGAATTCAGTGTTATTCAGTGGAATCCTCTGTGCAGGTGGAATTTTTGGGTTCTAGGGCTGGAGTGTGCCTGCACTTGAAAATTTGGCCGTTGACTTGGAAACAGGCATGGGCAAGTTTCAGCTCATTCATCCAAGCTGTCCTTTCTCAAGGACAAGGAGCAGGGCCAGCACAACTGAACCACTGCAGCCAACTCCTGAATGTTTCCAAATAAAATGCCTTGAGTAAGTTTATTTTTCCCTCTCAGGCCTAAATTTAGCACCCTGGAGAAGCTGCTTTGGCAGTCAACGGATGGTAACGATGACAAGATCAATCTGTGGATAGTTCTGGGAAGATTTGGAAAGTCCTGGTAAAACAGAGCTGGTTTCATTCATGTTTGCAATTTGTCCACAGCCCAAAGGTCTGCTCATGAGCTTCCAATGGTCGAAAGACAAGACATTGACAGCTGCCTGGTTTATGGAGGACAGCAGATGATCCTCACCGGACAGAATTTTACAGCAGAGTCCAAGGTGGTGTTCACAGAAAAAACATCAGGTAAGGCAGGTGGTTAGTGACTTTCTCCAACGGGATAAGGCAGATCTGTAGTGCCAGCTCTTATCATAAGATTGGTGCTCATGATTACCTCTCTTCTATTGAAAAGTCCCATTCAAGTTCATGCCAGTAGAACCATGTGAGTGAGGTTAGACTTGGGAGCAACTGTTTGTGTTGTTGCTTCACAAGAATCCAGGCACTGGGAGTCAGCAGGGACAGCACGTGTTATCAAAGAAAGGAGATGAGCACTACGTGTTTCCTCTGTGCTTGTTTAATCTCATGTTTAGTCAATGCTACCAGTAAAATCATCATTGAAATGAACATTTTTTATTGATGTGAAATACAGACAAAGGTTGTGTTTTCTTCCCTTTAGAATTCTGTGGAGAAAAACCAAACATAATGTGTCTTTTTATCTAAAATTGTTTTCGTACACGTAATGAGATACAAGAATCCATCCCTTCTCCTTCCATACTTTTTATTGTAAACTTTGTGCTCCCTTTGGGCTGTTAAGAAAACTTGGTGCTTGGGAGTTTTCTGCCAGTGAACTGAGGTGGAGGCATCTTAAGTGATATATCCAGTGACTTGCAAGGAGTTGAAGAGATTGCACTGCCCAAGCGAGCAGCGTGTGCATGATCCGTGGGGTGATGCTGTTGGGAAAAAGGGAGAGCTGAGCCAAAAATGAATGTACATTCATAAACGTACAGCTGGTGACGTGGGGGTAAAACGGCATTCCGTGGGTCCCAGCTCCTTGCCACACCAGCAGCAAGCCAGGCTGGCTCTGAAGACCTGGGGAGGTTCAGATGAGCCTGTGCAGTCGGAGGAATTCTTTTGGCACTCTCTGTTTCCTTTCAAGCCCATGGATTAATTCCTTCCCACTGTGCTGCCACTGTTCCACCATGTCAGCGCCTCGGGAAGGTGCATGGGAACATCTTGGCAGCCTGCAGTGCTACCTGTCCCAAGAATGTTTTGCAGTAGCTGCAGGAGAGGATCCACTCGCAGGAGGTAGCTCTTGATGCCATTTCGAGGAAACGTCCCAAACCCTGCCCCTCTTTCCATATGAGAGCAGAGAAGGCTCTGGCTGGAAGGGATGTTAGAAAGTAAAAAGAACAACAGCATTTTCCACACTAAATCTAAAGCTTTCCCTCGCTGCTGGGGAAGCTGCAGGGTGGTTTTTTTCCTCTTTTTTTACTTCTTGGTAGGGGAGAGACAGGACTTATCCCAGCGGCAGTGCCCAGTCTGGAGCAGGGATTTGCTTGCTGGTGTTCCATATCCTGCCTCGCCCCCGGCCCTCGGCCTCTGCAGGCAGTCTCAGTCTGCTGGACTCTGAATAAATGATTGGCAGAAGGGGAATTGAGAGGATGGGAGGTCTGGAGTCAAATCCTTGGGCCGAATCAGAAGTCTGTGTGGTTTGCAGTGGGTTATCTGGGGGCCGTGGTGCTGAGTGGCTCTCTGTGTGTTCCATCGTGCAGCAGCACCTCTGGCAGAGGCGCTTTTAAACAAAGGTTGCTTTATTTAATAGGTGTATCCTAAGGTGAGGAAGGCTAAGAAGCTGAGCTGGATGTGCAGATCAGACATGGGCTGAGTGCAGCAAACTGAGAATTGCTTTGTGCTGGCTTGTCAGAGGTTGATGAGCGTCCCAGCTCACCTGAAAAGGAGGATCTTGTGCACCTGAGACTTTTAGCCTCCCTCATTCTGCGCTGTAGACAATACTAAATATCCTTAGGAGGATATCTGCCGGAGCCCAGAGCGGTGAGCCCAGCTGTGCAGCCCCAGGTGTTGAGGGAGCAGTGCTGGCTGGAGGCAGGAGCAGCTCACCCGTGGCTCCCCTGCCCTGCACAGCCCTGCAGAAAGTGCTGATGAGCTGCTCAGGGGCAGGGTAAAGCCACAAGCACCGTGCTGGGGGTGGATAGCAGCTCAGCTCTGCCCGACCCCAGCCGCAGCAGGCTGTGTCTGTCCCAGAGCAGCCCCGGAGCCTGTGAAACAATCACACCTTTGTCAAGGCAGGAAGATGCAGCAAGCTCGCAGGGGAAGCTCGGTTTGCTTAGAGTTTCATTTTAACAGCTCACAAGCATTGTCTGGGCTAGCAAGTGCTGCTGGATTTCCCACTTTTGTCACCGGTTTTAGCTGTGCTGGTAACAGCAAGGGTGAGAGTGGTGTAGGGAACCAACCCACAGCTTTTGGCACGCCAGGCTCCACAGAGCTCCTTATCTTGGGTGCCCAGTGTTTAAGGTGAGAGTGGCAAGGCTCTTTTTTTCCCCAGAAAGTCTTTCTGCAAGTATTTTTGTGCAGCCAGATTTCCTCCTGTTTGTTGTTCCGCAGACTCCAAACTCTGGGTGCCCCTCGGGTCTGGGATCCAGGCACAGCGGGTGCTGGGAAGGCAGCTCTCACTGAGGGAGCTGCTCTTTGGGGTCACAACTGTAAATGAGATTTCATCCCTCAGGGGAGCACTCAGAACCCATTTCTATTTCCTCTGGATCCTGTAGACAATTCTTCACCCACCATTAGCAAGGCAGAGGAACTGGCTGCGTTTGTGACAAAAACACTCCACGAGCAGTAACGAGCATTTGTCTTTTCACAGAAGTGCAGATTGTGTCTTTTTTCCATAGAAATACCTGGAAAACAAGGCCCGTGCCCTGAGCTGTGGGGGGATGTCCCAGTGCCAGTGAGTGTCACGCGAGCTTGTGGGGACAGGGCTGGGACAGCCAGGGCTGGGACGGCTGCGGCTCACGACAGGAAACAGCAGCAGGAAACGGAGAGAAGGGGCTGGAGCTCAGTGCTCCGAGGGGATAAAGTACTTGTGTTTGAAATGCTGATGCATAAATGGCATTGAATTTCTGAATGCTGAAGTTTCTCAACACGCAGGCCTCAGAGTTGTGAGTTCTTTGTGCGGTTATCTCTTGCCGATGCATGATCATAAAATGCAGCTGCTGTGAGCCAGGGGAACTCATGAA
Organism: Regulus satrapa; assembly: GCA_013396955.1. Lineage (NCBI taxonomy): Eukaryota > Metazoa > Chordata > Aves > Passeriformes > Regulidae > Regulus > Regulus satrapa. The sequence continues at coordinate 154,738 of VWZN01012735.1, read as the reverse complement.
TTCCCTAAGCCCAGCACACGAAGGCAGAGTTTGGCTGATGGAGTTTGGAGACCTGAACTTGGAGACACGTAACTGAGCCCAACTAAATTAAAGTAGGTCAGGGGAAGCAGCTAGATTGGACTGTGTTCTTTTAATTTTGATCTGGAAGAGAAAGCTTGAAAAGCAGTCTTGGAGCTATCAAGGACTTGGAATAGGGTGAAGGTCAAGGGTGTTAGAATTTGGTTGGGGCCCAGATCTTACAGTGAAGTTAAAAAAAAAAGAGATTTGGAATTCCCCCTTTTATTTATTTTAATTGTCATGTAATAATTTGCAAGTCAGATGCTGGCTGCATTGTGTTTACTCCCATTTGTGTACTGGTTACTGCTGCTCTGCTGTCAGTGATAGAGGAGGTTCGTGTTTCTCGGGGAGCAGAGTGCACATGGACTGTGATCTCCCCTGCCAGACTCTTCTGGTGGCCACATGGACGTTGTGAATCACTGCTTGGACAATGTGGGTGGTGGAGGAACAACCCAAACACAGCCTCCATCCTCGGAGTGGCTCCACCATCAATCTGCAGCTTGGGCCAGGCAGGGTAAGGAGAGGAGGGGCTGCCAGGGCCCCCAGGTGACAAAATAGATCTGTCCAGCTCTGGAGCCCAGCGCTGAACACGCTTGGCTGTGTCCCGGCTGCAGCAGAGCTCAGCCAGGGCAGGACAGGCTGTGCTGGTCATTGGGGGTGCTGGGTTGAGCCTTTTGTCTGCACGGTGCCCGAAGTGCTGCCCCAGGCATGGCAGGGCTGCCAGGCTCTCCAGGAGCCCTGCAGGACCGGGCAATACAGGACCCTGGGGTGGGAGGGCGTCAGGGCAGGTTCAGTGCTGCATTGGTTTGATGATAGATCTTAGTGGGAGAGGTGGAAGGAAATTCCAGCACTGTCTACAGCAGTGTTCCCCTTTTCTGCTAGGCCAGTCCCTCACCGTGCTCCCAACAGGGAGCTGAATCCCTTTTTGTAGTCTGACAGTTTCATGAATTATCCAAAAAACTCCTGGGGAGTGCAGAAAATAGCAAACTATTTTCAGCAGTTAACTCCGTGACCTTAATAACGCGACATTAATGATGCAATTTTCTCAGGCAAATTCAAAATAAAATGGACAAAAAGCTTTTTAAAGAACTTCCAGTGTGTTCTCAGGTTCATTCAAAAGCGATGTTTGCCACCTTGAAAAATAAACTCCTTTAAGTATTGAACGTGAGGGTAGCGAGTATTAATCAGGAGGATTGGTTTGCCTGGTTCTGCTGTGCAAATTAGAAAGCTTTAGGGTAATGGGGCACCTTGTGCCTTTCCTTGCTGCCGTAGCTGCTGAAAGGCAGCAAACCTTTCTCCCCAAAGGTTTCCCCCTGGCTGGAATGTGCTGCCTGCCCCAGGTGTTCTTGTAATCCTGCAGGGCAATCGCCCGACCGGGGATTCCAGAAAAACACTGCAAAACAGGAAAAAATCTAAGGCTCACACAGAGAAAAATGCAGAAGAGTGTGGCTGCAGAAACGGAGTTGCCATAGCTGTGAGAGACTCAGCGAGACAGGGTGGAATCCAGTGTTTTGGAAGGTTTCCCCGTATGACACAAGATTTTGGAATTTTACAGCTGGTAAATCCTTATTAACACAGGCAGCCACTACTGGCCTGGATTCCCTGGCTCGCTGTTTACTATGGGGGCGCCTGATGGAAGTGTGCCTGGTCCTGATTATCCAGCTTAATTGTTTAGGGAGAATATTAAAAAATAATCATAATTCTTGGCATAAACAAAAGGCAGAGAGACAAGCTCCCATCACCTGTTGACAGAAAATTGATCATGAAGAAAGCTGGCATGGGGAGTGGAATTCCCTGTTCTCCCACTTAGTCATCGCATCCTGGTGTGACTCATTTTATTACATGGAGGTTCCCAGTGGTTTTATTTTGAGAGAAGCTTTTGTTTAATAATTTATACTCACACACACACACACACACACACACACACACACACACGCACACACACACACAAACACACTTATAATCTTAAAAAAAAAACGACTCTATTCTGATGAATTGGCATAAGGAACCATTTGGAAGAGCTCTGGAATGAAATACTGTTCCTCCTGCTTCACTGTTCAACTACTGTATTTATGTTTTACTTTAATGGGAATTGAATTCCGCAACAATAGATGGGGAGAATTCGCCTCTAGACTTGTTCTCACTGTGCAAAATGTCAGATTTGGGGCTGGGCTGGCTGGTGGATGACTAATCCATTGCCCTTTTACCTCCCAGACCTTGCCTTGTATATTTGCCCTTGGTGACTCAAACTTCTGTCCTCAGTGCAATGAAGGCACTGGCCCTCTGCTCATAAAAACAGAGCGCCAGTAACTGCAGTGGGCAGTCTTGCTTCAGAAAGAAAAAGAAACCCATGAAAATGAAGCTCAGGAGTACATTTAATAGTTCTACTTTTCATGAGTTTTAACCACGCTCATGCTGTGTTTGCTGGAAAGTTTGGAAATTATTTGGAAGTAAGAGCTTAGAAGGAGACAACTGCTCAGGACCAGATGCTGAGCAACCTTGTTGCTGACTTGAAGCAGAGTAACTTCCCAGCTGAAATCAGAATTTGTCCCTGAGTTTGTCTGGAATTTGTCCAGAGCAGCAGGGGTTCTGAGTGGGGGATCCCCATAAGGTTTCTGCTTCCCAGAGTGGTTTTGTTCCGACTGGAAACCATTCTCTGTTCTTGGGGTGGCTCTAAAAACCCATCTTTGTTTTCCAGAGCTGTCTGTCATCTGCTGATAAAAGCTGACAGAGATAATTGTTGTGGTTTTTTGGAAGGAAGACCTTCCAAGAAACGGAGTGAATGGGGACAATTGCCCAGCTCCCTGTGGGCCCAGGGGATGGTGCAGCAATGTGCAGCCAGAGCCCTGCCCCTCTGCTCACCAGGCTCGCCTTCTTTGGGGAACCAGTAACAGGTTGTTCATTAAGTAATTTGTGTCATGCTTGACTGAAAAGCAGTGTACGTTTGCAGGCCTAAAATCACATGCAGGCGTGGAATCCCATCCAGAATCAGCACAATAGTATATTTAGTCTTCAGCTGCAGAGAGCTGCAAAGAACATTTCCTGAGCCTCTCAGTCCATCAGTCATGCTTGTTCAAATAAAGCAGTAAGTTTGTTTCTCTGCTAGTTACTGACCCCAAAGTCATGAGTAAGGGATCCTGAGTAATGTGTAAAGGCTGTAACTGGTTCAGAAAACCTTTAATTGGCTAATTAAAAAAAGTCCTGTAAGGGGCTGCGGAGAATCACCCAAAACCTTCCTAATGCAGACTGACGTTTTGATTTCCCCCAGTTTGAAGCAAGACTTTTGGTATGATTGCAGTTTGAGTTAGAAAGGGTAGAATTACTTTCTTCCAACAACTCATTCATTCCCCCAAAGAGTGCTGACACAATCAGATCTCTCATCGGGGTTTAATGCTAAGTCTCATAGCCCTGAAGCAGCACAAAAATCTCTATTTCCTGAACATTGCACTGACCTGTGGTGTTAAAGACTTGCCAACTAAGACAAACCATTAAATGAGCAGGGAACCACAACAGTAAAAATACTGCATGAGGCAGCCATGGCTGGTAAGACCTCAGGGTCTAAATCCAAGAATATTTTATCATCTCGAGTGCAACTGCTGCCCTTTGCAGAGGCAGGGATTGAGTTCCCTGGGGTGGAGGTACAGTTTGAAAGGCACCACACACGTGGGCCTGGCACTGAGGGATCCTTTGCAGTTTTCTGTCCCATTGTTGAAGCAGGTTTAATTCTGTGCAATAAGCAGCTATCTGCACTTGTAGACTTTAGATTAAATTATTAATCAAGCTGGGGTTTAATCTTCTCCGTTTCCAAGCAGGAGCTGTTGGTCCCGTTTGCAGCATGACAGAATTACGGGGTAATTAAGGCCAGAAGGGATCTCTGGAGGGTTGAGCACAGCCTCCTGCTCCAAGCTAAACACATTTCTGGTGCCCAGGCACCACCTGGGTTCCAGGGAAGGGTCTGTGGTGTGACAGGTTTTGTACTGCGGGCTGTGCTCCCCTGTCCCGTCAGCCTCAGGATTTTTAGTACATTTAGGACACAATAAGAACCCCTTTTTTGTTGAGGACTTCCCCCAAACAACCCCTTCAATTCCTCCTAAAAATTTTTGCATTTATGCACATTCTAAAGGTGATAAATGTGTTGACAGTTTGGTGCAGGTTTTTTCTATTCAGAATTTTCTGAAATGCTCCTGGGACTTCTCAGTTTATTCCTCCTACTCTCCATTAGCTCCCAGAGTGTGCATAATCAAGTTTTCTTTTCATTACCAGGAAAATGAACAGGTTAAAGGAGAGAGAGAGAGAGAGACTTCTGAATGCAGTTGTATTTTTCATTTTCCTCACAGCCTCCCTCATCCTTCTGCCAAAAGCTCCCCATTATGTGCATATCCAGAGCAGTTAAAGGAAAAGCAAATATTGATTGTCTCGAGCTAAAGTGAAGCAGTGAGACAGATGGAGCCACATCATTGTATTTAAGCATAAAGGTCGGGGAGTGAACTGCAGAGTGGTTAAATTCAACAGGGCTTCAGTGCTCAAAGAACAGGAATTGCTGCTGCTGACAGATTTGTTAGAAATCAAACTTTTAGCTGCCGCTAATATGGAATATATCCAAACAGAAGCATCTATCATTGTTGGAATGATAACCCCAAATAGATTTATTTCTTGTTTGCCTTTTCTCATTCTTACTTTTGACCCGCACAGACTTTGGACTCAGCCTGAACATCATTTGATTTTTATGGTTGGCTTCATTAGCTTTTAGTGCAATTTCAGTGGCTCAGTTACTAAATCAAATCCCCTGTGGTTGTGGTTGCATGTGTTCCCCAGGCTTGAATGTGGCACATGACTTGGAGGCCCGTTTCTACTTTAGTTTATGCATTTTGGACCAACAAACCCTTTTGATTTCCACCTTCTTTGTGAAGTCAGTGCTGTTGTATGTGCACAGACTGTTTGAATTTAGCAGTACAGAAACAAAGATGAAAACACTCTGCCTGGAGCAAAAGCAGTGTCAAATATTCTTGCTTGGCTGTCCTCGTTGTCAGGACATTTTCATGTGGCACTGCTGAGACAGCTCTGATGTGTCTCTGTCAGAGCTCTTACTTGATGATGTACTTTCTCGTTTCCTTTTCCCTCCTCTTTTCCTCAGAGAACTCTAAAAAACATATTCTTTGGGTGTTTAGGAGTGTGGGGAGGTTCCTTAACACACACTGTGATGGTTTCTTTTCTCAAAGGTCACCGAGAAGAGGAACCTCCCCACTGAGCATTTACTGCCTCGTAATCAGACAAGGATTTGCTGGATTAACCCCCCAGTATTTTGGCTTCCCTCTCCTCTGTTTCTGTCTCAACAGCAGCAAGGAGTTGGCTGCGTTAACAGGGGCAGAGAGTGAATATAGCTCTGGATGCTCATGTTAAATGGCATTAAATCATGGGATATTTTCCATGCCTTTGCAGCAGTCCCTTGGGACGTGCTGGCTCCAGTGACACAGCTCTGCTGAGGCCATCCCAGCCCCACGGGAGAAAAGACAGCTGACTCACAGGAGGGAACACTTAAAACAAGAGAGAAAGCTCGGGAGTCGTTCCGTGTCCCCTCCTCGCAGCAGGAGCAGCTGGGCTCTCCTGGTGGAGCCACACTTCAGCTCTGCCCTGGCTGTCCCCGTGCCCAGCAGGGCTGGCAGCAGCGAGCTGCAGGAGAAGCTGCCTGTCCCAGCTGTGTGCCCAGAGGTGTGCCAGGCGTGGGGCTGGGCAGGTGAGGCTCTGTCCCTGGGGCTGGGGCACGCAGGGCCACGGAGCCCAGCTGGGGAAGAGGCTGCCCCGAGAGCCAGGCACATCTGTCAGCTCATTGTCTGGGCCAGCACAGAACAAAGAGCGCAACAGCAGAAAAAATGCAAAATGCATTTAAAAATACTCTTTCATTTCCCTTTTCGCCAGAAGCAGAAGTGCTTAAATAACAGAGGACAAAAGCAGCTCTTGCAGAACTTCCAAGAGTTGGGAGAAATAAAAAGCCCTGTGAGAAGGACTGGGTTGAGGAGATTTTCCCCCTCGTCCTGTCCAGTCTGGGGAACCCCCAAAGCAGGCAGAGCTGCTCCCCCTAAGGCAGACCGCAGCTCCTGCCTGCACCATTCCCAGTCCATCAGGTCCTTGGGATCCGTGTCCCCTGGCCAGTTCAGAAGCAAGCTTTCAGAAAGGTATGAGGCAATTACTGCCTCCCCCCATCAGAACCTCTCTTCTGCAAATTGCTTGGCTAAAAGGCTCAATGGAATATGAAAATCAAAGTGGTAAAGATTAAAATCTAAAAAACAAAAAAGGAAAGTACTGCAGAAAAAGTTTCAGTATTTAAGGAATATTTGTAACCAGAGGAAGCACCCAGTCTGTAAATGAATGTCCTGTCACTACTGATTCATTCTTATAGCACAGGGATTACTGTGGTGGTATTCCATACAGGGGGATCAAATTCTGTTTTCCCCTCTAAATGGAATTTTGTGTAACTCAGGATGGAGACACCTGCGTGGATGCAATAATTAAGGGCAGCAAAGCTTGCAGTGGTTCAGGGTGGAGGCTGGCCCACATGCAGAGAAGTGCTTTTGCACTGAGTACAGTGAATATTTGGTGCTTTACCACGGCTTTAGGGCTGTCAGTGGAATTCTCTGGGAATCCAAGTGGTCTTGGCTTCAAGCAGCAGAAAGTTTGCTGAGCTGCTGACCCAGTGTGACCATTAAGGAGTTATGTGACCTTCTGATGCCCTCCAGCAGTCAGGCTGGCTGCACTCAGACCTGCTAAAAAGCAGATATTGCACCTGTGCTAAATATTTCATTCCTCAGGTTGGCTAATTTCTACATAAACATTTAATTTTAATATGTATGTAAGCTCTTTCCTGGCGAGAGAGGTGTTCAGTGATGTGCTTAAATGAAATGCTGTTGCTCTTGGTTAGGACTGGGAAGGTGCTTGAAATTAAGCCCATTTTGAGAGCTTTGCTACTTAATGCCCTTGATTTCTCTTTCTCCCTTTTAAAAAAAAAATTTTTAATAAGTTCTATGATTTAAAAACCCCCACAGTGAGGTTTTAATGTTGTGATATTCTTCTAGACGGGCAGCAGATCTGGGAAATGGAGGCGACGGTGGACAAAGACAAGAGCCAGCCTGTGAGTATGCCCACCCTGGGTGTCCTCTGCTGCAGTGCTGGGCAGCCCCTTGTGTCCAAGGGAGCTTCCAAAGAGCAGCAGTGCCACGATGGGCAGGTGCCAGAGGCTGCAGCAGTGCATGTGCTGCAGAACGGATTGCAGCAGTAACCCCCAGCAAAGGGAGCACTGCTGGGCTCTGTCCTGTCCCCACGGTGCCAGCCCTGGCTGCTGTGTCCTCTGCAGGACAGGGTTTGTCCTGCAGGGTTTCAGGTGCTCTTTGGAGGGAAGCAGCCTCTCTGCTCTCATGTGTGGGCAGGCAGAGCTGTCAGGAGCCAGCAGTGGCCCTGCTCTCTGCCACGGGGCTCTGCCTGTGGGAAATCAAAAGCCTAGGGAAGAACGGAGTTATTCTGACAAAGAGAGGGAATTCTGCAGTGCATGCTCCTTTATCAAGCCCCGTGGGATTAGCAGTGCTCCTGCATTTGCCACCATTTCGTGGGTTTTATTTGTAGCCAAGGCTTCTCTCTCCAAGTTCAGGACAGCGCCAAGAGCAGGAGGGATACTGTTCACAAAAACCAACTTGCGGTACCAAAACCCTTCTGGTCTTTCACCATCTGCCCCTTTTGTCTCATACTGATGACTGGGGTGATTCCTCTCGTTGTGCCTGGAGGTGTAGCGAGGGGAGCTGCACCCTGCTCAGCCTCAGGTGCTAATTCCTTGTTGTGCCCTGTGTTATTTCAGAGCATGCTTTTTGTGGAAATCCCCGAGTACAGGAACAAGCACATCCGCACTGCCGTGAAGGTGAACTTCTATGTCATCAACGGCAAAAGAAAAAGAAGCCAGCCCCAGCATTTCACCTATCACCCAGGTAATTCTCAGGGACAGAGCCCCTTGTTGCCTGATTTCACGAGCAGGATCTGATTGTCTGCTCTGTTGTTTTCTTGCCGTTCTTTGAGGATCTAAGCGTTGCTAATTTAATTCAGCTCAGCACTCAACAGTTGGTTTAAGAGCTGCCTGTGATTTGTGATCAGGAATTTCCATCGGTTTGAGGTGTCAGTTACTGTTATCTCGGCAGTGAGGCTGCCCCGTTCACTTGGTGGAAGTTTGCCAAGAGCCTCAGTGGGAGCAGGCTCAGTCTGGGACATGAGGTGACCCTCTGAAAACCACGAGTTTTCTTATTGCTGGCCTTCTCTGACGTGGCCAGCAATAAGAAAACATCAGATCTGGGAAAGGGCTTGGGATGGAGGAAGGCAAGCAATACATATTCTTCAGAATGAGGCTAGTTGAGAAAAACTATGAATGCTTTTCTGATGTTCTTCCTCTGGGGCATTGGTGAGCCATGTCACAATAAATGCAACAGGATTACTAATGAGAATCCCAGAATTTCTCAGCTTTGGCTGGGGGGAAAAAATTGTGAGAAAATCAGAGTATTGTGTTTGTGAAAACCAGAAAGCATAAAACAACAGTGCCAGATTTTATGCAGGCTTCAAATGATGTCTTAATTGGACTTTTCTCTAAGGAGAGGCAAACATTCATTCAGACTCTTATTTTGGTCTCCTCCAGCCTGAAAACCTCTCGTCCGCTCTCTGAATTTATGAACTCTGTAGGGTGTCACCAATGTGAAGGGTTTGTACAGTTGCTAAATTGTTCTGCTCTGGAATAACATTGAGAAGCACACTTCTATCTCAGTACAATCCCTAAAACAGATCACTTAGGAGAAGGAATCTTTACTTCCCAAAAGGATTTTTGCATGGCCACTGTATGGTTTCCATTGTATGGTGTTTCTGTAGTGAGATTTGCAGAAGATTTGACCAGAAAATTGTTGGAAATGTAGAGGACCTTCATTTACCCTGCCAGGATTCACTTATTCAATCATGGCCTTTTAAATGATGGTGTCAGACAGGTCTTCAGCTCTCAGCACTGAGGAAACTTTGTGCAGCAGAGACAAAAGCTCTAAAATAGTTCAGCTCTGCCTTTAGTTGCTTGTTAAATGTTTGAGAGAAAGATGGGAAGTTGTTTATTTCCTGGGATTTCTATTGATTCCATCTCCTTTGAGATTAAAGTACTGCATGAAACACCTATTGATGGCTTCTTATTTTGTCTCCATTCCAGAATGGCCCTAACATGAATTAAAACAGGAGCTGAAGTGTTGAATTTTTCAGTTGTAGTAATTTGTGGTTCATTAGTATGTTAAAAATTTTTCAAGAACCTCTTAGCACAGAGTGCTTTAAAGAATCTTTGCCGTGGTTGTGGGTGATTTATTAAACTCAGTGCTTGTGACCTGTGAATTTACACACACAAATCTTGCAAAAGGCTTAAATCTCTTATTACTTAAAGGAAAAGCTCTCTGTTTCTCCACAGCTCGTTACGAATAACGTCCTTTGCATGCTTTATTCTAGTACCATCAATCAAAACAGAGCCCATTGATGACTATGATCCAGCCCTAATCTGCAGTCCAGTGCACAGTGCTCTGGGGACAGTAACACAGCCTTACTATTCACAGCACACAATGGCCACCGAGTCCCCTTCCTGCCTCGTGGCCACCATGGCTCCTTGCCAGCAGCTGCGCTCAGGCCTCTCCTCTCCCGACTCGCGGTACCACCAGCAGAACCCGGCTGTGATTTACCAAAGGAGCAAGAGCCTGAGCCCCAGCCAGCTGGGCTACCAGCAGCCCAACCTGATGGCCGCGCCCGTCGCCATCGCAGATGCCCACAGGTCCGTGCTGGTGCACGCCGGCTCTCCAGCCCAGAGCTCAGCCGTGCTGCACCACTCCCCGGGCCACCAGCAGTCTTCTCCTGTGATCCACTACTCGCCAACCAACCAGCAGCTGAGGTGTGGGAGCCACCAGGAGTTCCAGCACATCATGTGCTGTGAAAATTTCACGTCCAACGTGTCGAGGTCCAGCCAGCCCCAGGCCAGCCAGGCGCAGAGGCTCAGCCCCAGCTCGTACCCCACCGTGATCCAGCAGCAGGCGGCCCCGGGCCAGCGGGCGGCCAAGAACGGGCCGCCAGGGAGTGAGCAGAAGGAGGTGCTGCCAGCAGGAGTGACCATCAAGCAGGAGCAGAACCTGGACCAGGCGTACCTGGACGATGGTGAGTGCTGTGCCCCTCTCAGGGGCTGCTTTGTTGGAGGGAGGGGCAAGGTCCCAGTTCTCAGTGGCCCCGTGCCTCGGCGTGGCCCCCTTTGATGGCTCTGGACGTTTGCTGCGCATTCGGGCTGGGTTTGGGTCTTTCATGAGGTGCATTTTTGGTAGATGGCAGAGCACTTTGGCCACTCACCCACAGGAGCTCTCTGCTTGCTCTGTGCCACGGGCTCAGCTGCCACGTTGAGCTGGTCCCATTTTGTTTCCCTTTGCCAAAGGTTCCATTGCCAGTTTGTAAAATGGCGGATCCGACACGAAACCCACGTCTTAATTATTTTATTATATTTTTTCCTATCAGGGCAAAGTCCACTTTGTGAAATGCCCTTGTACATTTTGTACCAAAAAAAA